>CM055429.1:9567912-10113745 GCA_029228465.1 Salix viminalis | reverse complement strand
GTCCTCGCGAAGAATACTTTCAGCCCTATAACCATGTCAAAAGGAAGAAAAAAAATCATGCATAGCTCAATCCATGCAAATGAAAGAGTTGATTGCCAAAGAGGGTCGCAAAACAATATCAAAAAGTGCAAGAACTTGAAGCAGGAACAAGGTTTTTCAAATGAAGATGGAAGAGAGAAGTAAAGAAGAGGAAAAAGAAATCACCTTTTGGCAAGACTGCAGGGAAGGAACCCGAAGGGTACCAAATAAGAGAGATATTTAACAGCCGTATCAGTCTCTAAAATAGGTGGTGCTAATTATAAATTGGACAGCGAAGATGATATTGACAGAATTAGAAAATCAAGAAATTTATAGCTTCTTAGCATGTCTTCTTCTATTGACATGGTCTCTTTTAACTAACTTTGCATAACGTCTTCTCCTTTTTGCCGGCAGAATTCCCTCCTCCTTTTTTAGATCTCATACATCTGGCGGCTGACATTTAATGGGAAGAATTTTATTTCTTTTTTCAGCATATATTCATCCATCTATCTTTAGTTAATCCTTTCCGTTTGCTGCTAGTGTGATGTTTGGCCATACCCTTTATTCGATCAGGATACCCTTAGAACATTTGTTAATGAATTTTCATTTCATGTCTTCGTCTAATATGTGATGAAGGCAGGTAAGCTTCTTAGGAGTGGTGGACATGAGGTTGAAGATGGACGATTCAGTCCACGTACTTGCTGATATTTAGTAATCATAATCACACAAGCTTGTCGACATTTTAAAATCAATTGCATAGAGTTTGGTGGTGGAGGAAGCAGAAGTCAAATGCTTGTTTGTGGAGCTCCACTAAGTTTACAACCAATTCATTAATGGTCGAGTTGATTGGAAAAAAAAAAAACCCCTGCAATTGACGATTGCAACCATTTCCTTATTGCTATGATGAGTCCATGAACAAACCGGCTCTTAGTTTTTGTTTTTTTTTTATTTATAAAAAAATAATATTTAATATATTTTTAAATAAATATTTTAATAAAACAATCTTCATGATTTTTAAATTAAAAGTCTTATATAATTATAGCCAAGAAATAGATTTTTTTTTAAAATACTCGTGCCAAAAAGCTATACATGGATACGAGTTGACATTATATATATATATATATATATATATATATATATATATATATATATATAAAGTAAAAACTTAAGGTATTATATGAAACTTCAATATATAATTTATATTATTCTTTAATACACTTTATCAAGTGAATTTTTTTTGGGCTTGAAACTTGTATAGTCTCATATTATCTTGTACTTTTTTTTTATCAAATAGAATGATAGTGATGAGATTTGAATTTGTGACTATTTGATCAATAAAATTTTGATATCATGTCAAAGAATCATCTCATTTCAAAACTGAAACTTTGAGATAAGATGATTTCTTAACAGATGAAGCATATGATCCTACAATATTAACATAAAAAGGAGAAGCATTACCTCAAGCTTTTCAAACTTACCATCACATCTTCTTAAATTCATTAATAAAATTACTTTAAATTTCTTAAAAAGGGTTTGATTTTTCTATGCATGTTTCTTCCTTTTAATTTTGTCTCGGACTTTAAAGTATAATTGAATAAAAATAAAAATAATAATAAATAAAGAGTAAATTTTAGGATGAAAATTAAATGCAAAATTTATATCATATACTTACAGCCATATAAATCTGTTAGCAGAAGATACTTGTCAAGAAACGACAAGTATTCTGGTTGCTGCTTTTAGACAACATCGTTGCCTTATCGGTGACACGTGATGAAATACCACATTAATTACTACAAAAAATAGAGATAAAAAATAATAGCAAACAATTTGAATCTGCTCTTTTTTTTTTAACGTTCTCTTGACTCTTCAATGTAAAACCCTAAAAACATAAACTCTTTTCCTACACTCACTTATTCTTCATCAATGGCAGCTACAACAAATCTCTCAGTCAAGCTTCATGTTGACTTCATTCCTAAACTCTGACTCGCTCCCTAAATCAAAACTCATTTCCCAAACACTTGATTTTTCCCTTCAAACTCACAAAAAAAAAACACTCTCAAGCCCTTTTCTCTTAAGGCAATTTTGTCCTAACAAAACCATGCTACAGACACGACACAGGAAACCACATAGTTTAATCATTGTTTCATGAAATCCAAAGATGGGTTTCTCTATTGTGAGAACCTTAAGGTTCATGAGATTATTATGAAGAATAAAACTTGCAATTGTTGAAGAATGAGAGCAGAAACAAGAAAGAGTTTCAGAGGTAAGAAACTGTATACTTTAAGAGTTTCAGAGGTAAGAAGCTGTATACTTTAAACTCACTTTATTGATTATCAACATTGGCTTATATAACCACTTCAATGTAACAAAATTCTAACAACTTGAATAACAAACAATGAACTCAGAAACTCATTTCTTAACAAAATAACAAAAATCTAACAACTTGAAACACATCAGCATACTCCTTCAATCTCTCCCTTAAGCTAATTGTTGCATAACATTTAGATTAATTTAGTAATATCATATACTCCTAGTAATTCTCAAAGCTTCTGAAAAGCATTAAATTTCAATGGCTTAGTCATTACATCTGCTATTTGATCATTACTTCCACAGTGAATCAAAGAAATTGAACCTGTCTTTGTGAGATTTCTTAAGTAATGATACCTCACATTTATATGCTTGCTATGTCTATGCATCACAGGGTTTTTTTGAAAGTTTAATGGTTGAGTTATTATCATACTTAATATACATGCATTTCTTATCATTGTGTCCTAACTCTTTCAACACTCTTTTCATCCAAATTGCTTGACATGCACACACAACAATCGCAAACTCAACTTTTGTGGTTGATAAAGTGATAATTGGTTGTTATTTTTATCATCATGATATTGCACCAGAACTTAACAAGAATACATAACCACTTGTACTCCTTTTATCTTCCATGTCTTCTGCTTAATAACTGTTTGTAAAAGCTACCAGTCCACCATCTCCACTCCTCTTGTAATGTATACCATAATTCACAGTTCCTTTTAGATATCGAAGAACTCTCTTTGTAGCTTGTAGAAGAAGATTAGTAGGTTTTGCCATATATCTACTTATGAGACTTGTGCCAAATATCATCTGGTCTCGTGGCTGTAAAATATATTAAACTCCTCACTAATTGCTTGAAATATATCTTATCCACAAAAATTCCATCTTTATCTTTACTAATTTTAAAACCTGGAATAATTGGACTACTAATCTCATTGCTCTCCATCATTCCAAATCTTTTTAAAATTTCTAAAGCATATTTTCGTTGACATATAAAAATGTCATTATCAACACTGGCTTATATAGCCACTTCAATGTAACAAACTTCTAACAACCTGAATAACAAACAATGAACTCATTTCTTAACAGAATAACAAAAATCTAACAACTTGAAACACACCAGCATACTCCTTTAACAGCAACAAAAATCTGACAAGGTATGTTTATGGTTATTTTATTGTGTATTTTATAATCAAAGACTTTGTGCTTGTATTCTTTAGGTTCATCCTTATGTTGCGACAGGGAATAAGAACTCTAAACTTGGTATTAGAAATGAGAAGCTGCGATGGTTTTTGGATGCTGTAAAGGCACACCGTGATGAGCTGAAGTTTGTAGGGGCCCATTGCCATCTAGGATCAACCATCATTGAGGTATCCAACAGCAAATTCTTGTTGCTTCTGTTTTTCCTTTCTACTAACTATTGACTATGGATGCTTGAAATACTTCTATTCTATTCTATTACCACCACTCTCCATTCAGTCATTGAACGCTTAGGTTGAACCTCTCTTGCTATGTCTTTTAGGTGGACATATTCAGGGATGCTGCAGTTCTCATGGTTAACGACATTGATGAAATCAGATCTCAAGGATTTGAAGTTGATTACTTAAACATTGAAGCTGGTTTGGGTATAGATTATTATCATTCTGGCAGTCTAACCTACCCCAAGAGATCTCATTGAAACTGTAATGATCATATATCTAAATTATGTTCAGTACACTCCAACATGGAAATTCATAATATTGACACTGTTGGTTGTTGGTTTAGGTTCGTGAACTGGTTCTGTCACGAGATCTCAATCCCAATCTTGTCATCGAACCTGGGAGATCGCTCATTGCAAATACTTGCTGATTGGTGAATAGGATCACTGGGCTTAAAATTAATGGAACAAAAAAATTTGTCATGACAGATGGCAGCATGGCTGAACTTAATTCGTTTGTCTACGTGTGACTTTATATTTTTTTTTATTTATATGATATTAGATTTGAAATATCACACACATAGAAAAGTCACAAAAGTCAATTTTTAACAAAAACAATTTTTAACTTTAATTATTTCAATTATTATTCTCATTATTATGATTGTTAAATTATCACAGTCATTATAACTCTCATTATAACTATTATTTCAAATAATTAATATTCTAATTATTATTGGCAATATTATCGTTTTCACCATCATTATTGTTATTATCGTTATCATTATTACAACAATAATCATTACGATAATAAACACCGTTATTTTTATTAATATCATTTAAATTATAATTAGTATTAGTATTATTATCATTATCATTATTATAATTGTTTTTGTCATTATTGATATTCTTCATATTATTTTATGAGTTATTGTTATTATTATCATTAAAACTATAATTATTAACACCATAACTATTGCGATAAATTATAATTTTATGATTAATAATGTCATTATTATTGCCATGATTATAACACCTAAAATTATCATTACTATCACTACTAAAACAATAAAAATTATTAAATTACCACGAGTAATAAAAAAATTCAAAAACATTAACAAAAAAGCAAGCAAAAAAACTAAAACTATTGTTATTGCTATTATTGCGTAAATAATGGAAATAACAACATTTCCCCGTAGAATAAAAAAAACCTAAAACTTTAACAGAAGAGCTAACAAAAAAATAAAATAAATGACCAAATAAAAATAAATATTATTAAATTTTAAAAATCATTTGACTTGAAGAATAAAAAAATAAAAAAATAAATAAATGGAAAAAAAAGAAGAAATATCAATTTTCAAATGATCACAGACACAAATTAAAATTTAAGGCCTAAATTAAATAAAAACATAACTTCAACAAAAGAGAAAATAATAAAAATTAAAACCAAAACTAAGAGCATATACATATAAACATGAACAGAAAATAGGGATTATTTCAGAAAGATCAAAAAATTAAAGGAATTAAAAGCAAATCAGAAATTAAAAGAATAAGGGTTGAATGAAAAACAAATATATGATCAATTGCAATTGAAGGAAAAAATTGAAAAAAAATCCAAACTTCTATATCGAAAATATTTTGGAATTTAAAACCAGATCCAAAATTAAAAAAAATAAGAACTGAAATGAAAAAAAAAATATATAATCAATTTCAATCAAAGGACAAAATTGAAACAAATCAAAATTTATATACTACAAATCATTACCAAACAAAATAATCAAAAGAGTAGAGACTGAAATAAAAACACCATAACCAAAGAGGACTTCCAAGTAATTTAGGCTGCATGAGAGAGAAAAGGGAAAAAAAGATTAATCGACCATCGTCTTATTTTCAACCATCGTGAGATGAAACGCGCACCATCATGTGGAAAAGAACATGACGACGCATCCAGTGAGAATTCGGATGAACATTTGGAACCACCGGACGAAGCCACATGCACTACCTAAAGGGAGCGTAAGGAAGAAAACGGTTGGCATGTTAGTTAGACACGCCAACAATGACTGCAGGGGAAAAACATAAGATTAGTTAAGCATCCCTACTACCAACTCTTGGATTTTGTTTTTCTTGAGGGCATACCCATATTTGTAGTGTTTAGAAAATTTTAAATACCAGAATCACCCCCACCAGCAACTATTGGTTTTTGTCTAATGTTAGGGCAAAATGGTTATTTTACTGTTCATATCAGTGTAAAATTAAAAAATACCCCTAAATAGTCAATTGTTTGTTATGTGCTGGTAGGGGTAAGAATATAATTTTGCTATGCAAAAATATCCTAGAAAAACTCAAATACCTCAAACAATCAAATAATGCCAATAGGTCATGGAAAAGTCTAAAAATACCCTTGAGTCCAAGAGTTAACATTTTATGCACTGAGGGACAAAACGATAATTACACGATTACAATCCACGGTAATTTGTGTTTACTGTTACAATTAAAAACTCACACGATTTACCTTTTTTTTTAATTGGTTATTTTTTAAAGTATTTTTTAATATTATATACTAATATTTACCGATACATTTTTTTTTTCAAGTAAAAAGAATATATGAAGAGTCCAGCCATCTATAATTATTGTACAACCTATTGCTTGTCAAGCATAGTGTGGTTCCAACATTGTAAATCCATATTCTGAGTAGGTAACTTGTCGATTTAGGAGCCCACATATTTTTATCTCTTTGGTGATGTTACAAAAATCTTGAATCTACAATTGTGGTGCACTATCTTTATTACAAAATGTGCTTTTTTGTTGTGATACTCTCTAGCTATATAAAAATGATATAGCTATAATGATAAAAAAAGTTTTTACCAGAGATGCATGATCAACATTATATAGATATGACATTGAGGCTAAAATATAGGATATGAGTGTTAAGGAATCATCTTACTTAAAAATTTAAGTTTTTAGATGAAATCCCAGAATATAATTTATATTATTTTCTAGCACACCTCCTCAAGTGAAAGCTCTGTAGGCTTGAACTTGCACACATGCTCACTTTACCTTATATTTGATTTTTATCAAATAGAATAAGGGTGGTGAGATTTGAACTCATGACCGCTGAGTCAACAAGACTCTGATACCACCTAAAAGCTTAAGTTTTTAGATGAAACCCCAGAATATTATTTATATTATTCTCTAACAAGGGGTGTGATTTGGCCAGGCCATAAATAGGAGGTGCCCTATTATTTTGATATTTGCTTACCTTTGGAAAGACATACATTCCATATTTAGAAGGTGTTTGACACTGTATTTCAAAAATATTTTTGAAAAAAATTGAAAGTTTTTTTTTTATTATTTAAAATTAATTATTTTTAATGTTTTTAGATCATTTTCATGTGTTAATATCAAAAACAATTTTAAAAAATAAAACAAATATCATTTTGAATCTACCTTCTCCGCGTGAACGCGGGACTGTTTTCAACACCCCAGTTTTGTGGCCATTTTTGTTCCTTCGTTTCCACGATGGATAACGCAGCCTGATGGGAAAGAAAGAAAGAAAAAGATGGGCAGGGGAAAGCAATTTCCTAGTGGCCCTGCTGCACATGCCCACTAGTTTGCCATCTATTACAGACTAACTCTGTACTTCGAGCAAGCTTGGGCAGCAAGCATCTTCCTTGTTCATGATCTTGACAATGCCGTCGCCCTCCATTTTGTGTTGAGATCTATGAATCTTGTGCTTATTTAATTTATATTTCAGCTAATATCCATTCTCTACGATTCTTTTAGCTTATTTAATTTTTAAAAAATAATAATTATTTTTATTTATATTGGACCAATATAAATAAAAATAATTATTATTTTTTAAAAATTAAATAAGCTAAAAGAATCGTAGAGAATGGATATTAGCTGAAATATAATGTATGTATGTATGTATGTATGTATGTATATTTTACATTGATTAAATTTATTTTTAACAACTATTTTTTTATTTTTTTATAATATTTTTAATATGTGCAACATGGCATAATATTTTTATTTTTATTTTTTTCCAATAAATTTTACATGTGTGTTGATTTTCATCACAAGTTGATTTTAATAAACAAATTCATTAAACATAATCGGGTAAATGACTCGTGTTGCGATATTAAATATTTTGATCAAGTTTTGTCTCTCAATTTTTTTTATGTTTTGTTTTATTTGTCATCTACTATTTTTTTTATCAAATTATCATGATTTTATAACCTAGGATATGCAATAAACATATAATGTGGAGATATCTCATATCCAAATCACATGGGTCATAATTTTTTTTAATTTAAACAAATTAATTCAAGTTAATTTTATTTTTTTTACTTTTGACTTGAAGATAAGTTATGAAGTGAAATAATTTATGAGTCAAATATATAATTTATTTTAAAATTGAATCAAGAATTTAATATATTACCCGTTCGGTACTGCGTTTCAAAAACGCTTTTGAAAAAAAATTGATTTTTTATTTTTCACTTTAAATTAATTTTTTTTGTATTTGTAAATTATTTTGATGTGCTGATGTCAAAAATAATTTTAAAAAAATAAAAATATCATTTTGATACTTTTTTGAACAAAAATTATTTTCAAAAGCAACCCCAACCACATTCTTAAATAGTCAATAAAAGTTATAATTTTAAACTCTTAATTGTTGACTTCTAAAATAATACCACCTGTATTCTTTAAAAAAAAGTTCTTTACATATTTTTTACCAAAAATAAATCTAACTTCAAGTAAATTTAATCTTTTTTTTATTATAAAGTATTTACAAGAAAAAATATTTTTTAATTATAATTTAAAAATAAAAATTTGTTATATCAATCAGACTCCAAATCATTGTTTTGAAGTCGTGTGTGCTTTTAGCATTCCGAAATTAGTTTTTCAGATAAAAATTTTAGAAGCTATATTTTCATCTCAGGGATGATATATCACGGGATAAACTTTAGGGCTCACAAATCTTATGAAGATCGATTGATTTTTCTCCTTAGGGTAAAAATCATTTTCAAGGGGCGTGATATAATGTTAAAGAATTTAAAATCTATTTTATAATTCTCAGGTTTAAATTAAAACATATTTGATTTATAAAAATATAAAACAACTAAAATTTTACCTAAGAAATGTGGAGATGATTTTTTTTCGAATAAAAAAAATTAAATAAAAGGCGCCGTCCACGTTCAAATCGACCGGGGCATCCCCTTAAGCTCAACATGATACTGGCTAGCCAAGATCGATTCGTGGTGAGAAATATTTTTGATCTAACGATAGTGACGTTAACGGCTGAGATTTCATAGCTTTCTATCGGGGTTATTGATACGTTCAAGCAACACCTTATACTTGATCAACGATAACCAAAAAAGCTGTTACAGGTGACAGCACTCGTGGATGTTTGCCAAGTGTAAGGTCAGTGTTTTTTCGAAAAATGAAACAGCCTTGATAAGTTTACTTACTGAGCATCTATTTCAAAATATTTTTTAAATATATTAAAATAATATTTTTCATTTATTAATATGTTAAAAAATATAAATAAATTAATGAATAATTAATAAATAAATTTAAAAAATTTACTGTACACTCGCCATGCACGCAAGCTTGTTAATTTGTGAAGAAATTTAAGGCGACTCGCACTTCATACTGGCTTTAAAATACTGGTTCCACCAGCAACTAATTTCTTATTCTTAAAAAAAAAAAATTAATCGCATGGTTGTTTTTTGTAGTAAAAAATAAAGAAGAATGCACCGATCATAGCTAATTTAACTGAAATGGGTGTATTAAAAAAGAAAAAAAATCCACGAAGTCAAATCCAGATGAATAATAATATTTTCACCCATATTGTTTTAAATTGATTTCAATGTTGCCCCTTCATCGAAAAAAACAAATCACAAATTCTGTAAAATCTATCACCTGAGTAACTAAACAGGAGACAAAAGAAAAATTATTTCTGTGAAAAAATATTTCTGCACAAGTACAGAATTGTCCCTATTCTTTTGGGGTGTGAGCATGTGTAGCCCTCACTAATCGATTGAATTGAAATTTTTAATGTTATTCCTCTATCTAAAGCAGTTACAAAATTATTATATGATCTGCACTTTCATTGTATGTGATGGGAAAACCCCCTTAAAATTATCCAAATAAACACCTAAATCACTAAATTTAGTAAAATTCACTGTTTGCTTTCTCCTTTTCTCCGTTATCAAAGTGTCATGAAAAACAATATTTATAAGAAAAATGTTGTCACTTGTAGGGTGTGATGGGGTAGTAATAAATGTTGTTATTTAAAATATATATATATATATAATTAATTAAAAATATAAAAAAAATATTTAAAAAAAAACAAAGTTTCATCAAACACGGTTACACCGTATCTCTAACCGGCCTTGCTAGAAAAAAACAAAAAATACGCACGTGTATTTTCACGCGTACATATTTTCACTTTGGCGGTATTCCGCGTCAACCGTGCTTTTGGATTTTTCTTTCTCATTTCTCCCTTTTTCTCATTTCTCTCTCCCATTGAAAAAGAAAGAGAGAGAGGGAGCGAGCACAAAGAAATAAAAGCGAGAACCTATCGGGTTTTTTTTGTAGCTCTTTGTTTTACCCCCCACACTACTCTAGTCTTTTCTTTTAACTCTTCTCCACTCTTAAACCATCAAAATCCACTCATTTTCACCGAATCCCTAATTCTCTCCCTGTTCTTTGTTATTCTGTCTTTCAGAAGGGAAAATTAGGGTTCGAGCTACCAAGATTCTTGCGATTCACTCTTTGATCGGTTAGTCACCTGCTCAAAATGCTGCCTTTTTTGCGTATTTGTTACGTTTCTTTTCTTCACAATCTTTAGCATGTTTTCTAAATTATTTAATTTATTAATCTGCTGTTAGCGTTATGGATTTTATTTCGTTTTATTATTTAGATTTCTAGTAAATTTCATTAACTGTTAATACGTGTAAAAACTGTGTAATCTAGTGTTCTATATTTTACTTTCCACTGTTTAGTTATGGATTATCAATTAAATTCATTGGTTCTGATAGATGGAGTGAATTTGTTACTTTTTTCCAGTTTAATTATTGTAATCTGTTGTTTGCATTTTACAATCAATAATGTTTAATTTTTCTTGATTTCCAAAGTTTAACTGCTTAGATAAAAAATGGTGAAGTTTACTGTTCTCTATTTCACTTTGTTATGTATTATTTACGGATTATTATTAAATTCGTGAACTATTGTAGGATTATATTCATTAGTTTAAATATATCGAAGTGAATTTGTTAATCGTGAATTTCAGGTTTTACTGTACTGCCAAAAAGATGGGTATCCTTTTCAAGTTTTTCTTGTGATTTCTATCCGATCATGTCTGGGGATTCTGTGGCAAACCTTTCCAATGGCAATGCAAATACACAGCAGCCTAATCCGCGGAAGACATACCAAGTGGTTGTGGCTGCGACTAAGGACATGGGCATTGGGAAAGATGGGAAGCTACCATGGAAATTGCCCTGCCGGATCTTAAGTTTTTTTAAGGATTTGACCTTGACAACGACCGATTCTGGGAAGAAGAACGCGGTTATAATGGGAAGGAAGACGTGGGAAAGTATTCCACTCGAGCATAGGCCTCTTCCTGGTCGGCTTAATGTTGTTTTGACACGTTCTGGGAGTTTTGATATTGCTACTGCTGAGAATGTTGTGATTTGTGGAAGCATGGGCTCTGCATTGGAGTTGCTGGCGGCATCCCCTTTATTGTTTGTCGATCGAGAAAGTATTTGTTATTGGAGGTGGTCAGATACTAAGGTTAGTGCTTTGAAAAGTTGAATTAGTTTATGAATGATATTCTTTTTTTTCACATTTGTTTCTTTTGTGTTAAATTGATTATATTGTAATGCAGGGAGTCTTTGAATGCGCCTGGATCGCGATGCTATCCACATTACGGAAATTGAGATGGATTTTGATTGCGATACTTTTATCCCTGCAATTGATACCTCTGTATTTCAGCCCTGGTACTCTTCTTTTCCCAAGGTGGAAAAAAGACATACTGACATTGCTTTTACAACTTATGTTCGAGTGAGAAGTTCTACAATTGAATCCCTTAGTCAAAACAATGGCGTGAACCCCTGATGGTAATTCAGAAAATAGTAAATTCGAGGTAAAGGAGTTCTCATTCCTTCCCAAGATGGTATTTGAAAGACATGAGGAGCATTTATATCTCAGAATGGTTCAAGATATCATCTCGGATGGGAATTTGAAGGGTGACAGGACAGGAACTGGTACTCTATCAAAATTTGGTTGCCGTGTAACTTGAACCCTTGATTGTTTACAGCTCTCTTTGCTTCTTAAATTACGGTGTCCACATGTTTACACTTTTTAGTTAATTATGATTGCTAGTTGATCAATTCATTCCTTTTGATCCACAGATGCGATTCAATCTCGCAAAAACTTTTCCGCTTCTTACAACAAAGGCACGCTTTATCTTTTTTATGACTTGTTATTATTGCTGTAACCAAATTTTTTTATATGCATTTCCGTGCTTTCTTTCTTCATAACTTGCAATCTCTTGTTGTGAGGTCAGTTTAAGAAGAAAAAGGCACCATTCATTTATCTCACCTTTAAGTTTGACATGAAGTGTTACAATTTTATTTTATTTTCTTGCAGAAAGTATTTTTGGAGAGGTGTTGTTGAAGAACTCCTGTGGTTCATCAGTGGTTCAACAAGTGCCAAGGTAACGATATCTTAACTGTATGCTTTTTTTTATTTCCTTGTCTGTCATCTATGTTTTGATGGGATGGATGGAGGGTCTTGGTTTTTTTGTTGGTTCCCTGTCTTTTTTAGAAAATTATTCTTCCCACATTTAAGAAAATAATTCTTCCTAGTTCTTTTCAAGATTTGGTGTTTTGATATTTGGCACTGCTACAGAGTCCAGCTGAACATCAAACACTGCTGTATGCCAAATAAAAGTCATTGTGTTTACATGAAGTGTTTATAATGATCTTGGAAGATTTCCTCTATTGTTAGTTCTAGATGCTAGAATAAAAACATGGATGAAACGCGTTTCTAAAATTTTTTTTGCTATAACTAGCAGGTCCTTCAGGAAAAGGGCATTCACATATGGGATGGCAATGCATCCAGAGATTACCTTGACAGGCATGTATTGGCTTTTTATTTTCTTGTTATGTATATTTTTTAAAATATTTTTAAACACTGTTCATACATGAAGATTTTAAATGATATCCTTATATTGGTTGCAGTATTGGGTTAAAGGACAGAGAAGAAGGTGACTTGGGACCTGTATATGGGTTCCAGTGGAGACATTTTGGTGCTAGGTTTTGTTGATTTTCCTTTATCTAAGTTCAGCTGCTGGATTATATCAAGAAATAGTCTTCATGGTGTTTGGGAAACCAAAAAAAAGTGTTTTTTGAAAAAAAATGAGTTTTTTGCTTTTGCTTTAAATTAATTGTTTTGCGTGTTCTTAGATCATTTTGTTGTGCAGATGTCAAAATGATTTTAAAAAATATAAAAAAGATCATTTTAATGCATTTCTGAACAAAAGGTAATTTGAAAAGCACCCTCAGACACACTCCCAAATGGGTAGCCTAAGTAGGCTAATTGTTTTGTGTGTGCATTTTCAGGTATACTGATATGCATGCTGACTACACTGGCCAGGGATTTGACCAGTTGTTAGATGTTATTGACAAGGTTAAGAATAATCCAAATGATCGTGGATTATAATCTCATCTTGGAATCCTTCTGATCTCAAATTGATGGCACTTCCACCTTGCCACATGTTTGCTCAGGTTTGCGGTAACTTCATGTTTATACTTTCTAAACCATTTTCTCTATCATTACTTAATCGAGATTTTATTTTCAGTTCTACGTGGCCAATGGAGAATTATCATGCCAAATGTACCAGCGCGCTCTGCTGACATGGGCCTTGGTGTGCCCTTCAACATTGCATCTTATGCTCTTCTGACATGCATCCTTGCTCATGTCTGTGGTATGTACTCTTTGCAACCACACCATTAATTTACAAATCATGCTTGTTGAATTGCTGGGGTGTTTGATGTTCTAGATGTGCATGTCCAGTCATCTGAAATGGTATCCGTTGATATGAGTGAAGACACCCACACAAGCTGATGGACCCGTGACATTTGATTCACCAGCCTTTAAATTGTTAGATTGGATGTTAACAGATGGAATGTTTAATGAACTGATAACTTTAAGGACAAAAGGAGTCCTCTGATGATGGGCCTGCTGGTAAATTATTATTGAGAACACCACTTTGTGGAACAAATTCAATTTGATGGGGAATTTGTTTCTGAAAAAAGGTTTCCCGACATTTTCACTTGGGGAAAGCTTTACAAATAAGATGATTATTTGCTATGTTACATGTCTGGAAAAGGTTCCGACATTTTCACACGAGGAAAGCTTTACAAATAAGCTGGTAATTTGCTATGTTATTTGTCTGGAAAAAGGTTCTGACATTTTCAAATGAGGAAATCTTTTACTGAATAAGATGGTTATTTGCTATGTTACATGAGGAAAGCATTACAGATAAGATGGTTATTTGCTGTTTTTTTCTGTGATAATGATATTAGTGAATTTGAATAGCTTGATAAATAGATTTTAAGGATCCAGTTGCTGTCAAAGTATAGTGGGATATTTCATGGGGGTGGAGGGGATGAAAACCTTCTTTGTGGTTTCAAACACTATGCTTTTAACATGGCTCCGGTCTACGGTGCTAGAAAAAGTAGTCATTGCTATAGTAGTTTCAATCTCTTTAGCATCATGGTTGCATGATTGCAGAACCAGTCATTACTTTTATCTTTGTACAGATCTCATTCCAGGCGATTTTGTTCATGTGATTGGTGATGCTCATGTTTACCAAACTCATATCAGGCCTCTGCAGGAGCAGCTTCGGAAACTTCCAAAGCCTTTCCCAGTAAGTAAAGAAGAAGAAATTGTGCTAATTCGATTCAAATTATCCTTGTGTGTCCTGTTTTCAGTGCTACTCTATTACACCATGTTGCCTTCATGCAGATTTTGAAGATCAATTCTGAGAAGAAAGACATAGATACTTTTGTGGCGGCTGATTTCAAGCTCATAGGCTATGATCCTCACCAGAAAATTGAAATGAAAATGGCGTTATAGAGCTTCATTAAAGATTTAGTGTAATTGGAGACTCTGATCCCTCCTCAGCAATATATGATCAGTAGTTTTGAGGCAAGTATAATTGCAGTTTTTCTTGTTCTTCCTTTTTTTTGTTCTTTTCAAACATATGGATGCATTTTATAAATTGAACTTTGCTATGCCTTCACACTAAGCTCTATATGACATGTGGTGTGTAACTTTAATATACATTCCATGTTTGTCATTCCTGCCATTTATAATTGAATCTGATGTTCTGATCCGTACTTGGGGAAACTTGTCATAATATTTATGTCACAATGTTATCATCGAACTATTGGATCTGAAGCTTTGGTTTCTTTGTAATGTTTCAGGCACAGCTGTTGGAGGCCTATCATGATGTAGAGTTTGATACGAAGGATCAAATAAAAATTTGGTAGTTTTGGGATATACTTCAAGCTTGTGCTTTGTAGTGAAAATCCTTTAGTCCCACTCCCAGTCGAGGTTCTAAGGTGATTTAGGATACCTGTTTTTTAGTCTTCGTTTTTTTCCCCCCTCATAAAAACTAGCGTTCATTTTTTACGGATCCATCGCATAACTGCAACAATACTCTGCCTTACTTCTTTTGAAGTGGATTGGAATTTGGACGGGCTTTTTCCTTTTGCAGTGCTGTTGCCTTTTGTGAATCTTGTGTTCATTTTGATCGTGCTATAAAAAGGCATTCGTATTTGAAATCATGTTAGGACAGGATTGTCAAATTCTTAAACTCAGGAACAAGTTTAGGAAGCAAATTGACTGGCACGTGCGTCGCCCTGTTCTGTCAAGCATCAGGAGCCCTATTTTAAATGCGTCCAAGAAAACCTGTTATCTGTTCTCCTAAAAACAACAATCTCGGGCTACCAATTTAGACTGGGTTTTGAAGCTTGCTGTGAAGGAGGATGAACAAGGAAGCAATCTTGGAGTGTTCTTACAACCTCAACATTTTGCCTGTCAACCTCGTGAAATTTTTCATTGCGTGATTTGAATACCTGTCCTTGCAAGTATTGATGTGTGTATAATACGCTCCAACAGATAACTTTCGCCCATTTGTCCTTTCTACATTTGTCTTCTGGCTGGTTGCTTCGGTGAATAGTCAATTTGTCCTCACTATTATTCCCTTAACAAAACCAGACAATTCTCCCATGAGCCTTTGCCGCCATATTTTGCCTTCTACTCCAAACCATCTTTTTCAGGAAGGCAACGTGTCACTCTACCCCAAAAAACATGGCGTGGTGGCAAATAACTTGATTAGGCTAACCAGTGCTGCTAAATAACCTATCTGCACTTTACTAATGAATAAATACAGCACCAAACCTATCCAAAATACTACTTTTTTTAATAACTTGCGATTTTCAAATCTGTAGGCTGCCAAAATCAAGCTGGAAGATGAAGCCCAGCTCTCCACTCTGCTTCAGCATGGATCCAAGCCACCTTGAAAATATAGAGTAGGGTTTACAGAAATGGAAGTTGAAGTAAAAGAAAAATCTAATAATGAGATGTAAAAAGAGATGCGTGCAGTGAATAATCATCTTGGGAACAAGAGAGATGATAACAAATAAACACAGAATTAAAATATCTCGTCCATTGTTGACAAGAAGAAACAAGCATGCAGCAAGTGGGAAACAGTAATAAAGATGTTATTTCCAGCTCGCACAATATCTACTAGTAAGTGTGCCAGAACTTGTACTGTCTCTCCTACTTTGCTTATGCTGTAGACTTGTGAGAGAGAAAAGATGAAGATGCTATTATTCTACTTGGAAGGCCTCAACAGTCAAAACTAGAACAGCTTTGTTATCTTTCCTTTATCCTTTGCTATGATCTTTGTTGAAAACTTCAAGACGTGACCAACTAGAATCAAAGCATATTTTTGACAGAATTTCGAGTGTAGATCTTCCTGTTATGCCGTATCTATCCCATATCCCATAGCAACAGCATGAAAAGCCTACACATCAGGAAATTCTTATCTGCACATAGGCTTTTATCCAATCCTGAAATCAGATTTGGCATCTATTTCACAGTGCTGGAAAGTTGCAAGAATTAATCCTTCTCTGCTAAGATCCTGTGCCTGTTCTATTCATGAAAATGTAAAGCACAAAGCTGTACATAGTAATCCACACAAAAAAGCTAACAGGTAAATTTACTCTGCATTTATGATTTATCATTGTACACGCCCCTATAGACTTGTAGAAGTGCAAACAAAAAAGGGCAGAAAGGATCTTGGTTTTTTCTTACACCACAGTTTTTACTCTAAAACATAAGAGTTCTCTTCATCTTTTCGAAACCTCTTTTGCCTAGCTATGAAAGCTTCAATTGTGCATCGAAACTCTTCGTTGCTCATTTTATCCTCAGTCGTGCATTGAAACTCTTCGTTGCTCATTTTATCCTCAGGACATGGGCTTTTCTCCAATTCCTTGTTGGAATCGATGCTTTTCCTGCATCTCTCCGTCACAGACCGTCTCAGTTCCCGGCAAGACTTGTTACTGTTTGGCCTCTTCGATTTCTCCGATTGACTCCTATTATATGTCTTGCTTTCTAAAGGAAGTTGAGTTATCCTCGGTGATGTACTCAACATAAGTGACCTGTTTCTCTCCACATCCAGCTTCATATTGATGAGCTCCCTGGCTCTTTCTCAACAAACTCTTCATAAAGGCCAGTGCTTGAATTCTTTCCATTAGAACTTTGACATGAAAACTGCCCTGACTTTGCAAAGAGAGTGATGACTATCACGTTACCAAGAACGAACACGAAACTGAGGACTTACAAGGGTGACTGTTAAGTCCTTGAAATATTCACTGGAGTTCCTGACAGCAACTGGGAGTTGAATGGAAAACCTGGAAATCAAGGCTAGAACAAGGCCTATCTCTATTAACCTGAACAAACTTGCAATCTTTTGAATCTTATTGTGCTTCTTGAATGCGTTCGCCTTCTGAATCTTGATGTTGGTGATGTTGAATGAATCCATTTGCAGAATTGAGAATTCGAAGCCACAGCAAGGTAGCAGAGAAAATGGAGGACTAAGGGATTTCACTCGAAAGAGAAGTGGTAAACAAGCAAAGCCTCGGTAGCAGCCATTTCTCTGTGTTGAGACAAGATGGAGACTACCATAGTTACAGTAGACAGTGAAGGTATTATGCTGCCAAGGAGCATGGAAGCAGATAGACAGAAGACAATACAAAAGATAGGAACAGGGGAAACAGGGTAGCTCTGTTTTTCCCTCTTCTTTTTTTCCCTCTCAATCCACTCGTCAACTAGAAAATGTTGCTCAACCGTTAGGTTGTTTGGGTAGGCTATTTATACTTGGTGAAATATGCGAGACATTTTTTTCTCTCCTATATATCCAATCTTGCTTTTTAAAAAAGAAAATTAATTTTTTTACCAGGGAAAGTATTATATTCCATCTTTTGCTTTATTCGAAATGTGCAAGTTGTGGGATTGTCCACACCATTATTGTTCCTTTTTTCTTACCTTATTATTCCCACCTCCCTTGAAGGTCATTCACCAAGCTTTAGATTTTACATTAAATAAATGAATCTCACATTTACACGGGTAGAACGCTCTCTACAGCTTTGGTGGGAAATTATTCGACCAAATAGTTCTACTTTGATGGAAAGTTATTCTACCCAATAAGCCCACATTCTTTTAGAATATCCCATGAACAGGCTAGAAGAGCAGCCTTGAATTGCACAACCATTTTCATTACTCCACAACCAAGATGTTTATGGAATTTAAGAATGCATCAGCAAGATTGTATGATAGATTACCATCCAGTGTCATCTATTCACTAAGAGCTAGTCATTTCAACATGTTCAAGTGCAACTTGTTGAGCATGTTTTACTGAAGAAACTCAGGAGATAGTGAAAGAAAGGCAGAGCAAAAAATTCCCATGTAGCTATAACAGGTAAACATAAAAGTTGTTCTTACATGATAGGCAATGGATCTAGTAATCTGGTAGGTTGAATCTTCCAGAAGAGTGACTTGATTGTCACTGTAATGACACTATTTTGAAGAATGTTAGGTAAAAAGATTTGGGCATAGCAGATTCAGACACAAACCGTTAGGAAAGCAGGCCCGTTTCTTCCCTGCTAAGAAAGAAAATGCTGCTTTTCTCTCTCCCTGTTTCCATTATTTTATGAACTTTCTTCACCTTTAACTAGCATCCCATCACGGAACCCTCCAGTTCTTCGAGACAAGACCCACCACTGCCGGTGATAGAGAGCTTGAGGAGCCTCTTTTTCCTTGCACGTTACTTTCACTTTGATATATTCTTGTGGGTTTGCTTCAATCCCTCTCTCTGTCAAAATCAGAACTGATTGGTGTTTGTTTTATGTTGTTGTTTGATTTGACACCATGAATGATTCAGGAGGTTCTTACCCTTTTCTTTTACATAGAAAGTTTAAACAATTTTGTCATTGAAATGGTAACAAGCCAATCGACTTCCCATTAGGCAAGCCTAGACTGATATATGAAGGCACTGATTTTATTTCTCTATAAAAAATTACAAAAAAGTAATGTTTAATCAAGTTGCTTATCTTGGTTTTTTTGATACAAATATGTTTATGTGATCATTATCTTCATGCCGGGTGGGTCTTTGTAATAGATATTTACATACCTTTATTTCACATCATTTCTTATGACTCAATCTATTTTATAAGTTTTGTTTTGTTTTTGATAAACATAAAGCATAGAGTTAGAGTTCGTATAGAAACATTAAGAAGATTATTTTCTTATAACTTCTCTCAACATCAAACCTCTATTTATAATGAAATAACATCATTATCAAATTAAATGTTTGTAGAATTGAAAATAGTTCAAAATGTGTCTTGCCCAGACTGAAAGTCAATTAATACTTTGTCTAGTTCTGCACTATGTTTGTATGACGAAAGTGTGGTCAAAAAATATTATTATTTTTACTTATAGATACATTAAAATAATATATATATATATATATATATTTAAAAAAAATATTTTTCATATCAGCATATTAAATAATTAAAAAAAAGAATAAATAACTAATTTTTAAGTAAAATCTTTTTGAGTTTTTATTTGGGTATAAATCTAGCTTTGGGAATTGATATCAATCCTAAGAGCAATTTCAATGGCAAAAACCATTTTGAAAAATCAAATCTCTAAAATAGCTTTCTGAATTGTGTATATATAGTTTTTTTTATGTGTATTCCAATGGTAAAAGCTATTTTTTTATATTATTTTAAATATAGTGCAATTATTTTGTATATAGTTTAATTATGTAATTAATTATACAATCAATAGGAGTAAGTTATATAATTAAATAATTATTTAAAAAAAAACCTCCAACAATATAATTATTAATTTTTTAATTATATTTAAATTAAAAAATGAATTTAAAATTAAAAACCCTGCAACAATTTAAATTTGAAATTTGAAAATATTGAAAATTCCATCAAAATTTCATTTGCCATCAACTTTTGAACAATAATTATGAAATATGTGGCATACCAGGTTCCAGCAAGACAAAAAAAAATATGACTTTTTAATTCCAAATTCCTATAAATAGCAACTTGTGTAGAAAAAGTTATTTTTGGCTACCCAAATAGTTTTCTCATTAAAGAGAAAACAAATATTATAAAATACTTAAAATACATTTTTTTTTATTTTTGTCTCCTCTAGAGCACTCCCGTTGGAGATGCTCTAACCATCTTTATTTATATATTTATTTGGATAAATGAATGAATAGTACTAATCACCTTTTATTTGACACGAAACTTGCCTTTGCTACCCGGAAACGACTTTACTCAAAAGGAAACTTGTCTTTCCTTTTTTATGAGAATAATCCAAGATTGTCTTATTAGAAGAAAAAAAAAGAGTAAATAAATAACAGGAGGAAAAGTCTTATTTTATTTTATTAATTTAAAAAAAAACACTTCACAGACAAAAAAAAATTGATTTATTGGGGTTAACTTTAACTTTCAAATGGGCCTAGGGCTCCACATGCTCTATTATGTAGTTCGTGACAAAGAAAGAGCATGAAAGAGAGAGAACAAGGGGGGAAATCTTGCCTTTTGAACAAGATAATAATGTATAGTTTTTCAGTAATTTAATTCAGGTCTATCATTGTATTTTAAAAGTATTTTAAAAAAAATAAAATTTATTATTTTTATTTTTTGTTTTAAATTATTTTTTTTAGTGATCATAATGTCAAAAATATTTTTCTAAGATAAAATATTTTTAAATAAAAAACAATTTCAATTGTATTTTTAAATAGGCAGTTAAGAGATGTGGCTATCGACAATTGAGTCGACATGGAAGGGGGTCCTTGTTTCTCAAAGCAAAGAATTTCGAATCCCGGTTTTTTTTTAATTAAGATGTTAACAAAGCAAACTTTTCTTGCTTGTAAAGGCTTTGGAGTAGATAAGGCATAAAAATAATAAACTCGAAGCTCACCTTCGTCTATTAATTAATTTATTCCCGAGTCTAGTTATCTTTTTTCAAGTACATGAAACATCCACCTTCTTTTTTTTCTATTTTTATTGGGCTATTTAATTTTGAAACATTCATCTTGACTAATTTCATGGGCTATAAAATCAACGACCATGTAAATCTCCGGTTACTATTATATTAGCAACCACATGACTCGAATCTAAGATTACAAGGAAAATAAACTTTTTAGTCTTAAGCTTTTATCACTGAATTACCTACTAGATGATTTATTTAATATATACATATACATACACACACAGAAACACACCTACTCATGTCAATAAATTTATAACCTCCAGTCACAAAAATTCCGGGTGAATCTTTATATATATGTTAATTGAGGAAATAAATAAAAAAAAAGGGAAAAAAGTTAATATGCCCTTAGTTTGGTTACACGCCCACAAGATCAGCCACGTTGGATTCGGTGATAGGTGAGATGGATACCACTTCTTGCTTAATTTTATTCCCTGACCAGTTTTTTTTTAAGGCCCACCATCCAATGTGTGTCAATGAGTTGTATAATGTGACCTTGGATGTAAGATGTTATTAAAATACTATAAGAACATGAAAAATTAATTTAATTCGGAGAAAAAGAATAAAATAAAATGTCTATTTTTTTCAAATAAACATAAGGTGAATAAGGGATCTAATTAAACGTAGGCTTAGGATAGTTCTTGGGCTCGGGTCCAACGTTGAGATTTATGGGCGGGCCTACCAAATAAATGCTGTTTAGGAAAAACTTTCCGGGTCCAAAAGTAAAAAAGGCTTGCTAAATGAAAAATTCCGACCTGCCGGATTCGAACCAGCGACCTAAGGATTACAGTGACCACTACAGTCCTCCGCTCTGCCAACTGAGCTAAGGTCGGTATCTGTCAGTTAACGCCTTTTATAATTATTGGATTATATATGTTTACAAGCATCGGGAAACGGTAAGGAGTGGACATATTGTTGGAAGGAAATATCGCCGATCTTTATCTAATTATCTAGGATCAAAATCAATTCTTCTTCGCATGGCGGCATGGACGCCATCAATGCAAATCACTTAGACACAATTTTTTTTAAAAAGAATAAGGATAGAAGTTAAAATAAAAAATAAATTAGAGAAAATAAAATTGAACGATTAAATTGATAAACAGTTTAACAAAAGAAAGAAAATCAAAAGATTAAAGGGATAAATTGGAAAAAGTAAAACAATATAAACTTTTATTGAATGATAAAATTGAAAACCAAGAAAACTTTAATAATAGAGTTAAGAGGAAAAATTAAAAATAAAAAGAATAAAAAGCGAGATAGAAAAAAACAATTCATGAGATATTATAATTTAAGAACTAAATTCAGAAATATAAAAAATATTTCTAAAATGACCAATGATAAAATGAGCTCTAAAAAAATATGGTCTCAAATTGAAAATAAAAAAGAAATGTTTTTGAAAGAAATTTATTTTATCTGAAGAAGACAAAAGAAACTACCGTCGGTAAAAATCCTCTCATCATTCTCCATCACACATCACACCAAGAGAAATAGAATGCAATTACTTCAAAGAAAACGATGAAATGTCAGGTTTGACAACTAGATGTGTCGCATGCACTGAAGCTTAATGAGTACACGCCAATAACTTTTTAGAATTTAAAATAAAAAAAAACCAAAATGCTCATCATAAACCTGTAAATAAAAAATAATCTTGTGAGAAAGAGCAAAAACAACTCTAAATGCCCCCATCAAAAAGTATTTTTAATTGCACTAAAACTTGTGAAAAGATGAAAAAAAAATCTTGTTCAATGCTTATAAATCTTATTAGCTTTAAGGGTAATAGCATAAGTTTTACTATGATCTATTTCTGAAAAGACTAAGATACCTCTAAATTGTGATTCCTAAATCTTTTTCCCTGAACTTGCTTTCACAAAGAGGATCATAAACTAGGGGTTGTTTGCTTATACAATCTATATAAAACATAAATGATTATCATGAGTAGCTAATAATTAAGTCAAACAAAAGATGCATAAATCATGATATGAAGATTTATGTGTCACAAGTTCATTCCATTGATAAGACTTCACTTTTTTTATATTAAAAGATAAAGTCTCTCTGACCCCTTTTCAACTTTTAATCTTATTATTATATTCATATAAAAATTAATTGCCTTTCCCTCTAATGAAATAGTGCCAACTTTTATTTATATATACAAAGCTAAAGTTGTTTTCCACACATATATAACAAAAGAGAATGACAAGTCCCTTTCCAATTTACAACTCTCCTCACAATCTTCTTTGTCTTGTTTTTTTCTTTTAAGACCTAGTGGTAATCAATTAGTCCCTAACAATATTTCAACCATGTTATATAATTCATTAGAGCTCATGTTATTTATACATTCATTACATACTCGGTATGTGATAACCTCATGATCATATGATCATACAACTCACATCAAGATTGATAACAAATTCTAGAAAACCAAAATAGATCTAATAAAAGATGACACAATAAAAATATATCTCAAGTCACCAATATTATTGGAACAATAAGTCTCACCCTACAAAAACTAATTCACAAACAAGAAGTTTAAGGAATACACCACAATGTCAGTTATACCTTGATGTACTAAATTTGTTCATTGTCCTATCAAATAAAATATGTTACATCACGTAAAGCACAAGTTTATTTTATCAATCCAAGAACTTATAAAACCTTATATAATAGTGCAATCAGTAACCTTAAACAAATCCAAAACTTGTGAGGTTAATATTTACCTACTTACAATAAACCTAATGTATATTAACTAAGCCCAAGTATAAAGAAACTAATAAAAAAAATCTAACACATAAACTAAAGTTGGTGAACCTAATTAACAAAATAACTTAAGATAGATAAATCTCCTAGTTTAAATATATTCTATAAAGCACAAGGATATTTGTTGCCACCTTTATATATTCAAAATAAGCTAGGAAATTGATTGTTGAAGTTTTCTCCCCTTTAACTCTCTTGTTTGTTTAGGATAATTAAATATAGTTTTAAATAATCATCTCAAAATGAAAACCTTCATTTTTTTTCCCTTTAACCTTTATTGTAAGATTATAAAACTCTATAAAATAAGATAATCAATTTGTCATTAAATACCACAAATCTTTTTTTTTTCCTTGAGTAGATAGGGAAAATCCCAAAAAGTTATCATATCCTTGCAAAAAAAAAGAATCTTTGCCAAATAAAAATTCCACAAGTGAAAACAAAGTTTATATTGATTTGAATTATATCATAAGACCTTCATACACTTTGATTGACCTAATATTTTACCCCAATGTAGAAAAATATGTCTAAAAGCTCATGTAATTTTTTTAATTCAATCTAATAGTTGAGCTGAAAGTTATACTTGATAGAGTAAAACTAGACAATAAAAAAGTTTACACAAAATTTGAATGTGATTTTGCTTGGATTGGATCAATATGTATTTGATAAAATGGTATAAGTATTTCTTGCATTCATATTTTTATTAATTTGATAATTTTTTTTACCTAACCATACTTTAAAAAACACATTTAAATACATTATCAAACATAATTTATTAGACAAAATAGAAGTGGTAATTATATGAGTTGAACAAGGTTTGGCTTTATGCATGTGAACTTGTTATAACAGCTCAACTACATATTTTTTATCCTAAAAATAAATCATGTCCATCAAACAAGGCTTTTACATTAAGAAAATAGGATACATTTCTTAAATCTATAATGATATGAACCTAGAAAGCATCCCACACACAAAAACACTAATTCCTGGAAAGCTAATTATATTTGGATTGATTGGAGTGTAGCACTTAAATAACTTGTATTTAGGCACCAATACTATTTGATTCGAACTCTCTTCCAATAAATAGCAATCCACAAACGAGAAGTGTCGCACCCCAAAAAAATGAGCGCGGCGTCGTGACGACTCTTCCCTGTGTGCGGGAAATATCATGTGTCGGGGGGATTATCTTTATTTGAAAAAGGGAGTCGCGACCTAGTATTAATGGTTACTAGGAAACCTAAAACTGGTCTTTCAGATATTCTAGGGTAAGGGACTGGTTGCGTAAAGGGAAGGTTTTAGCACCCCTAGTACGCCCTACCTAAGGTAAGCTGCTTGACGTTTTGGTTTGTTTATGATTTGATCTGTCAAAACATATGTTAAATAAATGGCAAATGAGATATTAGTCCGCCGAATATTTTGGATATTAACCCCTTAGGATTTAATTATCCAAACACCGACAGTGAATAATAGCATGTTATTCCCGTCGAATATTTTGGATATTAACCCTTTTAGGATTTATTTACCCAAATACCAACAGTGAATAATAGCATATTATTCCCGCCGAATATTTTGGATACTAACCCCTTTAGGATTTATTTATCCAAATACCGACAGTGAATAATAGCATATCATTCCCGCAGAATATTTTGGATATTAACCTCTTTAGGATTTATTTACCCAAATACCAACAGTGAATAATAGCATATCATTCCCGCCGAATATTTTGGATGTTAACCCCTTTAGGATTTATTTATCGAAATACCGACAGTGAATAATAAATTCCCAAAAATAAGATTTTTATATTTTTTTTTAATATTGGCCAATACCCTTTGGATTTTACAAACTTGTTGTAAAATCTCAAAATGCAAGAAATGATTTTTTCTTTGCGAAATCCATGCTAAAACTCATTTTTCTTCAAAAACCCAAGATAATATATATTTTTGAAACAAAAGAACGATTTTTAAAATATGCTAGTGTATTGGCCGTATGCAAGAAAACAACACATTTTTCTTTAATAAAAATATTTTTGGAAAATTTGTATTTTTATATTTTTTATTTTTTTATCTTTTTCGGTGGGCTGGCTGTCAGCTCACCTAAATTCGGGCTGGGCTGACAGCCCAGCCCACCTTGCCTCCAGGCTGGGCTGCTAGCCCAGACCCATCTGGACTGGGCTTCCAGCCCAGACGCTGGAAGCCCTTCAGGGCCAGGCCGGGCACGAGGCCCGGCCCGCCAAGCCCACGCGGGGAGTGAATTAATTCACTCCCCGCATGCAAACAACAGGGACGATGCACAGTGACAATGGCAAATTTTCGAGTATGGAGAATGGAGTACCTGTCAATACCGTTGTGTAGAGGACGTCGAGGTGGTTCTTCTGGTCGTGGTGGCGTCGGAGATGGTGGCCTGAGGAGGCCGGAATAGTCGTCGGAATGCTCTCGGTCACGTTGCAGATGATGTCGTTTGCTGCTGCTTCTTCTTCGCCTGAGATGATGGAGGAGTTGCTGGGGTTGAGGGGCGGCTTATGGTGATGAGAAGGAGTGATCTGGGTGGTCGACAGCGTGATGCACGGCTGGCCGAGAGTGGGGAAGAAAAAACAGGGGTCTGGGTTTCAATGAGAGAAAACGAGACCGAGAGAGAGAGGGAGAGAGCTGCACCGAGATGAAGGTGCTGTGCTTTCTTCTTTTTTTTCGTGTTTTTTCTATCCTTTTTCTCTCCTTCATGCTTGAATTTCTCCTCCTCCTTTCTTCTCTTCATGCAGCCCTTTTATAGCAGAGCCAAAGTGACTTTGAATGCAGGGCGCGCCTAGCATTTAAGGCCGGGATACGCCGGAGACGTTTAAGGCCGGATTCGCCGGAATATGCATCAATGTAAATTTCCAAAATCATGCAATTCAAATCTTTAAAGGCGTAATCAGTGTAATTTTCAAAGTTTTAAAAAGGTAAAAAAAATCATGCAGCTGGCACATGCAATGCAACTCTTAAAGGCGTGATCATGCAGTGCAATTTTTCAAAGTTTTAAAAGGTAAAAGTATGATTTGGTCCTTTGAAAATTCTTTAATTGCATCCAAATGGATTTAAACTTGATTTTATGCAATTAAATCCCATCAAAAATTCAATCTCCACCTTAGCTTTGCGCGACTTTCTATATCTGGTCCTTGGCTCCTGATTTTCGCGATTTAAACCTTAATCGACCATTAAACTCTCAATTCGTTCAATTCGCCCCCTTGAACAAAAATCTATTTTTTATTTTTTCAGAAAAATAAAGAGTCAAAAATTGGATAGCAACAAGAAGTATAGATTGACATCACAAAGTCAATTGAACCTCGATAAGTCATTTTCAATAATTTAAAGAACAAATAAGAGATAATTCTCAGCCTCATAAGAATACAAAGTTGCATCTGTAATCTGAATATCATTAAGCAAAAAACATAATCTGAAACTTAGGTTACATATGTGTTTTTAACCTGAACTAAACCCCAAAATACCCAAATATATGAACTTGTATAAAACTCACTTACAATCAGACCCAAATCCCTAAATATTTAAGCTCAATTGATGGTTATTAACCCTAAAACACAAAATAAGAATTTAAAATAAAAAATTTAATTTGTTGCCACATATAAATAAGATAAGAAAATGATTTATTTGGCCTTGAATGTTGTTGACCTTTTGGTTTCCTTCCTATGCTAAGAGAATAATTAAATAACCCCTTAGCTTAGAAAATAAATCTGACAACTCATTAATTTTTTTGCAGACTAAGAAATCTTTTCTTTTGAATGCTAAAAATCCTCCCCTCTTTAGGAAGTAATTTGGAAGAATTTCGCTTCCTTCTTCAGGAAAATAATATGTTGACTTGAACTTCATGTAATAT
The DNA here is from genome assembly GCA_029228465.1 of Salix viminalis. Lineage (NCBI taxonomy): Eukaryota > Viridiplantae > Streptophyta > Magnoliopsida > Malpighiales > Salicaceae > Salix > Salix viminalis. Next base: position 10,085,736 of record CM055429.1, on the reverse strand, counting down.
TAGGGGAAAAATCCAAAGAAGGCTAAGTTGGGGTCTAACACATAATTCCTCTTCATAACTTGAATGATACTCATTTTGGACTTGGATTAGATGAATTAAATGTTGTCCTTAAGCTTTATAAATGTTCTTTGTCTCTCTAGGTACATCTTATTTCATGTGTGTTAAACTAGATAACCAAGAAAGATGCATGTTTTGGACTAAAAATCAATTCTATACTTATCATAAGTGCATGAGTTTGTATGAACTTGTACTTAGATTTCTAACCGTAAGTCATTTTAAATGATGATTTAGTGCTAAGTATTTTTAAGGAAGACGATTAATAATATAAGTTAAAATTAAAAATATTTCTTTTTAATATGGTTTTGACAAATAAAAATGAGTGAGCAAGGTTAAGTCCTTTTCAAAAACTCAATGATGTTGACATTCCATATAAGTTATTTGTTCATATGTGTAAGGGTAGGATCAACAATGGTGAAATCCATAATTTTTGAAATAATTATTTAAACATCAATATTCACTCCTAATCAATTTGAAAAGCTTTTATTTTGGAATCAAAGTGTTGTTTAACATACTTTTGAAAATAGAAAAAAAATATTATCAATACCAAATATTAATTTCATAGGAAATATCCATTGCACAAGCCTATCAAATAGATATATGATGACATAATTGCACATCAAAGGTTATCCACCAATAGCCAAATTGTTTTTGAGACAATTGATTATCATCAAATGATCATTTGCAAATTGACTTTATGTCTATAGAGTAAAGAGTTGAGATTGAACTTGTATGCTTGTAAGCACATAATTGATGTAAAAGTAAAACTTAGAGTTGAGATTGACTTTATTTCTGATTGATTTTAGACTAGATCTTATAATGAGCAATTTGTGCTAGTTATCTTATAAGCTAAAACATAATAGTGTTTTCAACAATGAATAAACAGTATGTTTTGCACTGTTCATCTAGACTTAGAGGTACTATGGATTGGAATAATGAAATTACCATTTTTCCCCATGGTTTATGGCATTTTTTAGCCCGAGGGTCCAGGGTATTTTTGATTTTTTGTCTCTTTGTGCACAGTGAAATAACCATAATACCCATGAATAAGACAAAAAAAACACATTTATTGTTAGAGGCATAAAGGTTATTGCACATATTTTTTTAAATGGCTAAATACGGAGAAACCCCCTAATAATATAAAAGCGCACAGTAAACCTCGAGGTTATAACGGTAACTGCATATTTTTTTTAAAATAAACCAAATACGAATATACCTCCATATAAGACAAAATCTAAGCATTGGCTTAGGGATGTCGTAATTTACCATCGAAACTAAATCAAGAAATAAAAGAATTAATTATTTTTTCCTTGCAACACTTTTAATTATTTTAATTTAATCCTTCGATTAAAAATATTTACATATTTCGTTTTCATTTAGGCCCATATACTTTTAATTCTTTATTTTCGTTCCTTTATTTTTTTAGATATATTTCTAAATAATCCCTAGTTTTTCCATGTTTATATTTATACGCTATTAATATTAGTTTTTTATTCTAATTATTTCCTCTTTTGTTTAGGTTTTATTTCTTAAAAAAAAATAATTCTTGGATTTTAGGTTGTTTTTGTTAAAAAAAATACTTTTACAATATTTTGATGTTTAATATTTCAGATCGAGTATTATGTAAAAAAAAGTGGCAACACATAAACAAAATGGGTAGACAAGTTTATCTAAGTTATCTACAAATAAAAAATATACGAACCACTTCTCCACGCGTTTAGATTACAATGTTCATTTTAGGTGGGAAAAAAATCATTTCTAATAGAATTTATCTACAATTTTACTAATTAAATATTAAAATAACCAATTATAACACATAAAAAATCAATTAGTTTGCTATATAGAAAAAAAAGCTCAGCGCAGTGCGCGGGCAAGTTACCTCGTATCTTGTCTAAAAAAGAAAAAAAAAATACAACTAAGGACACAATTATCTTGGGTGTACTAGTCAGCATAGGATGTGTTGGGTAATATAGACCTCAAGAGGCAAAATGGTTTTGATAGGCTGAATGGTACCATCTATATAACTAAAGACTTTTTAAACTTTGAGGTAGGCTAACATGGTGGATTTCCATGTTGTATAGTTCAAATGTGTGAGTTTAGTAAGGTTTGATAGAAAAGAATGGGTCGAAGACAAGGAGATTGGATTCATAAGCAATTGAGGTTGTGAAAATTTAAAAGTCAAACATTTTGTAAAACGGTCAATTAGATTTGATTTTTAGGAGGTGTTTGAAAGTGTGATAACGATTACTTTTCAAAGTGTTTGTTTCATTCAGAAATGCATTATTTGTTTTTTTGATAAAAACCATTTTAACATTATCACATTAAAATCATATAAAAATAATAAAAAATTGAAACAAAATAAATAAATAAATTTCTAACAACAAACAAAGTTGAAACTCAATGTCAAATACCCTACTAGATAACTCGGATACCATCTATGAACACATAAGAAGAAAAATTTCACAAAAAGAGAGTTGTATATTAATTTACAATCTTAAAAGAATATAGAGTATGTAAGGTTTTATAAATAAATTATCTATAACCTTCTCCTTTACATTAACTATTTTAAAGTCAAGGATAATATCACAATGTTAACAACCAAATTAGTTATCCTTAAATATTAACAAGGAATTTTTAGTTTTGAGTCCCATCTTTAACATTACTCAATCATAAAACAATTTCTTCTTCTTTATTTTTAAAGTAATTTATGATAGTTGAATAATATTGAAGGACTAATGTGTATATATATTTGTGATCATTAGATTCTTGGATGGGTGAAAATGGTGGAGGCAAAAATATATGAGAAGCAAAGTGGAACATGGTCCGGATGGGGCGACAACTATAGTAAAATGTATCAATGTTGCTATTATTGTAAAATGTATAAATTCGAAACAAATAAAAATAATAATTTAAAGACGTGAAAACACTATCTTTATCTTTAAAGTGTTTGATTTGTATTATTTCTACAAATTAAAATATTATTTTATAAAAAAATATATTTAAAAAATAAAACAAACACAAAAAAATGTTTTGAAAATAACAATCTTTTTAGTAACACTAAGCGGTATTCAAGGACATGGGCCAAAATAATTGTGGTCTTGGGCTTGGCATTGGAGAAACACACAGGCGTTGCTTTTTCAACAAAACAGATCTTTGAAACCTAGCTTGAAACGATAAAAGCAACCCATTTGACGAAAATAAAATCCTACGTCGTCGTTTCTAATCCATCTAACAATCCAAGAAACCCTAGATATATACTTGCTGCATAACAGCAACGCACGCAAAACGCCTACCTGATTTCCTTCATCACTTCCCTGCAGCAGCCTCTTCCCTCCGTCCCCTAACACAGCATCAACAGATCCAATGGTAACCCTCTGTTCCTCTACAAAATTGTGCAAATCTCATCAACAATACGTTACCCTTCACAAACCCAATTGAAGTATTGTTTTTTCTCTTTGGTTTTTGTAGGCACCGAAGAAGGAGAAGGCACCACCACCATCATCAAAGCCAGCGAAATCAGGAGGAGGGAAGCAAAAGAAGAAGAAGTGGAGCAAGGGAAAGCAAAAGGAGAAAGTCAACAACATGGTTCTCTTTGATCAAGCTACTTATGATAAGCTTCTCTCTGAAGCTCCCAAGTACAAGCTTATCACTCCTTCTGTCCTCTCCGACCGTATGAGGGTACAGTATTTCACTACGTTTTTCCTGAAAGCTTGGGTCCTTTCCGTATTTTAAGTGATATCAAATCGTGGGTTTTGTTTTTACGATTATGTTAGGATATTTTAGATACTCGGTTTACATCTTGGTGTATAGTACTGACGCATGCGTAATGCTTATTTCATTGAAAATCTGTCGGACACATTCATTGAAAATCTGTCGGACACATTTCCGGGAGGATCTTGACCGTTGTATTTGTGGGATTTATCGTTCGATGAATGATTTTTGTCGAGAAGTTATGTGAAATTCGCATTATTTAATATCTACACTCATCAAAACATCTGCTAGAACAGTGTAATGACTTGGTCCAAATTGATGCAGCTTGATGTTGTGTTTAGGGTATATGACATAAATCCCGATTATTGTTGTAGTTCTAGAAGTGAAGTTTCTGATTTGCTACGTGCTGTTTCCATTTTAGGGAATAAAAAGTTTTAGTTTTTGGTAGAAATTTTTGGAGAATTCTTGTAAGTTGTAATGTTAATGTGGTGGAAGAGTTTGTGAGATTGTTTAAAATAATAGATAGTTAATAAAAAAGCTAAAAGTTACTCAAAATTATCATGAATCGGATTGTCATTGAATAGGTGTTTAGGTCCTCTTTTTTTTATCTCATTATTGAAACATTGTTCCTGGTGATGTTGCGTTTAGCTTTGACAATTGGGACGAGTGTATTGGTTAGCTTATGTGTAGTGTATATCATGTATATTTTGTGTTTTGGTTGTCTTTGGGATTTAGATGAGTTTGCAATTGGTGTCCCTCAAAAGTTTCTATTGTGTTTATAGTTTTATTTTTTCTGTAATGGTGTCAAGAATCTGTAAATTACTATACATGCCTTAATATTCTCATTGCTGAAAGTACATCAAGTCTGGTTTCTGATCTAGTATTGTGTCTGTCTAACTTGGTCTATTGGGATGGTCTAAGAGGCTTTTGGTTACATAAGTATAGGTGCACCATGATCCTTCTTATCAACAGTAGGATCAGGATTCAAACCCAGGTTATTAGTACCATGCCAAGTGCTTTTTTCATTTTAATACCTAACACTGCTCAGTCATACATTGATGTGCACTGTCTGATACTTTTTACAATAGAGTTCAGGCTAGAAGCTAGGTATTCAGCGCTTGTATACTTGTATCATTTTGGCTTGTGAGGTTCATGTTTAATAGGTTTTTGTGTGAAAATAACATCGACCATAAAACAACAACTGCTGTATGCCTACTATGATGTAACCTTGGTCTTGTGTATTCTACTAGGACATTGTCTTCTTAATGTATTTTTACTAGCATGCCTAGTATCAAGTATGAATGTCTTACTCTGCTTTTGTGTACATGTTTCATGGTTTTGTATTTTTATGTACCTTGCAGATTAGTGGATCACTTGCGAGGAAGGCAATTAGGGAACTGATGGCTAGAGGTTCTATTAGGATGGTCTCTTCTCATGCAAGCCAGCAGATTTACACCAGGGCAACCAACACCTAGGTGTCTTATTGTATCTGGTTATTTAGTTTTCAGTAGCATGTTGCTGAGCTTCACTGCTTCTATTACTTTTTATTCAAGTGATTGTGATAACAATCTGTAGACGGTTCCTATCTTTTGTGCTGAATGAGTTTTTTCAGAGTTCTTGAGATATTGGTTTTGCATCTCTAGATTATTTTCCTTCCTTATGGCATGCACTTCTTGTTCTTGTTCTTCTGTGCATGGCATTGCGTTCTGTTGCCTTTTGTTTGAAGGAAATATCTTTTTTTTTGGCTCTCTGTGGAAGTAAGTTGCACTGTTAGCTTAGATTGTTTCAATCAAGACAAACATTTTCCTTGGTGTTTGGTAAATTGCTCAAGATATGTATGTTCATTTGCCAAACTGCAGCGCAGAGTTTCATGGTTTTGAATATACAGTCATGGAGGGTAGCAGAAAGGGTTCAGCATGTTGTGACTACTAGAATAGTATTTGTTGCCCACTCCCTCCATTGTCTCTTATTAGTTTTTAACTATTACTAGTCCATAATTCATTGCAGTAACCAATCCTGATGTAGATTGATTGGTGATGTCAAGTAATACAAGTCTTGCAAAAGTTGCTCCCTAAAGTAGGTAGTGGGATGGTAGAAATTTATCCAATGGACAGATGGTGATGGTATGAAGGTTACTTTTCCTTTGTACATAAACAGGAAACAGGGATGGGGTTCGGCAGAATCTTTCCTGTTCCATTTTGAAACTCATCTCTCCCGATTTGTTTACTTCATCAAGTATATCTGTTCAACAATGATCCTTTAGTATGGATTTAATGCTATGTAACTTTACATGTTGATTATTTATGCTCATCAATTATTTCTGTTGTAGGTAAAACTTAATGCATGGACTTGATATATATTATTGCATTGAGTTAACATGTGATTGCTATGTTGTAATTATAAGAACGCATATAATGTCTTTTTAATAGTTAAGAATCTTCGAATTTTCCCCCTGTACCGAACCAATAGAAATGAGGTATAATCCGATGATATAGGCAACATGGTCCCTATACCCACATGCCAATATGCGCCATTATACAAAAAGGAAATGGCTCGTGATGCTTGGGATAAAAGTTCTGCTTTCCTTCCTGCAAAATATATCATTTCTAAATACTGAGTGAACTCGTAAAATGATATCATTTATTTAATGTCTAACTCGATCAAAATCTATAAAATCATAAAGTATAATAGAATTAGACAATACTCTGACCACAAACCATCTGACACTCGTTTGAAGCAGGCTGCTGGCGCCTTTCAAACTGACCGTGTCGGTTGGCTTTGCGCAGTGCGTGGATTTGATCTTTCAGGTGAGCAGTGTAGTACGCGACAGACCCTTCACAGGGGTTGCGCTGCAGAAGGGTTAACGCTATTACTCATGTGAGGGTGAGATTATTGCTAAAGTCGAATTTTATTGATATAAAGTATAATATATTTCAAGAATTTAAAGGGTTAGGGGTTTATTGGGTAGTGACCGGGATTGGCTGGTAGAGGCACAGGTCCGTTGGATGCGGTTTCGAATTTTGGACTCACGCCCTCTTCGAATGGCACGTGACATGTGATACGGTGGTCAAAAATTTGATTCCAGCGTGTCAAAGGGTTCACCTCCATTACCTCCAGCTGATGGTGTCGCGCGTTTCCACCAAAGATGGCCTGAAATGTTCCCCTTGGCGATCAAACGTTTGCTTCACCGTTTTTCTCTCCTTCCGGCAAAATGTTAATTTTCTCATTTCAGTCCCCAGGCTTTTAATTTCTGATTTCACTTGAAATTCTTTATTTGTTTTGGTGTCAAAGTTTCGATTTTATTCAATTTTATCCTTTACATTAAATTTCATATACATTTGTTTTTTATTTTGGCCCTTATACTTTTAATCTTTGGTTTTATTTTAATTCTTTTATATATATATATATTTTTTTTCTTTCTTAAATGGTTATTATTTTTGTCCATGCTTATATGTACATGCTCTTGCTTTTTGTTTTTAATTTTTTTAATTTCCTTTGTTATTAAGGTTTGTTTTTAAATTTAATTTACAATTTTAATCTCTTTTAATAATCATTTGAAAATTGATATTTATTATTTTTTCCCTTTTAAAAATTTTCTATTTATTCTTCAAGTCAAATAATATTTTTAAATGTAATAATATTTTTTTTTCATTTTTTTGGGGGTCATTTCTCTTTTGTTAATATTTTTAGGTGTTAAAATTTATAATTATTATAGGTAAGGCATTCAAACAAATTAAAATGATTATTTTTCTTATAAATATATGAGACCGATTATATATTTAATATTTGTTTGATATTGTCGCCTTAATATATATGTATATATATAAAAAAACTTATTAATTTTTGAAAATAAAATCATAATATATATATATATATATATATATATACACACACTTTGAATATAATAATATGATGAATAAATATTATAAAATTAAAAAAATCTAACAATAATGATGGTGTCATCAATAGTATAACCAATAATAATTACAATATTAGTTGCATCAAACAAATCACCAATTTATGCAGAAATTCATCGATTATAATTTTACTATTTACTGATGATATCATTCATGAAACAAGTAAAATATATACAATAATCAATAAATATGTTACACAAAACACGTGGCTCATTTTAAAAAAAAAATCTGCTTGCAATTGTATAATCAACCGATTAAATAATTAGCAAAACATGTTTACCAGTAACAACATACAATCACTTTGTGGCTGGAAAAAACCCCTTTTCTAGCAAATTTTATCTATTACAATTTTACTCATTAAATATTAAATTAACCAATTTCAATACGTACAAAAGATTAGGAAACTAGCTCAGAAGGACTAAAAAAATCAATGGATCAAAACTAAAAAAAAATATATAAATCAAAATAAAAAATTATTTATGTTGAAACGAGTCAAAAGAATTTTTTATTCCAGCGGCGAAGCGCAGGGTAATAGCTCGTCTCTCCTAAAACACCGTTTATTACCGTACTAGTCATTTAGCTGTATCTTGTAATAAAATCTGTGTAGAATTCTTGTAGAGTGAAGGTTTCTAGGAATTTTTAATCGATATAAATTTATTTGTTTAATGAAATCATCAGCATAAAATTATCATGGTTATTAAAAAAGTAAAAAGATTCGGATATCTGAATCATTGAATTCGCTGAATTAAAATTAGTTCATTTCATAATCTAATTTAAATTACATATAATAATAAAATATAAATTGTAGATTTAATGACTAAAGCACTTCCTATATCAAGGCTGAAATTTCTAAGGATGAAACTTGGTTTGTTCAAGGCAAATCTCAAGGAGGGTTAGAATTACTCACGAGATTTTGCCTTTAGGATAGAAGAAAGGATTAAGTCAAATGTTTTTGAATTTTAAATTTGAATTACAGAACAGATTCTGCATTATCAATTGCTGCAGAATCTGCTATCAAGTGCCAATAATCTCTCGTGGTCGTTGAGAGCTTGTTTGTGTCATTTTCTGAGTTTCTTGTAAACCTTTAAATAGGTATTTTTCAAATTAAATAGAGTATTGATCTTTCTCCATATAATTCTGTTCTTGAATATCTGTTTTTGATTCAAACAGTAACCATTTAAAACAGATACTGTTCAAATCATCAAATTCTAACAGATACTTTATTTCATGTTTTATCCGAGTTTCGGCGCACCTTAAAAAAGCAATTCCTGATAATGAATGTTTCAACTTCTTTTTTGTTTGGAACTGTAAACCACTAAGCTGCTTGTTCACCTATATTTTTCCTCGCGCAGTTTTGGAAGTGAAGAGCACGTTGGTCTTGCATATGGAGACTACAGCTTGGCAGAAGCTCTTCATATTTTGTGGCAAAGCCGAACTGGTGTAGTTGCCGTTGTCAATCGTGAAAATATGGAGGTTAATGGTTTGCATGAGGAACAGTGACGTTTATCTTCTTCCAGAGAATAATGAACTACTTGGCGACAGACAGCAAGTTTCGAGCAAGATCTCTTCGAACCTTTGTTATTCTTGCCCCCCAAAGTGATGTGTTTAAAATACCCAGAAGGCTAACCGTGGAGTTCATTCATTCACACGGAAACTGCTGAAAAATACCTAATAGCACCATTGAAGGGGACCTGGGGAAAGGTTCATTTTGAGAAACAGCTTCCTACCAAAAATGTGCGAGAGATCTAGAGAAAGCAACTCCACTCAAATAAGTGCTAAATGTGACAGTAACTTGAATTAGGAGACGGTGGAAAAGAACTCTACATCTTAAGGGAAAGGTTCACTCATGAATATGAAGGCCTGCGATTTATAGCTCCCGGCTTTCTGCGGCACAATAAAGAACAAACCTAAATAGATGTGCGCACCAAAACTTGTCTGCCTCTCAGAAGATGAGCTCTGAGAAATGCAGTTGTGTATCAAAGCTGAAAGAGGAATGAAACACTGTTCTGCGAGAATATGGAAAAATTGTAACACCCAGGTTGTTCTTCTCTCTTCTAGTCATGCATTATTCATCCATTTTCAGCCTAATGCAGGATGTGACAGCCCCACGCCATCCCCCTCATAACAAGACATCAGGGAAAACCAAATGTATGATTCTACTGTTTTTTTTTCAAGCATAATTTCAGGATATAGTTTGATTGTCATCATAAATGCCAAACCACTCAAATAGATAACATTAAAACATCAAAAGCCAAAGACCAAACTTGTGTATACATGACAAGTAAAGCTGGTGTGAGGTCTGATGATGTGTTTCTGCATGTAACTGTATGTGTTTAAATGATTATTGAGCATCTAAGTTTGAAGAAGCACAATCCCCTCCAGTTAAATCTTTTATTTTTAGCTTCTGATTCCAGGTATTACAGAATTACTCCACTTTGCTTTCAGATTTGCACTATGAAAAGCAGCAGAGGCTGGGTTGCCCCTTTCTCAACCTAAACATGGCCTCTGTCAAATCTTTCACACAAGTTTCATCCACAATGCCTATTCTGATCATAGGCGGAAAGCAGGAAATGTAAACAATTTCAAGCAGGATACATACCAAAGCAACATTCAGGCTATACAAAATTTGTTTCCAGTCCATTGATCTGATGGAGGATTGATCGTCAAAGATTTCAACTTGCTGCACTAATGTCAACCAGTAAGATAACCAGCACATCCTGCGCACTGCCTATCTCACTATCCATTCCATTCCTAGCATTAACTCAAGAATGCTTATCCCTGAATCACTTGGTATTCCAGACCACAGAAGACCCACTTCTTCTGAATTCACATGGACAAAAACCATTCATGGCCTTCCCCATCAGAGCCATGGCAGCAATGCTAGGAAATTGCTTCTTCTGGAAATCTAGTGCTGCCTCTGAACTCTCTGGCTCAGAGACTACAGCAGCTCCAGGCTTCTTTTTCAGAGATGCAGATGGATTATGAAACCACCTCTGAACCCAAACATGAGACAGTGTTATTTCTTGCCTTTTCTTTTCCGAGTAAATTGAATAGAATTCAGCTTTCCCTGGTAACTCCGCAATCTGATCTGACTCTTTCCCATCAGACTTGCTTGTCTTTGGTTCTGAACTAGTCTTACTATGTCTTTGCATTTTGTTGAAGAACTTACTAAAATTCTGGTGTTCTTCAACTTTTGAAGTACCTCCTTTAAGACGCATAAACCATCTGCTGCAGGGGTCCAGTCTCACAGAAGCGTCAGGGCAATCACTAAATTTTGAATTTGTGGAGTGCTTGGCGTGGGGAAGGAAGCATTCTGCGTCCAAACTCTGGGTTCTTGAGCTGCTTGTCTCCATGTCATCTGGTGACCTTGCCACACCTGGAAATAAAGGAAGTTCTTCGTTTATATTCGGTAATTTGGTGTTCATCTGTCTGCCCTTGGTTTCTTGTCTGACTGAAGGCATTCCAGCTTGAGAAGCTGGCAACTTCAGGCCCTCATTGATGTCCTACAAAGTTTACAACTAATCATGTGAACAAATGAGACGATGGCCTTGTGAGCCTTTGACTCTGGAAGTTATTAGAGTTATGACCTCTTACATATATTCCTTGGCCTAAACCAAAGAGAAAAATTAACAAAGCAAGGCAAAACAATTGTAGAATCTAACTATTATTTGTGGCAATGGCAACTAAAACATCTGTGTAAAATGCTGGCCTAACAAAAGTAAATGAGTAGATCAAATATGTTGTCCTTTAACATGTGCACAAGTCAATGTTTCTAGCTTCACTAGTTTTTGTAAATGCAAGTGACCTTAGAAAATCTCTAGAGAGGGCATTAAAACTTAGAGATCAGGAGGTAGTAAGTTACCTTATCTGATTGCAAAGAAGCCACACCTGCAACATGAAAAAAAATCTCACTAATTTTCAAACAAGGACTACGCTAAAAAGATACAAAACTCATTAACACTGTTCAAATTACGTAATTATATTTAGCAACTTCATCTGACTGTGCTCCAAAGCATAGATTGTCAACACTACAGTCTAAAGATTTAACAGAACCATCCATATAAAATATGGACTGTATATACCAGATAGATGGTTCTCACAGAAAGCATCCATATCCATGGTGTGAGTTTCAGCAGATGAATCACTCTCTTCATTGACAGCAGAAGTATTAGCATTCTCGGTATTTTCTTTTCCTTCAGCTAATGAATCATTCTCCTTAATAACTGCAGAAGTCTTGACATTCCCAGTGCTCTCTTTTCCTTCACTCCCTGTGGAGCTGTCCAGAGGTAGCAGCTTAACTCCTTGCTTGACATGGAAACCAAAATCCGGAGATATTTCAAGGAGTTTGGTCACCATTTTCCCCTTAAATTCAGTGGATATTGCTGAGTCTCTAAACATCTGAGCACTATCAGGTAAGTTCACGTCAGTCTTTTTTTTGAAGAAAAAACGATGAGTGGTTTGAGTGTATATCGGAGGACCTCTAGAAAATTCCTCTTGGGAGTCTATTGTAGTACGTATTCTCAATGTCACCCCATCATGACTGGAAGGTAGTGTTGGTAGTGCATATGATCCATGATATAATTTTTCTGATTGACTGTCATCTCTGGTACTGATCTGCCTAGGAAGTAATTCAAAATCAGAACGATTTGGCATCATGCGAAATGACTTGCCAAAAAACTCATTATTGCTTGTTGAGGGATCACGAAAGAGAAGACCTGCATTTTTATTCATTTTCTTCTCATGAGCCATAGATGTAGAGCCTGGTTCCTTAATGTGATCTGACCTAGAGAGAAAGGGCTGAATTGGAGCCCTTCCAACTTCAAATGGCACAACATCTGGGGTTGACCTTAGCAAAATCATCCTGAACATGTCCAGAAACAACTCTGCTACTCCTTTCTAGCAAACTATTAGACTTGACCCGCTGCTCTGGAACCAAGTTGAGATATTCAGCCTGAAACTGAGATTTTCTTTTTTGAATTTCCACCTCAGGATGAGCCTGTGCTGGTATTGAGGGTAGGTGATCCTCATTTATCCCGTGGGAAACATCATATTCATAATTGGTAGTACCAATTCGTGACTTTAAGACTCCTTCGCGATTGCCAGAGGACTCAACATTCTTCAGATATAAAACACTCTCCCTATCTTGAGAAGGTTTGAACATCATCGCAAAAGATGACTGTCCCTCAAACATTTCATTCCTCAACCTTTTCGAACTCATTGTAAGGTTATCGTTCATGACGCTGATCCTTTTCCCCTTGTTTACTTCTCCAAGCCCCATGAAAAATTTAGAACTACCAGTTTTCCATCTCTGTCCCGCTAAGGAAGCTGTGATATTTGCTACCATTACTAACTTCCGGAGGATCATGACCTAATTGGCTTGGAGCTTCATTTGCTTTCCTGCAACTCGTGTGCGTCCAATGAGACATCCAAATAGACTGGCACTGCTTCGTAGACTTTCCGGGAATATCATCCCTATCTTGATATGACTGCAGCACGCGATCAGACATGATGAAGAATGCAGGCTAATCACCTGAAGATGCAGTCAACCAAGCACTGTTAGACCTAGTCACCACACAAGCAATCATGTACCACCTGACAGCAGCATCTGAACAAAGTTCAAGACTTCTTGATTAAAAGTGCTCTGTCCAACAATAATTAAAAAGAATATAAGAAAATAATCCCAATTTGTCAAAATTATCTCAAATTGGCAACTTCAAAGGTATCAGCGTCACAACATGTGAATCGTCTCATTTTTTTTTAAAAAAAAATCTAACTTTTTATCCAAAAAGAAAATAACAAAAACAAGATTTCACTGCAAGCACCTGACTTTAGTACATGTTAACCAGAAACAAAATAAATCGCACTAAAGGAAATGAAAAAAAAAGAAGAAGATCTCCACTTAAAAACAAACTTACACTACGAAGCACGAACCTAAAAGTCTCAAGAAAATATTACTTTATCTATATTACTTGCACGCTCACTCATGAACAGATAAAAAAGAGGTAGAATGTGTGAGCAAGCTTACAGTTTTATCAACTTCTTCTCTGATTCCCTCTGCAATCATGGATCAATGGATGAAAACATCACCGGGGTGGAGATCAGCTTCTTATTAACTTGAAGCCCTTTTCAGAGGGTCTGTAAAAGAGAGGAGAAATGTATGGAGCGGTGAGGAAGAAGAAGGAAGAATCTAAGGAGTGGCTGGATGGTGCTGGAGCTGTAGCGAGTTTGTTCTTTCTTTTTGCTTTGCTAAGCCACAAACTCATAAGCCGAAGACATAAAACTGACCCCACTTGCACTTTCCAAAACTGGTCCTCTTTCATCTTTTCTATATATATATATATATATATATATATATAATAATTTAGCATCTGATTTGCTTTTTTAAAAAGAAAAGAAAAAAACTAAGCGACAGCCATAAGCCATAAATCACATTACAGTTACGTTCTTTCATGTCGTTCCTAGATTATAAGCAAGGACCACAAGGTTGAGCGTAATAAGGCTTTTACGATTACTAAACTTTAATCAAGTGAATATTAAAGGTTTTCAGAAATCTGGAGCCATATTATAAGTAAATAAATGAGAAATCCAGAGCTATTGAATTATAATGTTCAAGAATTCAATATTACATCACACTGTTTTTCACAAGTTTTTTTTTAAAAAAAAATATGTTTTTTTTATTTTTTTAATTTTTATTTTAAATTAAATTTTTTTAAATATTTTTAGATAATTTTAATGTGCTAATATTAAACATAATTTTTTTTAAATAAAATACTATTTTAATACTTTTATAAATAAAAAAACACTTTAAAAAATTATTTCAATAACCACTTTAAACATTCCATATACTTTGCAGCTCACTGTATAAAATAATTAATTGTATGTATTTGTATACGATTGTACTGTTTCTATCATCTTGTACCACGAGAATGGGCCAAATGGATGCCATTCTATAAGAATCTGAAGGAGTGGAACTCATGGTTAGATAGGTTTGTTGTTTTGTTGACTTTTAATGTCAAATAGTGATCTTCTTTCACTTCAATCAAGCAAGCACATAAGAGAAATTGATAGAATCAACAGATAAAAAAAAATACAACAATTTGATTAGAGTTACTGAGAAAATGACACTTGGAAGTTGATAAAAGTACCAAGACACAAAGGCAAGATTAATAATAAAAAAAAAGATTATAAATAGAGAGAGATTGTATCATGATGAATTATTTTTTGATGTAGCCTGACAATAAATAATTACACAAGTGATCTCACTAGTTGCACAGCAAAAATAGAAGAAATATCAACTTGATGTGATGTCGGTATTTCTGAATGATTTTCTAGAATAAATGATTTATGTTGAATAACCACTTAAATAAGTTGAAAGCTGTTAATAAAAGCAAAGTAGATAAGTTGAAGAAATCCCTCTACCATTTAAGCAAGCTTTGTGTACTTTAAATACTAAAATTGACAAGTATTTCCAAAAAAATAGTGTTGAAAAATATCTATATGAGCATGTAATGTATATGAAGAAAGAAGTTAATGGAAGCACACTATTTACATGCATATATGTCAATGCTCTAATTTTCATTGAAAATAATGCTACCATGTTTGAGGATTTCAAGAAAAAAGTATGGTGCAAGAGTTTATGATAACAAATATTGATTTAATGACACTTTCATGGCCTCAAAGTGATACAAAAAGAATATATGATTTTTACATCCTAAAACAGTTACACCAAAAATATTCTTAAAGAAGTTTCAAGATATAAAATTACAGTCTAGTATCAACTCTGGTTGAAAGTTAGTTGGAATAAGGAAAAGTAAAGTAAGAAAAGTTGATATAACCTACTTTTAAAGCTTAATGGAAAACTTAAGGTACTTGACATGTATTAGACCATATATATTTTATAGATTAGGACTTATCAATAGATTAAAAAAACACCATATGAGTTTAACTTGAATGTAGCCAAAAAAATTCTCCACAATATCAAATGAACGATGAATGAAGGTACATGTGAAAAAGTTTAAAGTTTAACTGATTGTTTGCAAAACAAATGATCAAATTGTATATATTTTTAATAAAATAATTGAAGGGTGATACGTTTACTAAATTAAAATTCATGCTTAGAATAATATCTCTCAATTTAGTATAGTAAACTCATCCTTCAATTATTGACCAATCACCTTTACAATGTCACCAACCACTACGTTCACACTTGAATTTTTTATTTTTCATGTTTTTATTTTGTATATAAATAGATAGCTAAACTCATGATTATTGTTCTTGAAAAGTAGATAGATAGAATGAGGTTTGCTATGACTAGTTTATTTTTTAACTATATAAAAAAAAATAAGTTAACATGATATCAATGTTTTTAAAAAAAAAACTCAAGAGTATAATAACAATAAGATATCACAATTGTCACCAAAGCATTAACTTAGAAAGCAAATAAAAGATAAAAATAACAAAACAAATATCTCATATGTTGTAACCTATATTTAGGTTATTCCTTCAAATTTATCTTTATCTTTTTAAAATTAAATTAAAAAATAAAAATAATAATAACAAGAGGATTAGTGTTGTGGGAAAATTAAGCTAGAAATTCTTAATAAAATTTGGAGCCTAATTGTATATTGTTGTGCTCAAAACTGAAAAAACAATATAGATTCAATGTTAAAATAAATGATTATTGGACAATCTGCACAAAACTTAAGTTGAAGCACATAATTACATTTTTAATAAGACAATTTGATTTAATCATGGGTCAAATTAAAATTTTAATTATGTTTAAGAATCAATTTTAGTTCAATTAAAATGATTTTAATTAGATACGAGGAATTAACTATATTTTAAATGAGTCAAATTAATTTTATTAGATATCTAATTGGTGAAAATTAAGTTTGGGGCTCAATTTGGGCTTAATTGTAAAGATTGGAATTTTACGAGTCCAATTTTAATTCTTACCAAGTCCATTGATTGATATCAGAGGTAAAATTGCAAGAAAATCAAAAGTGTAGGATCAATTGGAGGTCAAATTGAAGAAAATCGTTGTCAATGACCTTTTAGCAAAAGGTGTCAAACTATGAGGACCTAATTGATTGAAATTACAGGTAAAAATAAAATAAATAAAAAGTTTAATGGTTTATTAGAGATCAATTTGTGTAAATCTAAGACTAAGGATCAAAATAAAAAATACACGAAAATTCAAGGTGATATTAAAGTTTGATAAGAGCTCAATTGCATAAAATCAAAAGTTTGAAACCAATTTGAGTGTAATTAAATAAATAAACAAACGAGGAACTAAGTTGAACTTACTCAAGACATCATCATTTTGAGTAATTGTTTATCTTCTCCTTTCTTTTGGTAAAAAAACTTATCAGGTGGCTATTTTTTAGAGACATTTAATGTTTTTTCTCCCTATTAAACTAGCAAACCATTTACCACCATAATGACCTAACATTATACTATACCCTGATATGGTTCTTTTTAGTTGATTGTCAATACAATCATCATGCCATCCCCTAAAAAGATCAATTTAAGCATTGTTTAACCATCAAATTTTAGCAGTTCATGATGACTATATATTTGTTTTCCACTTTCTATTAATTTGGGTAGATTTTATGTCCTTAGCATTAAAAATTTGGGTTCAAAGTTGGCAAGAAAATCAGCATTCTCCTTAATTTTTCATGTCCATGTCATCTTTCTCCTCCTCTACTGCCATAACCTCAGCTTATGCGTCCATCAATCACCTTGCTACTAGTTTCTCCGGTGACAGCTTCACCACAAGCCGCCAACACAACCACCAACTAGCCACCTCCATGTCAAGAATAACAACCACAAGTTTTTCCTCTCCGCTACACACCTTTCTTCCAACGGCCAATTCCATCCCTATGTGCCATCGGCTAAACCTTTTAGCCACCAACAACACCTTAACATCACAACACCATGGTCACTCACACAATCACAAATCAATTATATATATATAAACGCTAGATTTAACAAAGATAAAAAATTAAGTTAACTTTGTTACTTTCAAAACTATAGAAAATAAAATAAAAACTCTCAAATCCGCAACTTGGTAAATTCTCGACTCAGGTTAAACATAAAAGCTCAACACTCTAATAATTAAATGTTGGAGGATAAAATTAATTAACTTAAAATTTAATTTAAAAATAAAATTCCTTTTAAAAAGTTAAATTTAACAAAGACAAAAAAAAAGAAGAGGCAATTTATGTTATTTTCAAAATGACTAAAACATCTCATGGAAAATGAATTTTAAAAAAATAAAATGATAGAAAATGAAAAAAATAAAAGCTTTAAAAATAAAATAAAAAAAACAACAACAAGAAAGTCTGGGTTAGACTTTAAAAACTAGGGTTAATCTTTTAAACTCATAATTTGTTAAATTGTAGACATGAACTCAATTAAACAGCTAAAAACCTGACCAATTAAATATTGTAGGTTGAAATAATTAAAAAAAAGTTATAACAATTTTTTTTTATAGATTTGATAGGAAAAAAACTCAAGAATGATGAAATTATAAAACAAAAAACAATTTCAATAACCATCTCAAATAGTAATAAGAAAAAATGGGAACCAAATCTCACTTATGAAATTTTTTATTCGGGATGAAATTGAGAAAAATATTTAATTTCATTAATTATTTTAAATAAACATAAAAGGAACAAAATGTTAAGGATAACAAACTTCAGAGGATGATTTGAATTTTTTTTTGAAGGTTAGTACAAAAAAATGAGAAGGAAAAAGAGAAAAAAAGAAGTCACACACGCTAAACCGACAATTATAAAACACACATCACTTATATAGAGAGGAGATGTTGAGACACTTTAGTCACTATCTTGGAAGCAAAGTTTTGGTAGTCATTGTCGTACATGTCGTCCAAGCCCAATAAAAAATGTTCACAAATTTTCACTTTTTTTATTTTAATGTTTACTAAATTACTTTGTTGCTCTTAATGACATATAATAACTATTAATTCACTAAAAGTAAAAGATGCCCGTTTGGGAAGCATTGAAAAAAATGAATTTATTTTGCTTTAAATTATTTTTTTAGTGCTTTTTAAATCATTTTGATGTGTTGATATCAAAAATAATTTTTAAAAATAATAAAAAAGTATTATTTAATGTATTTTTAAATGAAAAACACTTTAAAAAAGCAACTCCAACAAAAAAATTTTAAATATTAAGAGACAACTTAACTGATTTAAAATTAAATCAAAGACTAAAAATCATATTCCTCAAAGTTAAATGTTTTTTTTTCTTTTGATAGTAATAAAATAATTATATTGTGTAATTAAAATGCAAAAAATCCCTACCCTTAAAACAAAACCAAATGATTTTGCATACAAATATAAAAATAATAATTTTATTGGGAAAAATCACAGTGAATTGGGTAGATGCATAGCAAAACTTCGATCACCTTTAGCTTTTGTTATAATGTGCCAAGAAGAAAACAAACAACTCTCACATAAAGGCATGAGCAGGAGCTAAAACTGCTCATCTACAGTGTTTTTGAGCCAATAATACCAATAATGAATAGTAAAAAGGGATATTTCTTTTTTGTTTGATAAATGATAATTAATAATTAGCTTCGTGCATGAGCAAAAGCATCTACAACAGGGTTAGCACAGTAGCTACTTGATTTGTGGAGTCCAATTTGAATTTTGGACAAGGAGAGGTTAATTCATTTTGTTTTGATTAAAATGTTGTCATGAATAAATAAATAAAATCAATGGATGTTTCTAATTAAATCAAAATCAATAATCAAATTAAATGAATCCTAGATTGATTTATTTTAGACATTCAACGAGTCAAATAATACGTTAGTCAAATAATCCTAATCCTTCTCCAATCCAGGTGACGAACGTGTCAAAAGGTAATTGGTGAATCCATTCAATTGATTATAGCAAGAGCTGTAAAATTGATCAACCACGGGATTAGGAGCCAAATTCGGATTATGTTAAAAGGCTAGGCTTGGCCTGGGAGAGCCGACGCGACTCAAATATGATTTGATTAATGTGCATCTGGTGGGGGGCGTGGACTGCTACGTGTATGGTTTATCTACCAGAAATCTATGTGGCTGTGATTTGTCCACGTATCGAATTTTATTTAACTCATTTTCCAACTTTAAACTCATCATTGACATCTATTCCAAGTATTAAAATAGTTTGAAATTAATGATTAACGAGGTTTAATTAATGATTGTTTTAAGTTTTGATATTATCTAAAACAGATCTAATCCGAGGGTAAGAAAATTTATATGGTTTGATTTTTTTTTCTTCTATTTGAACCTTTTGCTGGGTTATAATGTTGCTAAATTGATTTTTACATGTTTTAAAAGGGCTTGCAGGGTGATTTTAGCTTTATATGAGCTGACAAATGGAGTTTTTTGGGTTGAAAACCATGAACTTGATTTTTTACTACCATTATGATGGATAGAATTTGAACTAGTAGGCAACATGTTATTAGTAAGTTTAATTAAATGATCTTAAACCTATATTAGCACAAATACTTCCAACTAAATCTCTTGAGAGACTTTTAGTGAATAGATATGCTTGATTATGACAAAACTCGACATACATAATGGTAATTATCCTATTAGAAATTTATTGTTTTATATACTCTTGTCTCAAATTGATATGTCTAGATTTTTCATTGTAAATTTTACTATATACCTTAGACATAATTGTTTAATTATCACAATATAAGAAAATAGATAATATCGATTGTGGCCATAACTTAATATTCAATAACATATTTCTCAACTATTCTGTCTCATTTGATTTGATTGTTAAAGCTACGAACTCAAATTCTATTGTAGAATGAGTTATACATTTTTTATTTTTTTTTAAGTTCAAGAAACAACACCACCTCCTAAAATAAATACTCATTTAGAGGTTGACTTATTATCATTTATACTAGTTATCCAACTAGTATCATTATAACCTTATGTATAACTAAGAAATTATTATAAAATGAACTGAAATATATAGTCACTTTCAAATAACCAAGCACTCCTGCAATTGCTTTCCAATGATCCATACTAGAATTACTCATGTACATGGGCAATTTACATATTGTGAAAGCAAAATCTGGTTTAGTACAATGCATGACATATATTAAGCTACCATTTGCACTAACATTCTATTAAGTAATTGATATACTTGTATTTTCTGTCAACTTTAAGAAAACATTAAATAAAGTATTTGATTTTTTTAATATTTAAATGATTAAGTTTATTTAAATTTTTCTTAATATAATGAGATTGATAAAAAGCAAAACCCCTCAATTATGTTTTCTTATTTTGATACCCAAAATTATATCCACCTCATTTAAGTCTTTTATTTTGAACTTTCATGTTAGATATTTCTTCATATCATTAACAACATTCATGTTAGTACTAATAATGAGCATGTCACCCATATTATCATATCAAAATTGTTTTCAAATTAAAATACATACAATCATCAACATTATTATGTTTAAAATTATATAATGAAATTTCTCATGTCATTGCTTAAGTGCTTATTTTAATCCATTTAGAGATTTAATTGATTTTTAGACTTATGCTCATTTCTTAGTAGAGCAAGGCCTATGTTTGTTCTACATAATCCCCTCATTTAATTCATTATTGAGGAAAGCTATCTTAATATCTGTTTGATATACATGCAAATTATAGATTGATTATAAAGCTAAAAATACTCTTATAGATGTTATACGAGTCACCAGAGCACATATATCAAATATAATCTTTTTTTTTCCTTCTATCTAGAGTTTTTGGCTAATATACCTTCTTTAAAATACTCTTATAGATATTATACGAGTCACTACTATATTTAATTTTAATTGATAAATCATAATGTTTTCATGTTTGTTGATTATGAAAGATTTAATTTGCTGGAAGAACATATTTTTGGGGTGTTTGGCAATACATTTCAAAAGTATTTTTTTAAATTAATTTTTTTATTTAATTTTTTACTTTTAGATTAAATATTTTTGATGTTTTTATATTATTTTCATATGCTGATATAAAAATTAATTTAAAAAAAATTAATTTTTTATTTTAAAAATAACCTCAAATATACTAACAATCAGGCAAAGCCAAAAGACCGCAAAGCCAAAAAAGGCCATTTGTTATGAGGAAAAAAGGCTGACCACTTAAATTTAAGTGGCGAAGATTATTTGGTTGATGCGTGAAAAGATGGCTTCAAATCAGAGGTTTTGTCGATCCCACTCCATTTTTTATGAATGGAAATGAATTTGCTAAATATTCAAATTGAATGAATACGGAAAATGTTTTTTTCTGCTTCTAAAAATCATATTAAATTTCCCCGTAAAATTGTTTTCAAAATCATTATTAACCAAGCTTCTTTTCTAACTTTAGTTGAAACATCATCACGTTCGACAACATTATTAACTGTTCTACGGCAAATTATATTTTTTAATAGTGAGATCGTAGACAACTTTCTATTTACTATTGCGTTTCTAAAAATATATTTAATTTTTTTTTTCAAAATTACTCTTGAAACACAATCCAAACACTCCAATTTTATCAGAAGGATTTCGTTACATAAGACCTTACAATTATGTCTATAGCCAAGACAGAAATAAGGTTGTTTCAATTGAAAAAATAAAATACCAACTGAAAACCAAAATGAAAGAATATGAGTTACCGCAGAGCACCGTATAACTTTGCTTGTGCGAGGTGCCCTCCGTCAAACTGTGGTTCCCTCTCAATAGAGGAAGGAGTCAGATTTTCACATACACCAGTATTGCGCTTCACACATGATTATATACTTTTTTTTAATAAGAAAAGTTATATATATAGGTTTTTTTATGCGTGTTTATACATAAGAAAATTAAAATTATAAATTAAAAACATATACACACATATAATTAAATAAATTAAAAACAATGCATGTAAAAACTATTGACAATAAATAAAAATGATAAAATAATAATAAAGATCAGGATATTTAATTTTACAACATGAGTCATGATCCAATTATGTTGAATGACTTTATTTATCAAAATTAATTTTTTATTTAATCAAATGATAATATGAATAAATGCACATGAAATTAATTGAATAAAATAAAAGCAAAAAACAATATTATATAAGGCTACACATATTATAAATATTATCCAAGAATAAATACTTTTTATTTATATAAAACTTAAAAAAGTATATGAATTAAAATAATCACTTCATAAGGTAAATACATGCAAAATAACTAAAAAATAATTATGATTTAAAAGAGGCTATAAAAAAAGAGAGACGAAATATTAATTTAAATCAAAAAATAAAAATATTGAAAAATACATATATAAAATTAATTAGAAAAACAAATTTAGAAAAAAAAGGAGTAAACTACTAGGCCTGACAATACACGCTAACCCGCCTAACCCATTTAATAAGGGCATGCGTGTTTGGGCCCTTGATTTTTTTTTATAGTAGATAGTTGCTTGCCCTCTTTTTGGAAAACAAAATTAGTCAATGCATTGTTCTATTTTGCCTAAATCCTAACCACTATGGAGCACGAAAAATCAAGATCGGAGGCTTTTAGATTGAAAATCTATTTTTACTCAAAATACCTAGAAAATACCTTAGAAATCTTGTAAGATGAATCCATGACCTTAAGAAATCACCTAAAACCTAAAATCAATTGAAAATCAAAATATCCATTCCGAGTTGGTCCCTAGTTTTTTTATGAATTTCTGGATTTTTAATGGTTGGAAAATATAAATAAATACTTCCCGATTTTTAAAAATTCTGAAACAAATATTACAGTTAGATTGGATATTTCCAAACCTCGGTGCCAAATTTCAGCTTCAAATTATTTGTTTTGAAGGTTTTAGAGGGGAGGGGGGCAGCTGGGACCTAGTAGTGTCTCCCCCTGCTAGAGCTCCAATGATACCTATTGCTCTTTAGAGGGGTGCCCCCTGCCTGGTCTTGGGGGCATGGTGCCCATGGGCCTGCCGCGGGTGTGGGGGTGCTGTGCACCGGAAAAAAGTGGGGGGAGTGGATGCCCCGATATTGAAGACCCGATTTCCGCCAGGTGAAGACTCAACTCCAGCCACCGTCGCCGGGACGCCCGAAAAGTTGTCGGGCATCCTGGGGCACGTGGCCCTGATGTGTTGCTGTTATCGATGACCCGTTTTCCGATCGGCGAAAGACCCATTTCTGGCCACCGTCTCCGGGCCGCCTGCCAGCTGTCGGGCGCGCTGGGGATGCTTCTCCAAGGCGAGGGCGTAAAAATTCATTTGCCGAGCTTGTGCTGAGGTGCGGCAGCCCCAGCGCGCCCACATCGTGGCTGGCGTCCCGGCCGCAGTGGGCAGTGGCCGTTGCTTGAGCTTGCAAGCTGTAGGCTCGACTGACATGCCGGACGTGGAGCACCATTGTCGTGGATTGCGGGCAGTGTTGTAGCCGGCATGGGCGTGACATTAAATTGCTGGGCTTGCACCCCTGCGTTGGCCCTCATCGTGATCCCTGACCTCATGGTGTGACATACCCGCTGCCGAGTCCTGGCCTGTGGTTTTTGAGCTGAGGCGCCCCTGGTGTGCATCTGTCCCGTTTTTGTCCACTGCTCCTTTATGCCCACAGGCTGCCGGGCTTGCTGGGGCTGCCTCTCCGAGGGGTATGCCTAGCATTCATTTGCCAAGCTCGCGCCAAGGTGCTGACATCCCCAGCGTGCTTGAGAGCATAGGGGTCATCCCGGCAGTAGTGCCCCCATGCTTCCTCTTGCAAGCTAGAGGCCTGGCTGACGCAATAGGGCGTGGAGGGCCATGGTCGATTATCGCGTGGAGGGCTGTAGCCGACTTGGGCATGACATTAAATTGCCGAGCTTGTGTCCGTGCGTCAGTCCTCCCCGCGATCTCTGACCTCATGGCGTGATGTGCCTGCTGCCGAGTCCTGGCCTACGACTTCCGAGCTTAGGCAGGCGACCCCTTAGAGATTGTCCCTGTCGTGTCCCTCTTTCGGTTAGTTTCTTGTCCCTCTGAAATCCTTTCGTGTCCAGCGGTGTAGGCACGATCTCGCTCGGGTGTTTCCACTTGCTCTTGCGGCCGTGGTTCGCTCATCGGGATTGTTGTTACATGTACGTGGCGGCGCATGAGCGGTCATCGGGTTATCCGTGTTGGTAGGCTCCATGCTTGTGCACCGAAACTGTCGTCTTGCAGCCCCATCACTTTCAGCCCTAAGGTCCTACAAGGCTTGCAGCGAGGTGGAGTTCTTTGTGTTGCGTACCCAACTTGGTGGAATTCGAATGTGAAGGTGTCCCTCTTTGCCTCGTGCCTCCCCGGGGGCGCGGGTGAACCTCGGCAATGCGCGCTGTTCCAGCTGAGCAGACTCTTGCTGAATTGGACCACGTGCGATCGCTCGTGCTCTTGGATGTAGAACGTGAAGATTGACTTCCTTTTCGAGCTGCTTGTGCTCGATAAGATTGACTTCCTCGCCCGTCTCGGCCCCATTGCTGAAATTTTCGGCGACGGGGATCGGCGGGTCGTGTTGTCGCCAAGAAATGCTACCTGGTTGATCCTGCCAGTAGTCATATGCTTGTCTCAAAGATTAAGCCATGCATGTGTAAGTATGAACTAATTCAGACTGTGAAACTGTGAATGGCTCATTAAATCAATTATAGTTTGTTTAATGGTATTTGCTACTTGGATAATCGTAGTAATTCTAGAGCTAATACGTGCACCAAACCCCGACTTCTGGAAGGGACGCATTTATTAGATAAAAGGTCGACACGGGCTCTGCCCGTTGCTCTGATGATTCATGATAACTCAACGGATTGCACGACCATTGTGCCGGCGACGCATCATTCAAATTTCTGCCCTATCAACTTTCGATGGTAGGATAAAGGCCTATCATGGTGGTGACGGGTGACGGAGAATTAGGGTTCGATTCCGGAGAGGGAGCCTGAGAAACGGCTACCACATCCAAGGAAAGCAGTAGGCGCGCAAATTACCCAATCTTGACACGGGGAGGTAGTGACAATAAATAACAATACCGGGCTCTTCGAGTCTGGTAATTGGAATGAGTACAATCTAAATCCCTTTAACGAGGATCCATTGGAGGGCAAGTCCGGTGTCAGCAGCCGCGGTAATTCCAGCTCAATAACGTATATTTAAGTTGTTGCAGCTTAAAAAAGCTCGTAGTTGGACTTTGGGTTGGGTCGGCCGGTCCGCCTCAGGTGTGCACCGATCGCCTCGTCCCTTCTACCAGTGATGCGCTCTTGGCCTTAACTTGCGGGTCGTGCCTCCGATGTTGTTACTTTGAAGAAATTAGAGTGCTCAAAGCAAACCTACGCTTTGGATACATTAGCATGGGATAACATCATAGGATTTCGATCCTATTCCGTTGGCCTTTCGGGATCGGAGTAATGATTAACAGGGGACGATCGGGGGCATTCGTATTTCATAGTCGAGGTGAAATTCTTGGATTTATGAAAGACGAACAACTGCGAAAAGCATTTGCCAAGGATGTTTTCATTAATCAAGAACGAAAGTTGGGAGGGCTCGAAGACGATCAGATACCGTCCCTAGTCTCAACCATAAACGATGCCGACCAGGGATTGACGGATGTTGCTTTTAGGACTCCGCCAGCACCTTATGAGAAATCAAAGTTTTTGGGTTCTGGAGGGAGTATGATCGCAAGGCTAAAACTTAAAGGAATTGACGGAAGGGCACCACCAGGAGTGGAGTCTGCGACTTAATTTGACTCAACACAGGGAAACTTACCAAGTCAAGACATAGTAATGATTGACAGACTGAGAGATCTTTCTTTCTTTTTTTATCAAATGTAAGAATTTTATAAATAAATCAAAGAATAAGACAAGTTGATAAATCAGCAGATACAGAGAACAAAGAAAAAACAGCAGGGACTACAAGGGAACATGCTCCCGAGGCCCAAAACAAGCTAAAAAGCAACAAAAACAAGCCTAGAAAAGGCAAAGGGAGAAACTAATATCCACCCACAACCCAACTAGATAGTTGGAAGGCTAGGATAAAACACAACAATAGAAAAAAACCTAAGCAAAAAACCAGAAAATAAGTAGGGAAAACCCACAAAACCAGCAAAAACCTTACTAAAGACCCCCTCAACCCAAGAAGGAAACAACAACAACACACCAAGATCGGGAGACCATTCAGCCAATATCAATGGAGAAGTGATCTTTTTCATGAAAGTGGAAGACAATGAAGAATAACAATTGAAATCTCCTGAACACCTTCTTAGCCGAGGAATAGGAGTTATCAAAAAGCCTTTTATTTCTCTCTTCCCAAATAAGGTATACCGAAATGCCAAGGGAGGCTCTCCGCATCCTGGAGACGATATGCTTCCGTTTAGGACGAAGAACTCGAATAACACTAGCCAGGGAGCTCATCCGATGGTGAAGATGTAGCCAGCGAACAATATTGTTTCACAATGTTGATGTCCAAGGACACTTGAAGAACAAATGCCAATGAGATTCCTGATCCTGACTACAAAAGACACAGCTAGAGTTTGCTGGAATATAGTGAAGACGGTCTTTAGTTCTGAGTTTACCCAAAACCGGAAGCCACAACACAAAACAATGTTTCAGCAAAGACCATTGCTCCCACACTACCCTATCCCAATGGATAATTCTGCCCTTCACCCAAAAATGGTCATAAGCATTAGCCGAGAGACACTCTGCTCCAGCATTCCAAGAGGTCATCATAGCAATAGCAGATGAACTACTACCAAGATCCTGAACAAGCTGATTTTTCAAAGAAACCAAGATCTTCCAGAGAGGGGATGAAACTTTCGTAGCTTGGGCATCCCAAATCGATTGACCCGGCATATAGTAATGATGAATCCATTTGACCCAAAGAGAATCAACTTTTAAATGAATGTTCCAAAGATGCTTGACCAAGAAACTTTGGTTCCTGGCTTTAATATCAAAAAAGCCCCACCCCACCTTCCTGCTTAGGCAAGCAAACATTCC
The DNA here is from genome assembly GCA_029228465.1 of Salix viminalis. NCBI lineage: Eukaryota > Viridiplantae > Streptophyta > Magnoliopsida > Malpighiales > Salicaceae > Salix > Salix viminalis. Next base: position 10,058,073 of record CM055429.1, on the reverse strand, counting down.
TCCAGGCAACCAAAGTAGAGTGAGATTTATCAACTGTACCTGACCAAAGGAAATTCCTGCAAATGCGGATAATGTTCCTGATAACAGCATCCGGCAGAGGGAAGATACTTAGCCAGAACTGAATCATTCCATAAAGAACAGATCTTAAAAGCTCAAGCCTTCCCGCGAAGGAAAGGTGCTTACCCACCCAACTCTGAATCGTAACTTCAAGCTTGTGGATAAGAGGATAGTATTGGCAAACTAGCAGCCGATGAGGGCTGAAAGGCACACCCAAGTATTTTGAAAGGAAATGATCCTTTAGAAAAATTTGTGGCAAGGAGGATATCCTGTTTAAGAGTAGCACCAACCCCTCCAAAATAAATGGAGGATTTAGAAGGGTTAATCTCCAAACCAGAAATCTGCCCAAAGACCTCAACTAACGAAGAAGAGCAGTGATTGAGACTTTATCACCCCTAGCCAGAAGCAAAATATCATCAGCAAACGCAAGATGACAAATGTCATGACTCATGAGGTTTACAGCGAGGGTGAAAATGGAAGGTTTGCTGCTGAGAAGCTCCTTTAAGTATATAGGAGAAATACTCCATGCAAGTAATTAAGAGATACGGAGATAAGGGATCCCCTTGACGAATACCACTCTTCCCCGGGAAGAAACCATAAAGATTACCATTAATCGCAAAAAAAAAGAGGTGGACTCAACACACTGCATAACCAAGTGAATACACTGCGCTAGGAAGCCAAGGAGCCCTAGGAGATCTCGGAGAAAAGGCCACTGGACTGAGTCAAAAGCCTTTCTGAAGTCAATCTTCATGAGGGATTTAGGAGAGGTGCGTTCCTTGCCATATTGTCTAAGCAACTCTTGCACAAGGTTAATGTTATCTGTCATTGGTCTACCACCAAGAAAGGCATTCTGCATAGGACTTATAATATCCTTCAAAACAAGAGCCAGACGATTTGCAAGAATTTTTTGAGATAACTTTATAAATCACATTGCAGCAGGAGATAGGCCTGAAGTCACCAGGAGTGGCAGCATGGGCTGATTTAGGGATGAGAGAGATGACTGAATGATTAATCTGCTTAAGCAATCTCCCTGATAGAAAAAATCCTGAACGACCCCACAAAAATCATCTCCAATAATCGGCCATGCAGATTTGAAAAAATAAGAAGTGTAGCCATCCAGCCCCGAGCTTTGTACCACATAAGGTCTTCCTAATACTATCACAAGTGACAGGAGCTAAAAGGATCTCATTTGAACTATTAGAAAGACACGGGCCCCAAAGAACAACATCACTATCAAGAGGCAAGGTAGGCTTGGAGGAACCGTAGAGATTCTGGAAAAAATGAACAAATTCTGCACCCACCTCACATTCCGATGTAGTAAGAGAACCATCACATTTATGAATAGTTGAGATAAAGCTGCGGCTATGCTTCTGACTCATCAGCGCATGAAAGAACCGAGTGCTTCTGTCACTATCTTTAAGAAAATCACATTTAAGCTTTTGGCCGAAGAACAATTTTTCTGCTAACTTGAGCTTAAGGAGATGCAGACGAAGCCTCTTATCTTCAAGAGCAAGTTGCTGATTAGTGGGATCCCCATGGAGAGCAGACTGCAAGATATCCAAGTCCGTTTCAGCTCTAGACACCCTTTCCGAGATATGACTGAAATGATGCTCATTAAGCCGCTTAAGGGGAATTTTCAGCGTCTTAAGCTTCTTACAAAAGGAATACATAGCAGACCCCAAAACTTCCATGCACCAACACTCAGATATGGTGTATAAGAAATCAGCATGAGAAGTCCACATATTCAAGAATTTAAAACTACGATGCCCCTTATGCTGAGTATCCAGCCGAACTGTAGCAAAAGAGTGATCGGAGAAAGCCCCTTGATTACCAAAATGAACATGGGCAGATTGGTGAAGAACTGACCAAAGGGGGTTGACAAAGACCTTGCCTATTTTGCTCCATATAGAACCGTTAGACCAAGTATAGTGGCAGCCCGTATAGGGAAGATCACACAAACCCAAATCAAGATAACATTTATGAAAATCGGCAACTCATAAGTAGAAACAACACTTCCATTCAACTTATCATCCTGAGACAAAATGGAATTGAAATCACCCAATATCATCCAAGGGCTAGAGGGGCACCACCTACAAAGATCATCCCATAAATCTCTACTAGCAACAATAGTATGCAAGCCATACACAAAAGTAACATGAAAACTTATTTGACTCACAAGGCTGCGAAGAACAACATGAATACCTTGGGAGGATCAGTCAACAAGATCCACGATGACTGTAGATGGATTCCAAAAAACAGCAATTCTGGCCGAGGAAGACGTGGCTGCATTCGTCAAAAAATTCCAGTGCTTCAACCGAAGTTTCTGCATAGTTTCAACCTTAGAAGAGAGCATTTTATTCTCCAATAATCCTCAAACATCTACCTTCTTTTTCTTCATGAGATTCACAACCTCATGCTGCTTTAGAGGGCTATTAAGCCCCCTAACATTTCAGCAATGGATAATCATCATATCACAGGATTGGTAGGAAGAGTCCTACCATTTTTGCTGGAAGATGATTTGGATTTCGATCCCTTTCTAGTAGTAACTCCATGAGAACATTCCATATTAGTTTGCCCTTTGCTGCTGTTTCTGATTTTGCTGATGTGGTTTGTTGGCCGAACATCAACCCTTTGCGGAGGCTCAACCGAAGCAAACTCATTTATCAACCCTACCGCAGCCTCAACTGGAGTACCCAAATCAATCGCAACTGTCAAAACATCTGTATCTGCTGCTATCACAACATTTACAGCTGCTGCATCCACACAAGTATTTGCAGCTGCTACTGCCACGCCACTTGTAGATGCATCTGCAGCTGCCACAACACCTGCAGTAGTGATCTTCTTGAGATGCCGATTGCTTTTATGTTTTTTCTTCACCATTTCGCAGTCACCACCTGCAGTAACAGCTTCGGCAGGCATGGGATCCCACAACATCTCCTCAACAGCAGCCGTAGCAGAACCATCAACAACCGAAGACAACTGATTACGAGCCCCCTGCTACAACCCATTGTTGTGCACATTACTATCTGAAACAGTGGCAGACTACTTGTCACAAGTCCTCTGCCCGGGAGCCAAGTTGTTCCCAACAGTCCCCCCCAACTTGAACAGGGGGGTCAGCCACAGAACTAGCCTCTTTCCCCTTATCTTTTCCACAGCCTTTGGCAAACTTAGAGCATGTTTCCACCATGTGGCCTAGAACCTTACAGTAAGAGCAAAACTTAGGGAGAGTTTCATAAACAATTTATTGATGAATCATAGCACCATTCGACAAACATATAGCAACAGACTCACACAGTTTCTGGTGAAAATCAATTTCCACTAAGACACGAGCATACGACAGACAGGCCATAAAAGAAGTTAACATGTCACTTTGGATGGGTCTTCCAACAACACTAGCAATCTTGGAAAGACAGGTTGAATACCAACATTTCAAAGGGAGGTTTGGTAACTTAATCCACACCGGAACTATAACCATTTTCGCAGATTTAAAGTCGAAATATTCTATCATTTCCCGCAAGATTAAAGGCTTGCCAAATATGAGATACTGGACCCCCCCTCAAAACAACAAACTTATCAGCCTCATTCTTGAACTTATAGACCAACCAGCCGGATTCATGGATGTTCAAAACAACCTCACAATGCCAAGAATTTGCAATAATGCTATGAAGGGCTTTAAAACCAGGAAATTTACCCGAAATATAGCCAATAAGACAAGATTTCCAAACATCACAAGTAATATCCAAATCTTCAGCAAGCAAATTGGATTGGCAGCAGAAAGTTCAGAGAAATAATTCAATTTAGGACAATTAGAGGAGCTACGATTTGATGCAAAAAGATTTATACACTGTCCTAAAGGAACATAATTTGGTTTCGGGTTACCTGGACCTTTCACAGCAGGCTGAGGGGAACCATTACTGGGTTCTGGGCAAACAGGAGCAGTCCCATTGTTCAGTTCAGGGGACCTAAAGTTTGAACTGGAGTCAGAGTCACTCAAAGAGGAAACATCTTCTGCAGAATCCTCAGCACTGGACGAATCCACCGAAGAAGAAGACTGACAGCCTGAAGAAGACGAAGCAGAATCATCATCATCGAAGCACATGGATTTTTTTGACATAAGGTTTTTTGTGGTTGGTGGCTGGTCTAGGGCTAGAGGGGGAGGAGGGGAGGTGGAAGACAAAGATGTGTGCTTGGGGGAAGACAACCCTAGAACAACATTTGTACCCACATGAGATTTTGGACGGGGTGGGGGTTGGGATTTCTTTTTGTTTTTATTTTTCACCATGGACACGAGAGAGACACAGACAGGGAGAAGAGAAGGGAAAAGCTAGGGCTGAGGATGAAAAACTCACAAAAACCCAGGAACACACAAGGAACGGGAAGATGGCTAAGAACGGGAACGAGATTTAGGGCAAAAAAAGAAAACAGACGGGATAAAAAGCTGAGGTCGGGGAAGGGATTTAGGGCAAGAATAGAGGGGAAGAAAATGAAGGAGAACAAGGGGGAGAACTGGGCAGCAACATCACGGGAAGAAGAACCCCAAATGAGGCCGGTAGCAGGAGGAGAAGACCATGGGAGGGGAGAGCATTTCTCTCTTCTTTCTCTCTCAAAAACCACTGAGAGCTCTTTCTTTCTTTTGATCAAATGTAAGTATGTATTAATAGATCAAAGAATACAACAAGCTGAAAAATAGCAGAAAGAAAGCAAAAGGCATCGAAAAGGAACATGCTCCTACGGGCCAGAAAGAAACTAGAAACCTAAAAGCCAAATCTAGGTCTAAGAGAAAACATATCCGCTCACAACCCAGCTAGAGCACTGACAAGCTAGATACAAAACAGGAAGAAACCAAACTCATCAACTAAATGAGAATCATCAAACAACACAAAAGGCAACCCCGGAGAAGGAGAAGCAGCACCAATGGAGAGCACAACAAGAACCAGCAGCAGGGACATAAGCCAACGCAGAAGAACCACCACTCAAGGACCAAGGCCAACCAAAGCAGTAGAAAGCACAACAGAGCCAGACACCAGAATCCAAGCGGCCAGCAAACAACTCAACCAACATCAATGGAAAAGTGATCCTTTTCATGGAAGTGGAACACTGTGAAGAACATGATCTGGAATCTCCGGAAGATCCTCTCAACCGGCGAACAAGAGTTATCAAACAACTTTTTATTCCTCTCTTCCCAAATTAGGTAGACTGCAATGCCGAGGGAGGCTCTCCTTATTCTAAACTCTATTTTTTTCTTCTTAGGGGTTAGCCCTCGAATAGCACTAGATAGGGTAGGCATCCGACGGTGAATATGAAGCCAGCGAACAATGTTACCCCACAAAGACGATGTCCATTGACACTTAAAGAACAAGTGACAATGCGACTCTTGGTGCTGACCACAGAGCACACAACTAGTATCAGCAGGAATGAAATGCAAACGGTCTTTAGTTCTAAGCTTCCCTAGCACCGTGAGCCATAACACAAAACAATGCTTGGGCAAAACCCAATTCTCCCAAACCACCGTAGCCCAACGAATCATACGACCTTTCACCCTACAGTGCTCATACGCATTAGCAGAAAGGCAACCAGTACCTGCATTCCAACCAGTCAAAGTAGACACTACAAAGGAGCTACTGCCCAAGTCATGAATCAACTCTTCCTTTAGGGAGATAAGAGTCTTCCAAAGAGGAGAGGAGGCTTTAACAGCTTGCGCCTCCCAAATAGAGTGATCTGGCAGGAAGAAATGGTGAATCCATTTAATTCAAAGAGAATCAGCTTTCTGATGGATATTCCACAAATGCTTGACTAGGAAACCCTTATTACGAGCCTTTATGTCAAAAAGCTCCCACTCCCCCTTCCTGCTTAGGCAAACAGACCTTCTTCCAAGCAACCAGAGCCGAGTGAGAGTTCTGAACATTCCCAGTCCATAGAAAATTCCTGCAGATGCGAATAATTTTCATAATGACTGTTTCCGGAAGAGAGAAGATGCTAATCCAAAAATTAACCATGCCATAAAGGACTGATCGCAGGAGCTCAAGCCTTCCAGCAAAGGAAAGATGCTTGCCCAACCAACTTTGAACCGCAGACTCAAGCTTCTGAAGCAGAGGAGAGAACTAACTGACTCAAGAGCCGATGCGGACTAAGAGGCACACCAAGGTATTTTAAGGGAAAGGAGCCGACAACAAAACCTGTTTCACGGATAATCTCTTGCCTCAAACAATCACCAACTCCTCCAAAATAAATGAAGGATTTGGAAGGATTAATTTCCAGACCAGAAACCTAACCAAAAATCCTCAAATGAGCAAGGAGAGATAAGATGGAAGATTTATCTCCATGAGCAAGCAAGAGGACATCATCTTCAAAAGCTAGGTGACTGATACCAAGAGGCTGGCACTGCGGATGAAACCGGAAGACTTGCTGCTGGGACACCCTCTTAAGCAACCGGGAGAAGTACTCCATGCAAGTGATGAAAAGGTAGGGAGAAAGAGGATCACTTTGTCGAATACCACTTTTACCCGAGAAGAAGCCATAAAGGTGTTCCCATTAATAGCAACAGAGAAGGAGGAGGTCACCACACACTGCATAACAAGATGGATAAATTTGGGAGGAAAACCAAGCAACCCCAAAAACCAAAGAATCCTGCAGAAAAGACCATTGAACCGAGTCAAAAGCCTTTTTAAAATCAACCTTCAGAAGGGATTTAGGCGAGGTTCTCTTCCTGCCATATTGACAAAGCAGCTCCTGAACAAGATTAATGTTGTCAACCATAGCAGTACCACCCAGGAGAACATTCTGCATAGGGATGATGATATTCCCCAAAGCAACAGCCAAGCGGTCAGCAAGGATTTTGGAGATGACCTTATAAACCACATTGCAGCAAGAGATGGGCCGAAAATCACTAGGAGAGGAAGCATGAGCAGATTTGGGGATAAGGGATATAACCGAGTGATTAATCTGCTTAAGCATCTTCCCTGAAGCGAGAAAAAATCCTGAACAGCTGAACAAAACTCATCACCCACAACCGGCCAAGCAGATTTGAAGAAATAGGAAGTGTAACCATCCAGCCCCGGAGCTTTCTCATTCTTAATCCCCAAACAAAGCTTGCTTGATGGTATCATTAGAGATAGGCGCAGAGAGAAGCTCACAAGCTTCATCAGAGATACACGGGCCACTCAAAACAATGTCTCTATCCAAGGGCAAGGTAGATGTGGAAGACCCGTAAAGATTCTGATAAAAGGCAACAAATTCTGCTCCAACTTCCTCCTCCGAAACATAAATAATACCATCAGACTTCTGAATAGCCGGAATAAAATTTCTACCATGCTTCTGGCTCAATAAAGCATGAAAAAACCGAGTACCCCTATCACAATCCTTAAAAAAATCACATTTAAGCTTCTGCCCGAAGAACAACTTTTCGGCCGATTTGAGCTTGATGAGCTGACAACGAAGCTTCTTGTCTTCAAGAACAAGCTGGGAATTAGTTGGGTCTGATTGAAGCACATTCTGCAAAAGCTCAAGATCCAATTTAGCTCTAGACATCCTTTCTGAAATGTGACTAAAATGCAGCCAATTAAGCATCTTAAGGGGACGCTTCAAACCCTTAAGCTTCTTGCAAAGAGAGAACATGAGAGAGCCCACAACTTCCATCTACCAACCCTTAGAAACAGTATGAAGGAAATCATCATGAGAGACCCACATGTTAAAGAATTTAAAACTACGATGCCCTTTAACCTGATGATCCAACCTAACAACAGCAGGAGAGTGATCGGAAAAAGCCCCAGGATTGCCAAAGTAAACATGAGCTAGCCGCTGAATAGTGGATCAAAGAGGGTTCACAAGAACTCTGTCCAATTTACTCCAAACATTACCATTAGACCGTAAAGTGGCATCTAGTGTAGTTCAAATCATACAAACCCAAATCAAGACAACATTTATTAAAATCTGCAATTTCATACATAGAAACAACACAACCATTTAATTTATCATCTTGGGACAAAAAGGAATTAAAATCTCCCAAAACCATCCATGGACCCGGGGGGCTCCACGTTCATAAGCTATCCCATAACTCTCTCCTAGCAACAATGGTGTGCAAACCATACGCAAAAGTAACATGGAATCTAATTTGACTCACAAGGTTGAAGACAGCCACATGAAGGCCTTAAGAAGAGCTGCCAACAAGATCAACTTGAACCGAAGCTGGATTCCAAAAAACAACAATGCGAGCCAAGGAAGACCCAGTGGCATTAGTTAAGAACTTCCAATGCTTTAACTGAAAACTGTGCATAGCCGCAACCTTAGAAGAGAGCATCTTAGATTCCAACAAACCGCAAACATCCACTTTATTCTTCTTCATGAGATGAACCACCTCATGCTGCTTTAGAGGACTATTAAGCCCTCTAACATTCCAACACTGAATAATCATTGCGCAGGGGTGATAGGCGGAAGCCTACCATTGCCGCTAGCGGAGGAGCTAGAATGTTTCGATCCCTTTCCTAGTAGTTGCACCAATGTGGCCTCCCACCTTATCCTTTCCCTTAACATTCAAACCGAGAGAGGCTGAAGAAGAGGCAGAAAGCTTTGGTTGAACAGCAGCAGCAGAAGGGGGAACAACTGAAACATTTGCGACTGATGAGTCAACCACAACACCCGTAGCCAAACCCACAACTGAATCAGATTTCAAGCCAACCGAATTCCCTGCTGATTCACCAGCATTACCCACTGCCAAACCCACATCTAACTCAGAATTCAAGCCATTTAAGTCTGTAACTGACTTACTCTTTTCTGCCAGCAAAACCGGCCCAGCTAAAGCATCAACTGTAGCCGCAACTTGCTTTTTGCGTGAGTGCCTGTTGCTACGATGCTTTTTCCTTACTTGTTCCCAACCACCTGCTGTAGCATCCACCTCTGCAAACATAGGGTAAGATGGCTGAACAGAACCAAGGGCTGCACTATCCACCCGAGAAACATGAGCAGCAACCGGCTCCTGACTAGCCACTGAACCTCCATTCTTCGCTGTGGTGGCAGCAGCTGTTCCAGAAATGTCTGCTCCCCCATCCTTAGGAGCCTTAGAGCAAGAAGTAATCAAGTGCCCAAGAACCTTACAATGAGAGCAAAACTTCGGCAATGTTTCATACACAATAGGCTGAGCATGCACAACACCATTCGACAAACATAATTTAACAAATTGAGGGAGGTCCTCTGCAAGGTTAATCTCAACCAAAATTCTAGCATACAAAAGCCTAGACATGGAAGATGTCAACATATCACATTGTATAGGTATTCCGAGAGCACTAGCAATTTTTGAAAGACAAGTAGAAGACCAACACTTCAACGACAAATTCGGCAAGTTTACCCAAACGGGAACCATAGACATTTCAGTGGAATTAAAATCAAAGTACTCTGGCATTTCCCGCAACATTAAAGGCCTACCATAAATAAGGTATGGACCTCCACAAAACACATTCATTTTCTCCGATTCATTCTGAAATTTATAAACTAGCCATCCGGACTCATGAATATGCAATTTAGCTTCACAATGCCAAGAACTAGAGATAATGTTACTCAAAGCTTTAAAACCCGGGAATTTGCCCGAAACATACCCAATGAGACACAATTTCCAGAAATCACATGCATTATCAATATCAATATCATCCTCAACTAAATTGAAAGTCTTGGCAGTAGAAATATCAACAGAGTGCTGAAGTTTTGGACAAGATGAAGAGCTGCGATTTGAAGAAAACAAGTTTCTCCACTGACCTGGAGATTGAGCCGGGGAACAGGGGCATCAATGCCTTCAGCTGGATTGGGGGCTGAGGTGGGAAGAGAGAGCCCCTGCACTGGAATCTGCATTGAACCCAAATTAGTCTACACCAAAGGGCTGGGGGGAGCTGACATTGGCTCCAAATCAGAAAGCTTCACCCGAGCTAGAAGAATCTGCATAGCTTGAAGACTCGCCATCTTCTAAGTCCTCAGCACAAGAAGAATCAACAGAAAGAGTGATGGGGGTTGGGAAGCTCAACACCAACGGGAGCAAGAGAACCTTTCCCCAAAATGCTAAGGGGAGGAGGAGCTGTCAAAACAGGGGGAATGGAGACGTTGGCAAGAGGGGGGTGTCTATGGCAACTGAACGGGCAGCAGGGGGAAGAGATGAGTGGCAAGAGTGTTTTTTGGTGGGAGAGGGGAGCCCAATAATCACCTTCTCAGGGGAGCGAGGGGATGGCTGACGAGGAGGAGGATGGTGGGAGGAGGGAGAGGGAGATTTCTTCTTGGCTTTCCTGTTGGCCATTGGAAAAAACGAAGAGAACTATGGCTGGGAGAAGAACAAAAGTGAAGGGGACTGAGCAGAAGACACGATCTAGGGGGAACGACACTGGGCAAAGGGAGAAGAAGAAGACCAAGGGACAAAAACGGGCTGAGAACTGGGACGGGATTTAGGGATGGGAACGGGCTAAGAACTGGAACGGGATTAAGGGTTGGGAATGGGAAGGGGAAAATAGGGCAAAGAAGAAGATGGGGCTGGGGAGAATGGCGCTGGGCTGATGGAGAAGAAGAAGACAAAGGGACGGGAACAGGAGGAGAACTGGAACTGGATTTGGGAATTAGGGACTGGGAACGGGAAAGGGAAAATGGGGCAAAGAGGCAAATGGGATTTAGGGCTAGGAACAGTGAGAGCTCTTTCTTTTTGGTCAAATGTAAGCATATTAAGACCGAAAGGAAACAAAAATGGGGCACAAAACAGAAAAGAGGCTTGGATGGGAACATGCTCCCAAACAGCAAACCAAAGAGAAAAGAAGAGGGAAAAACCCTCAAGCAAAAAGAACAAATAAAACAAGCTCACAGCCGAGCAAAACTAACAAGAAGCAAACAACAAAGCAACCTAATACAAACTACCCAAAACCCAGCAGAAGCTCAGCAGGTAGCTCAACCAACATCAATGGAGAAGTGGTCTTTACCATGGAAGTGGAATACAGTGTAGAATAGGACCTGAAATCTCCGAAAGATTTTATCAATAGACAATTGAGAACTGTCAAACAACCTTTTATTCCTTTCTTCCCATATCAGGTAGATAACAATGCTAAGGGAGGCTCTTCTCATTTTATGGACCATGCTTTTCTTCTTAGAGGCTAACCCACGAATGGCACTAGAGAGGGTAGGCAACCGCCGAGGAAGATGCAGCCAATGGACAATGCTACCCCAAAGAGATGAAGTCCAAGGACACCGGAAGAATAAGTGGCAATGGGATTCCGGGACCTGGCTACAAAAAACACAACTGGGATCAGCAGGAATGAAGTGCAGGCGATCCTTAGTTCTCAGCTTCCCTAACACCGCAAGCCACAACACAAAAAAATGCTTCGGCAGAGACCAGTTCTCCCAAACCACCGGATCCCAATGGATTTCTCGGCCTTTAACCCGAAAGTGATCATAAGCTTTATTTTAGATATTTAATTATTTTAATATTAAAAAATCTAAAACTTAATTAAAATATAAATAAATATATTAAAATATATCACAATATAGATATATATATGCTCTTTAAAGTAATTTCATAAGTTGAAAGCAAAATAAAAAGTCTCGTAACCAAACACATGAAATTATTTTTCATTAACCTTAAATTCAACCACAGTTTTAACCAAACACTTCAAAATTTATTTTGAACCGCAGCTAAAATACTTTTCATGAAACTATTTTTTTTAAATCTCAACCACAAAAGCAATACCAAATAGACTAAAGACAATCTCTAATCTATCATTCTAACTACATTACATGAATAGCATCAAAAACAAGGAAGGAAAGAAAGGAAGCTATATTTATCTGATATACTCAATCCTTAACCCATCAACTGTCGCGTTGATGCAGCCTTTACTCCTCGGCACAAATGTCAACCATATGCTATCATCTCCATCTGCCTCCAAATCTTCTAACAGTTCCGAGATCCCCAACTTAAGATCAGTCTTCTTTCTGAGAGTTTCAAGATTGGCCTCCCCTGCTACCCTGATCACGCCTGGATCAATGTGGACAAAGGTTCCTGCAAATTCCCTGAACCTCGGATTCATAATCGTCTCATTAACTACGTTTACATAAACATCAAACTTAACGTATCTTTCCTCCGGGACATCAATCCCGTGCACAACCAGGATCTCTTCCTCTTCGTCCTTCTCTTTTTGGTTCTTCGGACTTTTGGCCTATTGACCCTTGTTCTTAAGGTAGAGTCTAGAAATTGAATGCCGTTCCTTTGCAGCTTCTCATTTTGCCTCGTCTTTAGCACGTTACGGGCGACTTCTAATGGAACAGAAGGCCTAGGACGGTTATTAAGCCATGGGAAATCGACCTTCTCATACGCATATCTCAGCCTTGTGATGCTCAGCACATCGCGAATTCTGATTTTATTGAGCTGCAGTTTCTCGTCGTAAAAGAAAAAAGGAGGAGTCTAGCCAATCAGGATCATTGATAACCTTGTTCCCATGGAGCTTCGTCCAGACTTCCCAGAGACGGTCGATATTGGCATGGTGCGGATAGAAAAATAGGGTCTCTAGCAGCAGAGTAAAAGACGCCCATATCCCTCCCCCTGCTTCCCGGATTCAAATTGCTCCCTACCCACTTATGCACAGTGTTGTGAGGGGCCAGCTCCAAGGTGCCAGGGCCATTGCAGGACCCTCCCTCCCCTGCCTTGTAAGGGCAGCCCATGAAGAGTTCCATCTTCTTTGCACCTGCTACCATTTGGTTGTACATCATCACCAAGTTGGTGTAAACTTGGTCTTCGGGTCCTAACCCACTCTCGAAGCATCCGTAGTCGTCACTGCTAGACGCAGTACAACTGTAGTCTAAATCAACCACACTTGGTGGAAAGTGAGAAATGTCACGTGCTTCATGGAAAAAAGGAGCCTTCATATACATTTCAGGAATCACCATTCCTTCAGGAATGTCCCACGGCCAGAATGGCAAAGCAAATGTGTCGTCTCCTATGAGACCTCCAAGGATACGTTCGTGGAAATAGATCAACATGCGGTGCCAGGGGAAGAACAGCCATGATCTGTGGATGTTAAGTGGAGAATTGGAGTGCTGCTGGTAATATGCTCCCGTGCAGAACAGACAGTGTAAATTGGCTTGACGAGAATAACTCCGAGGATCAGTGTCGGGAAGAGACTTCATTATGGTTATAGCCTTCTTGTACTTGGCAATATAGTTTTCGTCGAGAAGATGGGTTGGCCGTCGTACTCGCAAAGGCAATGAGGGATCAGGAAACTGGAAATCAATAAAAGCAACATCTGATTGATTCATTGGTGGGCAGCAGTAAACAGGAAGATCAGAGCGACCCATAGATTCATGGCACGATGTTAGATTTGGCAAGAGAACTCCAAGCTGATACTTCCCTGAAGACGAGGCTCCTTTTAGCATGGCTGGTATTATGAAATTGAATTCCCTGGAAGTATTAGCAACTTAATTATTAGAGATTTTGAATATGTAGTAGAAGAACCAGCTAATTGAGAGAAAGTGGCTTGAGATGACAAGGACCATTAGAAAAAAAACCCTACCCCAGAAGCGCATGCTGGACTTGTGGTGCTTCAAGGAGGTGAAGAACCATAGTAAAAGCTGCCACAATAGTGCTTATGCCGAGGACCAGGCCCAATTTCTTTGCTTCCATTCTCGGAAAATCCAACACTTCTTCTACAAGTAATTAAGCTCTAGCCTTTCAAAAAGAAATGACAATTAGGGGATATTAACTTTACCCAGACCAAGGCTCTGTAATGCTATGCATATGCAATCCTTCATCGACTGAAATAGAAGTAAATAGGTCAGATACTATATATAAACTCAAGAAGAAATTAAAGAACAACGAGGTTTAGCAATTCAAAAGGGAACCTTAATTTATATACGGCTTGGATGCATCCGATTTAGCACTCATTATAAATTCTAATGACCCGCGTGTTGCATGTGCGCGTTTATGGTGTCCACGTAGAGCTTCTTTCCTCCACATCTATACGCGACAGCTTTCTGTGGCAGCATGTGCTTTCTTAAGTCTTAACACCTCCTGCGGACCCAGGTTATATACGACCACTGCTCAATGCTGAGGACGTAACGTCCACTAATTTAATTTTGGAGGTACAATGATAATGGTGTGTCTGGGAAAGATGTGTGATGTGGTTTGAATTTACAAAAGAATTATATAAAGCTCGTGTTTTTTTTTTTTATAACCGGGGTGTCCGGGCCAGCTTGCGCGCACCTCGACTATTTCCCGGGTCCATTGAACATCTTGCAAGCCCAATAAGCATATAAGACATCGCGGGGGTGACAGACATACCAAACAGGGAGCGAACCAGGGTGCCACATGAAGGAACAACCCCCCCCCAAGACCTGCTGGGACGCTTGAACTTGGGTCCCGAGAAGGGGGGGCGCCCTCCTCAACCACTGGGACAGACCCCTGTTGGTGCTCGTGTTTTTATTTTATTTTAACGGGTTGTGGTTTGTATATATTTCAAATATTTCAAGAGGGTTATACTATACAATTAAGATAAATTCCTTACTTAGTTTTCTACGTCTATAAATATAATCTTTCTATTAATTATAATCAAGTTATTAATTTCTAAAATATATTTCAATCAAGTTGTTGCATGTCTTTGTGGAGTGTCAAGAGAGGTTGTTGGAGTTGCAACCTAATTGTTTGGTTCAGGATCGCTAAAAAAACTCAGGTGTATTGGTCTTGTCAGATATACAATGGTAAATGAATAGTTATGGATAGCGAAGGTATTATCACCTTCAGCGCATCGTACCGTAGATAAGCTGCATTGTGCAATTTGATGTGATAAGGTTTGAACGAGCAAAATTTATCCATGTGAATAAATATAATTTTTTGAATTTTATTATGGAATCGTGTGCTCAAAATAAATTTTAAGAGAAAATTCCATGTACATTCCTTAATATGGTTCACCTTCCTAGAAGGTGGATAAGTTTTATGTGATTTATGTGTCTGTGAAAATAAATGTTCCAAATAATAATTGGTTAAAACTCAGAATAAATATAGGATTCTTTTTATTTCTAGATATTTAAATGTCAACCTACTTATAGGTCCAATATTTATATCAAATTTTATACAATTATTTCTCATTAATTAAATTTACAAATTATTTAAATATTGGTCAAATTCTCAAGGATTTAATAAACTGAATATTGTGCAAGCATGTTTTTTTTTTTGTTTTTGTATATAAATATTAAATGACATGTTTCTTTTTGTATTTTTTAAAGGCTTAGCCGTACACAAATAAAATATAGTTTTTTTTATCTTTTATATATATATATATATATATATATATATATCAAGTATTTGAAACAAAAAAAAAACAGCACACGCTCATTTTTTTTAATTCTATTTATCATTACACATCTACAAATTACAAGTTTACAAAAACTTTAAATAAACAAGATTACAAAAAGGTCCTTCAAGAATGTCAAAAATCATATAAAATTATAAAATAAACTCAAGAATGGTAAAAAACATCAACCACACTTTCAAACAAGTCTTTCATATAGTTTTTATCATCAACACAGATGATTACGGATTCCCTAGTGAACAACATTACCCTTAGTTGATTTGAATGTGCTTGTTCTTCTGTTTATCATCATGATACAATTTTTACCTTCATAGATTTTAGTCCCGATCTAGCATTCTTTTCAATAGCAACAAATCCAGAACAAATAAATGAACATATTCTTTTAACACCCATGACTCAATCCTAATATCAAATAATTTAAGACAAATATACACTCTAAAACAACAATTGAACATCTTAAACAATCTAAAATCAAACCAATAGATTGAAAGTTAAGTATAAAATATCAAGATCTAACCTTAGAAGGTCTTATATACAATTTTCACTTATTCTTTCCCTTATCTTTCTTTGTCCTTCACTTATTCGAGGTTTTTTTCTTGTAATAATCAGAGTTGAAACACCCAATTAAATTAAGCGAGTAACAGTAATTCAATCATGTCATAATACAACCATATATAAAATCCTGAAAATAATTAGAATCTGTATCTAATATAAATAGTTAACCCACAATTACTTAATCATTCGGCCATATAGTATTTTCTAATCCCTAGCTAACAAACCCATTATAACTATTATCCATATCCACTTATTTGAGGGCGTGCCTGTTTGGGTGTGGTTTAAGCTGTTTTTTAAAGTATTTTTTATTTAGAAATATATTAAAATAATATTTTTTATTTTTAAAAATTATTTTTAATATAGTTACTGATGTTGAACATTAAATTATATGAAGACAAAATGGAGGGTGCATTTTTCATTTTTATCGATTTCTCTTTCAGTGTATATTATCAAAGTCAAAGTGTAATAATTACTTATTTTCCACTCATTTTTCTCTTATTATACTTTATTACTTTCAAATTTACTCAAAATAAAACATTGATTATATATATAGTTAGGGGTAAAAATGGAATGACATTATCAATCAATTATTTTTACATGTGAAAATTTATCAAACACATCGGCAATAAAATTTATCTCATACTATAATAAAAACAAACAATTGATGTGCCTCGAATTTGCTTGATGATTGTTCTTTAATTTAGCTCTATTGTCTTTAATTGATGTGTGCATCCTCACCCAAAATTGAATTTACAATTTCTAGATTCTCTATAGTGTACGTATCTATGCTTTTGATTTCTTAAAGGTTCAAAAACTGGGAGGGTTTGTTGATTTTTGTGTTTTGAGTGTTGATTTTGTGTTTTTGATTCAAGAATTTGTTGATTCTTGTTGCAGTTATTGCTAATTTTGAGATTTGATGAATGGACTGTTACAGAGGAGATATAGAGAGATAGGGAGATAAGTATCTCTTTTTACTAAATTTCTGTTGTATATTTTCTGCTTACAAAGTGCTCGACAATATGTCTATTTATACTGTCAATGTAAGAAAGATATTTTCTTTTCTTTCTTGTGTAGTTAACTAGATGGATTGCATGTGTTAACTACTTTGTAACTACTTGATAACTACCTAAGAGAGTTCAGATTGACTTCCTTTTCCTAGGCTAGAATTAGTTACAATTAACTGAATTACAACTGATTTGATCCTATTACAAACACACTTCTTCCTCTCTGCCTTCAGTTGTAATATCAACCTCTTCTACTTCATCTCCCTTCGTTAGTGTCTTCTCCTTCAACTGTTGTGATGTTGAAATCAGTAAGACAACTTATTAATCAACATGGTTTACTGTTTGTGATGATAATATGATATACGTAAATCATGCTCTTCTAGTGTGTTTGGAGGATTTATGTATACATAAACCCATCTCTATCTTGCAGTTATGTGTCTAATGAAATTTGAAAGAAGTAAACAACATGAGATGTTGTAGACAACACTGTATGTGGTTTAACATGTTATGCATTCCATTTTGTTCTAGATTAGTTGAATTAATTTCACTACTGGAATATGCTATATATTGCTAGAGCTAGGTAGTTTAATACTTTAATTTGATGAAGGATTCAAAACTCGTCAACTATTTATATTTGTCAGAATTATAATTAAATTAGAAATGTGTAATTTTTCATAAAGGGTAGATGTGAGTTTGTTTTGTTTTGCATTTCAGTATTTCTTTTCTTATTTAATATTGAATATTATGGAATTTGTTTTGTTCAGATTAAATTACATGAGTGAAAACTCATCAAGTGGTGGGACTTTTATAGCTTCAGCTCCAGTAAGATCAGATGATCCAACATGGGCTCATGGACAGGTGATTGTTGGTGCAAGGAACTCATGTATATGTGTTCATTGTAACAAACGAATCAGTGGTGGTGGTATTACTCGTCTAAAGTATCACATTGGTGGTATTAAAGGCCAAGTCAAAGCTTGTAAAAAGGTCCCTGTAGATGTTAAATGACAAATGAAGCAATTGATATATAAGTTGACAATGGAGAAGGATAAAAGAAAAAGACTTAGAATTGATATCGGAGATTCTCAATCATTTTCTAATGTTGAAGTTGACGAGGGTGATGGTGCTAATCCTCATTTAAGTGATATGAGTTCACAAAAAAAAAAAAACATTGACAATGACAAGTGCAACTAGAAAAAAGATGACTTTATTTGCTCCATGAACTACCTAAGATTCACAACCTAGCATTAAAAAAATAGCTTATAAAGAGAGGGAACATAATGAAAGAAAAGTCATAGCAACATGGTGGTTTGATGTTAATGTACTATTTAATGGTGTTAAATCATACTATTATCAACAAATGATAGATGCCATAACATCAATGTGACCCGGTTTCAAAGGACCATCATTTCATGATTTAAGGGGACCACTTTTGGAAGATGTAGTTCATGATGTCCATGAATATCTTTTAGGAATTAAGGTAGATTGGAAACTTTATGGATGCTCTATTATGACAGATGGGTGGTCAAATAGGAGGAATGTATCAATTATGAATTTTCTTTCTTATTCTCTAAGATGTACCATATTATTAAAGTCTGATGACATTTCTGGTCTTTGAAAAGATAAAGAGACATTATTTGATGAAGTTGTCAAAGAAGTTGGACAAGAAAATATTGTCCAATTTGTTAGTGATAATGAGTCTACATTCAAGTTTATTGGGAAATCTTTGCAGCAAAGGTATGACACTTTTTTTTGGTCTCCTTGTGCTGCTCATTGCATTGATTTAATATTAGCAAATATTTGTGATCCAAGATATTTTCCGATGATTGATGAAACCATTTAAAAATGTAAGAAATATAACCAAGTTTATATATAATCATGTATGAGTTTTAGCTTTGATGAGAAAAGAATTTACTAAAGGAAATGATTTATGTCATCCTGGCATAACAAGGTTTGCTACCCATTTTTTAAGCATTCAATGTTTACTTAAATTTAAGGAGCTTCGACAAATATTTATTTACACAAAATGGGTTGAATCAAGTCGTGGTAAAAGTCGAGTTGGAAAGGAAATTGCTGCTATAGTCTTACAAGATAAAGACTTTTGGCCGAGATGTGAACATATAGTCAAAGTTATTAGGTTAGCAGACAGTGAAGAAATACCATAAATAGGTTATTTATATGAGGCAATGGATAAAGAAAAAGAAGTCATCAAGACAAGGTTGAAAAATAGAGTATCTCAATATGGACCATATATTCGGGTGATTGATGCTAGATGGGATAAGCAACTTCATAGTCCATTACATGTAACATGTTATTTTTTTAAATTTGGAATATATTTTAGGCCTTGTTTTTCAAAACAAAAGGAGGTTACTCGAGGTTTGCTTAGCGCAATTACTAGATTGGTTCCTGATTGTGACATTCAAGATATAATTAGTGGCCAACTTGAGGAGTATAAGAAAACAATCAGTCATTTTGGCATGCCCTAGCTATTTGTCAAAGAGAAAGGTTAAATCCAAGTAATAACTTTTAGTTTTTTAAAATATATATTTTTTTTGGGATCTATAATATTTGATTTATTAAAATTTTTCTTATCTAGTTGCATGGTGGGAGCAATTCGACAATGATACTCAAGAACTTCAAAAGTTTGCAATTCGAGTTCTTAGTCAATGTTATAGTGCAAATGAGTGTGAAAGAAATTGGAGTATATTTGAATTCATCCATTCCAAAAGGCGAAATAGGCTTGAGCACAAGAGATTAAATGATTTAGTATTTGTTCATTATAATCTAAGGGTTCAACAAAAGTAAAATATCAATAATGGTTTTATATTAATAATAATATTAAAAATAATAATTATTTTATATTACAATGATATTAATTTTTTAATTTATTTCATGTTTATTCTTTGTAGGAATTTGAGCAAAACAAATAATGCTTTAGATCCCATTACCCTAGATAACATTGATCTATTAAATGAATGGATTTGTGAAGAACTCAATCTTCTTGATAGAGAGGATATAAGTTGGGAGAGTATTGAAGCACATTTGTCTAATTTAAATTTAGAAGATGAGAGATATGTTTCAATGACGAGAATAAACTTGGTCAAAATGACCAACTATTAAAATGTCTAGTTGATGACTTTCCTTACATTCCACCGCAAGATCAAGATACTTATTTTTATATTAATGATGTAGATTATGTTTGATTTATATTTCTTTTATTTTAGAACATTTTACTTTCACAAGATTTTGGAATTTTAGAAATGTTTCTATTTTTTAGATTATGTTGTTTGACTTTGTGTTCATATTGAATAATTTAAAGTTAATTTATCTTGAACTTTAATTGTGTAGGTTAAATTAATATTTTTATTTTTTTCATATAATTAATTAATTAATTAAGAACAGTATAATTCTAAAACGACACGCCGAAACATTTCGAAACCAAAAATTTCATATCAATAGAAAAAACAAAGCGTGAACCGAAACGGCATTGACAACCTTGATCATTATAACCACATTACATGAATAACATCAAATTTAGTCTTTAATAAATTGAGGGGGGCAAAACAAGGAAGAAAGAAAAGAAAAGAAGCTTTATTTAATTAATATACTCAATCCTTAACCCATCAACTATCGCATTAATGCATCCTTTACTCCTCGACACTGATGTCACCCATATGATATCATCTCCATCTGCCTCCAAATCTTCTAACAGTTCCGAGATCCCCAACTTAAGATCAGTCTTCTTTCTGAGAGTTTCAAGATTGGCCTCCCTTGCTACCCTGATCACGCCTGGATCAATGTGAACAAAGGTTCCTGCAAATTCCCTGAACCTCGGATTCATAATCGTCTCATTAACTACATTTACATAAACATCAAACTTAACGTATCTTTCCTCTGGGATATCATCCCATGCACAACCAGGCCCCATTTCTTTGTTTCCATTCTCGGAAAATCCAACACTTCTACAAGTAAGCTCTAACCTTTCAAACAGAAATGGCAAGGGGATATTAACTTTACCAAGACCAGGCCTCTTTAATGCTATACATATGCAATCCTTCATCGACTAAAATAGAAGTGAACATTATTCTAAAAGCTAAAAGAGATCAAGGCTGTATTGTTCATCCACACTCAGTGTACTTGGACGGAACAGTGCAGCCATTACCTAATTATCTTCCATTGCATTTTCACACTGACAGAGGCTGCCCGAGATAGATTTTTCTCTATTCAACTACCCATTGCCCGTCCAAGAGCATTTGGCTTCAAAATATTTTTTTTCTTTTTAATTTAAATTTAAAGAAAAAAAAGCCAATTACTGACAAAAAAAATAACTGGTTAGACAAACTGTAGTTAGCTTAGTCGAAAGCTCGACAAACTTTAGTTAGCTTCGTGGGAATCCCAGATAGTTAGATTCGTGGGAATCCCATATCTCTTTCTTAAGCCTGCTTCTTAGCTTAGTCGAAAGCTAGAGATTGATTGCCTTTCACTCAAAGTCAAGCAAGTTTCCCCTCTCTCTTATGTCGAAATAATTTGACCAGAGGAATTGAATCCAAAATCCCTGTTTTCCTTCACTTGGGTTCACTCTCTTTCTTCGTCCAAAGTCTATTTTTTTTTCCATTTTTGTTTATATTTTCAAGTAACTATATTTTGATTCTTTTTTGGATTTTTTGAAGGCTAATGGAAGATGATGTTTCAAAGCCGTTGCGACTCGAAAGATTGCTCCAAAAATGGCGGTTGCTCTTTCCAGCAATGATAATAGAACTTAGGTTTCTGATTTTTTTTGAAGGATTTTTTGTTTTGCAATTATTTGAACTATTAAATAAGAGAGCAGTGAAATGGGGTTACGTTTGTATATGAGAAGATTGAATTTTTTTTATTGATGTTTGGTGGATTGGAAAAAGATATTAGTTACTGGGGCTTTGTTTTTAATTGGGAAGATTGAAGCTTTTGTTGTTTTACTTATGTTTGGTTGATTTAAGGAAGATGGTTTTGGATTATTTTTTTATGGCAATAATTGCTAGACTTAAAGCATTGGAGAATGATTATACAGGGATGGAAACAGTAGAAGCAGTTGATGATGATGAGGCTTCTCTTGACAATGACGATGATGGTATTAGAGTCTCTCATTCATTTCTCTTTTTTTTGTGTTTTTTTTCTATCTTGAAAAACCTTGGTTGCATTATCCATTGGTATGCTTTGCTTTGTATAGTTTCAAGTTGAAGAGAATGTCCTTTGATGCATTGAAGGCGTGGAGTGTCTTGTTTGTATGATATGTTTATGTTTCCCCCTGTCATTTATTCTTTTGCAAGAATTATATATAGCTAGTTGGTTTTCTTTATTAGTATTCACGAAGATGTTTGTTGTGTGCATCTTTTTTCTGTTATTTTTTTGGATGTCAGTTATTTACTCTAATGCATCTTCTATTTCGGCAAGACAAGTTTCTGGCACTGCTATTTGGATTGAAACATGTCCCTTTTTGCGAATTTGTTCTCCAAGGATTTTTGCTCAACGTGCATTTATTTAAAAAGTTTTGAACTTGGCATTTTGATCATCAATCCATAACCAACATTTGATTCTTTGAATGGGGAGAATGAGAAGCCTTCTTAAAATTCCTTCCAAGTTATCGTCACAAGTAATGGTAGTTTGATGGGATTGCTTAGCAGAGTGAAAATTGATCATATTGTTTATGTTTTTTTAGCCATATTGTTTTAAAACATTCTTTGATCTCTATTGCAGTCTATATACAAAAGAAGCAGAAAGGCACAGCGTAAGACTCGGCAAGCAAAAGCACTTGAGAATGCTAGGAAAGCCCTAAGCAATTTCCTTGAGCTCTTACAAGAGGTATGAATGGAAATGCTAACATGTATTAATTGTATGAATAGTTGGTCTAAATGTTCAACCGACAAAAACAGGCAATCCTGGAAGCTTTGCCTCCGCATTTTCCATCATTTATGAGGGCAGCAATGGGACCTCCAAGCTCTACTGCCGCAGGCATTTCTACACTGTTTGTGGGTTCACTTCCAATCATACATGCGCGAAGTGTGGATTGCGCTTTTGTTCAATCCGATGACAAAAAAATACATGATGATACCCATTACCTGAAATTTGTGGCCTGATTGGTAAGACTTGAATGGGGCTTTTTTTTTACATACAACAACACTTCACCTCCATAAGCTCATTTTGATATACTGGAGCTATTTATGGATTGTGTCACTCTTATTTTCAGTATGTGTGGATATAAGCAAAGAGAGGCTTTATTCTCCATTCATTACATTTGTTTTGCTTGATTCAGTCAGATGAACAAGGGTATATTTTGATTCCTTCTACACTATTTTTGCAAATGTCTTATGAGGTTGTCCCATGTTATAAGATCATTTTGGACATTAAGGTAATATTAGTTATTGTGTTGAAATCATGTTTTTGAAATTTGTTTTTGCTTTTAATTATTTTAGTGTTTTTGAATTGTTTTGATGTGTTGAAAAACAAACTTTTTAAAAAATAGTAATAATATTTTAATGTAGTTTTAAGAAAGAAAAAAAACACTTTAAAAAATAACTAAATAACTACTGCAATAATATTGCTATAATATAAGACACTGCCTAACAATCTATCTTTATTTCCCATGTGAAAAGCATAATCTATTTGTCGTTTCAAGTGAAAAGGATTATTTAGATGTTTTTCATTGGGAAACCAGGGTTGCCCCTAAAAACCAAACCCAAACAGGCACAAAGATTAAATCCATTTTGTAGGATAGACAAGCTGACATTTGCCAACTACATATTGTATCATCTCTCATATTTTTGCCTTCCTGTGACTTAGAGTTGTCTCTTTTTGTTCTGGATCAATAGTTATGGGCAGTAAAAATAAATGGATTGATATTCCAACTTCTCAAAATTCAATAGATTTTCTTGAAACAAACACCCTCGATCCAGAAATGTACCAAATCAATTTCTTAATGGAACATAACTATTACTAAAAGCTAAAGGAGGTAGTGAATTTAAACAGTAATGAGCAGTGATTTTTACTGTTCCTCTAAACTCGAAAGCACTATGAATTGGAATAGTAAAATTATTATTATGCCCCTCGGTTTTTTATGTTTTTTAGCCTTGGGTCCGGGGGTATTTTTTATTTTTTGCATTTATATGTACAGTGAAATAACCATAATACCCATATATAAGAAAACATAAAACAGTAACCACTAGGGGCATTACTATTATTGCAAAAAAAAATGGCTAAATAAAAAAATACCCCCATATAAGACAAAATTGTACAATAAACATCAAGGTCAGTAGGGTCATTGCATATTTTTTAAAAAAGGTCAAATACGCATATACCCCCATATAAGACAAAATCCTAGAGTTGGTTGTAGGGGTGTGATGGTAATTTCTCTTTTTTTATTATATATCCGTGGAGTGTTGGGGGATGTTGTTAGAGTCACAACCTAGTTGTTTGATTCATGGTCATTAGAAAAATTCAGGTGTACTGGTCTTGCAAGAGATTCAATAGTAAAGGAATAGTTATGGGTAATGAAGATATTATCACCTTTAACGCACCCTACTAGAGATAAGTTGCATTGTGCAATTTAACATGATTCAAAGGTTTGGATGTGTAAAATATATCCATGTGAATCAATCTGGTTTCTTTGAATTTTATTATGGAAGCATGAGCCCAAAATAAATTTTAAGAGAAAATTACATGTAGATTCCTTAATATGGTTTACCTATCCTCGAAAGTGGATAATGTTTTTGCAATTTATGCGTTGTGAAAATAAATGTTCCAATTAATAATTGGTTAAAGTCAGAATAATTCTAGGATTTTTTTTTATTTCTAGATATTTAAATGTCAATCTACTTATAGGTCCAATATTTATATCAGAATTTTATTTAATTATTTCCCATTAATTAAATTTACAAAATAATTAAATGTTGGTCAAATTCTCAAGGATTTACTAAACTGATTATTATACAAGCATGTATTTTTTGGTTTTTGTATAAAAATATTAAACGATATGTTTTTTTTTGTATTTTTTAGAAGCTTAGCTATATGCAAATAAAATATAGTTTTTTAATAAAATTTTATCTTACACACACACACACACACACATATATGTGTGTGTGTGTGTGTGTGTGTGTGTGTGTGTGTGTGTGTCTTTATCAAGTATTTGAAACAAACAAAAAAACAGCACACAAACATTTTTTTTAATTATATTTATCACTCCACATCTACAAATTACAAGTTTTTAATCAAATTTAAATAAACAAGATTACAAAAGAACTTCAAGAATAAACAAGATTACAAAAGGGTACTTCAAGAATGTCAAGAATCATATAAAATTATAAAATGAACTCAGGAACAATACAAAAACACTGATGGTTCCCATGATTTTCTTTTGTTTATTTCTGCTTCCATTTCATTGTTTTGTGTGAACATGTGTGTTTATCCCCCCCCCCTCCTTAAATTTTGGTCCACACTCCACACTAATGCAACTAAATGCACATTGAATTGATTAGTTTCAAAATAGATTGCTCCACACTGAGCCTTAGTGGTGCGTATTCTTTCTAATATTTATCAATGTGATAACATCTTCAAAAATCATAACAATATTGCAGATAGTCAAGCAATATGAAAATATTTTTGAAGTCCAAAGTTACTCTAAACAGTTGTAGAAGTTTGTTAAATCATGAGTTTCCTATTGAACAACATTACTCTTAGTTGATTTGAATGTGTTTGTTCTTCTATTTTTCATCAAAATACATTTTTTATTATCATAGATTTGATGAATTTCACAAATCATCATTTGCTTATTTTTTTGCCCCCCGACTGATTTGAATATTGTTTGTATCCTCTTATAGGGTCCACTTTCTGTCCTCGATTGCTAAATTTTTCAACGATGATCAGAAACTGTCATTGTCATTTTATCAAGAGTTTTGCAAACTCAATCAATGTTTTCCTTATTTGCAAAACTCTTTTGTTCTGGAATCAACATATAAATTTCAAAGATCATGTTTATGCAAGTCTACTTATTAAAATGAAATTAAAAAGATGGTAATTTTTAAAAGTGTTTTAAGAATCAAGTTTCTTTGGTAAAAAACCCAACATATGATATTAAATATGTGTAGTCCTTTAATTGTCTTGTATTTTGAAAAACAAATTGACCCGTTGTGAGATCAAAATAGTTTTTCTAAAGATTTTTTTGTGTTAATTTTAATATTTGATTTTGGATATATCAATTGATGGTATGTGCGAGGTGACCTTTTTTTATTTTCAAACAATAAGAGGTTCACATAAAGACTCAAGGTTCAGTTGAAGATTTGTATCATTTTTATCATTTACTTTATCAGTATGTATATTAACATGTAACTGTTCATGAAGTCGTGACCCTTATGAAACGCTCTACTAATTCTGAGAAAGCCATTTATCAATTTAAATCACTTATTTGATTAAAAAAACAAGCTTTTAGAAGCATGTAATGAGGCTAAGGCTCATGACTTTGAAAGAAAAGGAAATTCATATGCTCAAAGATCACCATAAACTAATCATCAACTTAACGAGATTTTCTTATCAATCATTCAATGTTTTAGACGGCTCCATAACTATGTCATTCCTTTCATTAATAATTTCAGACTTAAAAGGAAAAACTAAAACTCATTGTCCATCATTTTTCATCTTACTTTCTCAATTTTTTTTGTCTTTAACAGAGACTAATAAAGCAACTCAAAATCTTCATTTGATTAATAACCTATCTTGGAGTCATAATAATCTAAGTAAGGTTTTCCTCAACGTGAGGTTTTATCATAGATACCAATGAATATGGTGTAGTTCAATATTCTTTTTTTCTTTGTTTTTATCCCTTGTCCTTGACATTGACTTTTGGATTTTGCCACGTCCTCCCTTAATTTAACATGTTCTTCAATGCTAGGCTTTCATTCTTAGTATTCCTTTTTGTATTGATCTAAGGTTATCTTCATCTTCTCAACTAAAAATCTCTCATTTATCCTAGTGTGAGGGTGTGATCCATATCTAGTTTTTCAAAGAAATATCTTATCAAACTCAAATCAGGATTAAGAATGGATTCATATTTCAAGAATAGTGAAGGGGATAAACAAATATGGTCTTTTGTCATTTCAAGCAAGGTCGGCTAGAACTTATAAATCTTAACCTTGTCCAACATAATGATTTGGACTTATAAGAGTCATGATTCATAGGGCCATAAGTATCGATTCCATTACATTTCAATATACATATAGGTGAAGCTTAACTCTATGATGTGTGGTTCAAATTTTGTAAATGAGCTCAGAAATTGATCGGTCACCTTATATTGTTTATGATATATTTTTTAACAAACATTGAATCATTTCTACGATCAAAGAGCAACCTTTTAGTTTTCAAGAATGACAAACCTTAATTTATATGTTGGAGTTTGATGAAAATATTTTGTCAAAAATAAAATGTTAAACATCTCTTGATTTTTAAAACAAAAAAAGATAATGAAAAGACATGTTTCATTGAAACAATGATTTAAACCTTAAAACAAAGCGATGGCCAATGAGATTCCATAACAATGTTGTTGACAATGTGACACTCTAATCAGTTTCTCCAAAAAAATCATTTATGTCTTGTCAATAATTATCGATCTTTGTCATGTTCATAATTATTTATTATCGATACTAGTGATGACATTATCCTTCAACAACTTGATCTGCCTCTTGCTCACCATCTTGTAGACTTGATTCTTGCAATTATTCATATTTCTCATTCAGACCACATCACTTAGGAAATGATGCCTTAGAGCAATTGCTCTTCAGGGAACAAAACTTTCAATGTTATGTTTCATTGTACCCCTTTCTCATCCATAAAAGGTGAATTGAGATGAGAAATATTCATGGATTAAACCTTTTCATGCCATATCAATAGTTCTAATATTGAAGTTGAAGAATATCTTGTTAGAAAAATATTATTTTGTCAGCACAATTCCAACATTGCAAACCATAGAGCTTACATGAGCTTTTTCGTTGTCAAAACACCTTATTTTTGGTGAATGTTTTTTGTTTCTTTGTCTTTTATTAAAGTCCTTTATTATTTGTGCTTCCATGACATCACTCTCCTTATCAATTCAGGTTGTGGTGAGCATTCTCTTGAATTCGGCAAGCACGATATCCTTGTTATCATTACCCTCATAAATTGTATAAGAAATACAATATAAGCAATAACTCTCCATTTTCATACGATGAAGGGACTCTTCTTAAGGCAATCTTCACATCATCAAACAACTTCATTCTCCAAGTTATTGATTCAAATAACTCTGTTATAATGCAATGATATAGTCTATCTTCTTTTGTGGCTAGGTGATCAAAACTTGAGCTTTAAGAGTCTCATGATCTTGTAGTGCAAAATGCTTTGATCTTTTAACCATCAAGCTAAATTCTATAATGATATGTCGTGTCTTCAAACTAGGGATCTTTTTTTATTTGATAACAATATTATGCATAAAATAACATTGTTTATTATGTGTCGTGGCATAAAACTCCTTCATTTATTAATGTCGTAAAAACTTCACATGATTAAGAGGGGAATCAAGTGATATTTTTGGATGGGGTTTTGAAGTGTCAGTAAAAACAAATGACACTTGATATTCATTTCTAATCATGCTTCGTATAAAAAAACTCAAAGAAAATATTGGTTCTTTATTTGATGCTTCATGAAGTTGAGTTCACACATGACTTGCTATATTTATTGGAAAGAAACTTGAATTTTCATGTAGTCTCCATTGATAAATGTGTTTGAACTTCTTAGATGACATCCAAGCATGCGTCACAAGTTGATTTCATGGTAAAGTAGAGGCTCTTGTTACCAACTCATAAAAAGTAATGAGCATTTTTTTTTAATTGAAGCAAATCGTTTTTGGTATTAACAGATGTTGACCACTCTTGACTCTTTAGAGGAAGAAACATCTGAGGGACCTTCATTTAAAACTATAGGAATACATGTTTAAATATATGTGCATGTCTTTTTAAATGAATTTTCCCTTCAAGGGATAACATATGGTTGTAACTCTTGCATGATGAACAAAATTCTTGATTGTTACTCAAACTCTACAACATAAATCTCTTAAGTGGTGACCATTATGTCCCTTGTAAGTCCAGAATTTATGATGCTTCAAGAAGGGTTTGCCTTGGTGCAAAACAATATGTAGGGACCATACACCTTAAATGTTAGTTGAAACATCTTTACATGAGATGGAAGGTAGGTTAACTATTTGGTCTCTAAAAATAGGTATTTCGTTGTTTCTAGTGATCACCCTCATGAAAAAAATATAAAGGCTCAACATTATACCAATCATTACCAATTTAAGCATTCAATAAAGAGTCAGGATTTACACAAACTTAAACCCTAACTTAAAATCATAAGATAAGTTGTTAGTCCACTATTTAATCTGAAGTTTCTATGTCTAACCCAAAGCGATGTATCCTAAATTGATAAAAAAAAATGAATGAAAATATATACATATAAACTAGATAAAAAAAAAACCATGTTAAAACCTAACTAAACTTAAAACACATGTAAAAATCTAAACACATTAAAACAGATAAATCACATAAAAAATACACAAATCTTAGTTTTTAGAAGAAAAAAATATTGTTCCTAGTGGATTCGTCATATTGTTGTACATCTCCTTACAATGTTAAAGGGGTCGTTAGAGTCGCCACTTAATTGTTTGGTTTAGAGTCTTTGGAAAAATCCGAGTGTACGGGTCTTGTTAGAGATTCAAAGGTAAGAAACTGGTTATAGCCAATAAAGGTATTAGCATACTTAGTGCACCCTACCTAGAGTAAGTTGCATTGTGCAATTTGATGTGATTTAAAGGTTTAGATGAGTGAAACTTATTCATATGAATAAATATAGCTTTTTAAATTTTATTATGGGGTCGTGTGCCCAAAATAAAATTTAATGTAAAACCCCATGTAAATGCTCTAACAAGGTTCACCTATCATGTGAAAGGTGGATAAGTTTATATGATTCATCCATCGTGAAAATAAATATTTCAATTGAAAATTGGTTAAAACTCAAAATTAATTCTAGGAATGTTTTGGTTATTTCTGAATGTTTAGACATTAACCTATTTGTAGGTCCAATATTTATATTAAGATTTTTATATCATTAATTCTTATGAATTAAATTTTTGAATTATTTAAATATTGGTTGAATTCTCAAGAATTTCATAAACTGGTTATTAAATTCTAAAATACATGCAAGCACATATTGTTTTATTTTTGTATGAAAAATATTAAACGATATGTTTTTTTTTTGTATTTTAAGAGGCTTTGTATGCAAATAAAATATATTTTTTTGTATTAAATGTTTATCATTATATATATATATATATATATATATATATATATATATATATATATATATATATATATATTATCAAGTAATTGAAACATGTGAAAGGGAAAAACCACCATTATATAGTCTAGTGAACAATATTTTCATTCCATGTGAATCATGTTTTGCAAACAAGAGTTAGATTTTTTTAGTTAAGAAAAAAAGGTTATTTAAGCAATAAATTTGTTAGGAATTGATGAAGAATTCTGCAAAAAAACATAAAAGCAAGGTTAATCTTGTTTAATATACATATCGTAGATGACTGTTTTTATTCACATTTATCTTAAGATAATGTTTCTATTATTTGGCTAAAATACATTACCTTCAACTTGAATCCAAGTCATGCATCCACTTTAAAGATGTAAAATAATATTATGAAATCAAAACAATATTTCTCTACAAAATGGTAGAATATATATGAACAAGACAATGTTGAACAAACATAGAAAAGTTTTTAGAATGAGTTTCTTTTCATATCGCAATATGGGCTTTTAGGGAATTCCAAGATTTAGAAATACCTAAGTAAAACCCCTTTCATGAAATGGAACCACTTACTACCAAAATAAACAATTTTGGTAGTTGAAATCATTGTAAATATCGACTCTCTCACTTTAATGTATGAATCCAACAACTATCTTGCTCTTCTCTCTCTAAGCAAAGGTTAAAATATAAGAGAAATAAAGTTATGTGCCAAAATTAATTCTTAGACATTTTAAGGGAAATAAATTATATTATTTATAAATCTTAAGAACCAAAAAATTATTAAAAAAATTTTGGACACATCACTATTTTGTGTTTTCTTTTTTTCATTTAGGTCCTCCTTATTTCTATGTTTTGTTCTCCTAAGAAATCATAAGCTATTAACATTCAGTTAAGGGTCAAATTATAATAAAAGTTTTAGGAACTAGATGAGAAAAATCAAAAGATACAATATGTGAACAATAATCTTGGAGAATGTGAATAATGTAACATGGTGTTTTGTCTACAATAAAAAGACCACATTCTTTAATGTTATCGATAACTAAAAATAAATATGGAAAAAAATCAAGAGATATATAGATCAAGAAATTTATTTTTTCAAAACATGATTTTTACTCATTTGTGTTTGCTGAGTTTCTTCATTAAAATTAATTTCTTAATAAAAAATAATATAATTAGACATATATTAAATTGATTGAATAAAAAAAATATAATGCAAGACTACACATTTTTAAAGTAAAGTTCACCTATACAATATGTGTGTGTGTGTGTGTGTGTGTGTGTGTGTGTATAGGTGAATTAGAATAATCTTTTCAAAAATTAAATGAACACAACACCATTAAAATAAAAATTTATTTAAAAAAGGTTAAATAAGAAAGAAAAATAATAATAATAATAATAATAATAATAGAGGGATATTTATTGAAATACAAACTTAAAAATTATTTTAAAAAAAATATAGTAAAAAAAATATTATTGTTTTTTTTAAAAGCAATATTATAAAAAATATATAATAACTCAAGTGTTGTTGTATAACTCATCAAATCCGTGATACAAGTCATAGATTCCACTGAGTTAAAAAAATTTTTGTCTTAAATTTACATTTAAAATATAGAAGAAAAAAAAAGGCTTGAGAGCCTATGACCCAACACGTCTAAGCCTGGGCCTGTAGACTTGAGCTTGTTTTTTTTTTTTTTTTTTTAAATAAAAGATCATTCATTTAAAAAAATAAAAGGCAAAATATCATTTACTAAGCAGACTATATGTCACTTGGAAGCCTATATTTCAATCACTATAGTGGTGGCTAGAAAATCAAATCATCATTTTCCCCCTAAAAAACCTATTTTTTAAGCAATTTTAACAAAAAAAACACTCTTCATCACCCTTAAAACACCTGTCAACCAACCTTTTTACCCAAATTATCTAAAAAAGGTCTAAAAACCCGAAATCAAGCCAAATTAGTTTTAGCTTCAATGACTTAGATTTATTTTCAAGTAATATCAAGGCTATATGAAACTGCTATCAACCCTTATCATTGTGTGAAGCTTGTGGATACCAAGAAAGACCATTTTAATTATAAAAAATTATATGAACAATGATTTTCTCTCTCATCATGGAATTCAACTACTCATCTCTCTAACTACGACCTAAAACATAATACAATTAAATTATTATACCAAGAATGAATTTTGGATGATTAAAAGGACCTAAATTGTAGATCATATACCATTTTTTTAGGGCAAATAGTAAGTCTACCCCTTATATAGTGATTAGAACCTGCCTTAAGGATGTTTGACTCTCTAATAATTCTTTTTTATTTAAGGCATACCTAATAAAAAGTCTTGAACTGTACAAGATTTTTCAGAGTTGAGACCATAGCTTTATAACTTTTTCTGAATACGAGCAAAAACTTGAAATGATGCAACTAGTTGAATTACCATATATAACTAAAGTACATTGTTCTAAAAATAACATAGAGAAACTTGTGCCAATCATGGGTTATATGGATGAGAGTCTTTTTGAGAAGATGTATGGAAGCATCACTCATCTAATGAAGATTCTTGTATAAAATTTAGTAGTTAAAGTCTTGTTGCATTTCTATGATCCATATTATAGATGTTTCACCTTTAAAAACATTGGTATAACCTCTATTATTGAGGAGTATGCTCAAATTATGAATTTCTTAAAAGCATCACGAGGTTTATTTCAGATAAAGAATTATGGACATAATTGTTGAAGTCACTAAATTGTTATACTTAGACAAAATTGGACAATATAGAGCAACTAATGAAAGTTTTAAATGGAAGCTTATTGAACCTCAGATAAAGACAAACAAGGATGAAAGGAAGTCAAGAGATGAAAGATATCAAGAAGTTGCCTTTGCCATCTTTGGGTTAGTGTTGTTTCCATAAAAATTTGTTAGAATTATTAGTGTTAAAAGTTATTAATGCTTTTATTGAATAAAAGCAAAGAAAGATCAACTTACTACAACTATCTTAATTAAGTTTCTTATCACTAAGCCATTATAGTTTACATGAAAGGGGTGCGACGTGATCCTATTTTCCATTGTTGTTTATATGGGTGGTAACCCATTTAGAAATTTTTAGAGAGATTTTCAATAATTTCTGGTGGTTTAACGTAAGGTCTTTAAAGCTTGTTTTAAATGGATATTAGAGTGGCTTAGATAAAAGAGCATGGGTGAAGAAATATCAAGTTAAAATAATATAACTTCCATATTGTTTTGCCTCACTATGTTCATATAGGGGGCTAAATAACTCTTCAAAGTAAAAATGAAACAAGCTCAGATGCACTCTTTGTCGTCTGATGTAGATCGGACGGTAGTGATAGACCCTGTCATCACAATGAGCACAGGATTCCTCACAGCTCGTGAATGCACCAGCCGGGAATCGAACCCGGGTCTGTACCGTGGCAGGGTACTATTCTACCACTAGACCACTGGTGCTTGTTGAGAGAAGCGTGATATATATTTTATTTGTACTTTAATAATAGACCACTGTCCTCCATCAACACTACTCGTAAAATAATACCCTCTTCGCTTTTTTTTTATTATTTTTAATGAAAATCCAGAAATAAAAATTGAAAAAACTAGGAAAATACCAAACATATCCCTGCAAGCAGGCACTGGCTCTTACAGATCGATCTGCACATATTTCTCCTCCAAATATTACCTTGTGTTCCTCCGCTGTTATCTCTCACAGTCCTCAGCCCTCCAAAAAACAGAAGACCATTTAAGGTCAGCCCCTCTTCTCTTTTTTTCTTTACTATCATAATCAATCTTTTTATTTCTTTCTCCTTACATATTTTTTTCCATTATTTTTACATGATGTTTCTTACATCTACTATCTGATTCCTTGCTGCCTTTAATTCCATATCTCTTACCACCCAATCAGCTCGTAAGCTTATGGTTCTTGACTCTTATGCTCTGTTAATTATAGATCTATTTCTTGTATTTTCTGGGTTCTTGAAAGTATTTCTTTGTTTCTTGATTGCATGGATCTTGTACTTTTTTTGATTTGGTTACTTAAGTTAAGCTCGTTAACTGCATTTTGGGTCCCTCATTTTTGGGAAAGTTAAGGGTTTTTAGGGTGTTGGATTATTATTTTGTGCTTTTCTTTGTGCATTTATCATCTGGGCTTCTTTCAAATATGTTAGATTTCATTTTTGACGTAGTCTAGGTTCATAAAAAAGGGAAAGTGAAGTGTTTTGAGCGTGTTGGGTAGTTTTTATGTTTCTTGCATCCATTTTGGCACATGGGCTCTTGTAAATCTGTTTCTTTTCTTTTTGAACATAAATTTGGTAAATATTTATCGGTTTGCAGTTTATATTTTGCTTCATCTCATGTGATTTCAGTAGCAATTGAGAAGATTCATGCCTTTTTTTTGTGGTGATTGGAAATCAATTACTTGTCAAGATTATGGTTCGTGAAATTGAATGGGTATTGATCAAAAGGAAGCAAGCTCATACTTTTACAGATGAAATGAACATGGTAGTGTACAGGCGCATGTAGATATGGGCAGTGGTATCTGTTGCATTTTCTGTGTTGTTTTAGTGTGCTGTTGGTTTAATTTGTTTTGTATTATCAAATCAACAGAATTGTGAAAGATTAAATTGGATGGAGGGAGTTGGGGCTGAGGGTGCCTCTGAGGCATCGCCTGTTGCACAATGGGGACATGATGTGTGGAGGGTGTATCAGTATTATCTTGATAAGACTACACCTCATGCGGTCTACAGGTGGATTGGCACTTTTGTTGTAGGGGCTATCTACTGTTTGCGAGTTTGCTATGTTCAAGGATTTTACATCATTGCCTATGGGCTTGGAATATACATACTGAATTTGCTAATTGGGTTTTTGTCACCACTGGTTGATCCTGAAATTGACCCTTCAGATGGTCCTTCATTGCCGACAAAGGGTTCTGATGAATTCAAGCCCTTCATTAGACGACTTCCTGAGTTTAAATTCTGGTAATAAAAACAATTTTGCCACTCGTGGCATTTAGTTTTGTAAATACCCCCATGCTGCTGGTATGCTTATCATTTCAGTTATCCTGTTGAGTAATTGCTTTTGTTGTTCCTTATAACCTGATAAATGATTCCCTGTGGTCTTTTGAGACTTCCATCATGAGTGATTCACTCTCGAGGATTTTTTGGTTATATTTCGCCCCTTCATGTTTTTTTTGGACACTTGGCAATATACATGTGTGGTTCTCATAATTTTTGCAGATTCTAGTTTTGTAAATATTTTTAGTAGTTTGTTTGGTTAAGATCATATGCTTCTCTATCCCAAGCCTTTTCTCAGCTACTGAGGGGTGCTTTTGGGGATCCATCTTTGATTCATCTATGCTAGCCAAATAACCTGCTGTTTCTGCCATTACATTCAGGTACTCCTTCACAAAGGCATTCATCATCGCATTTGTTATGACCTTCTTTTCCATGTTTGATGTTCCTGTCTTTTGGCCTATCTTGCTATGTTATTGGATTGTTCTTTTTGTCCTTACAATGAGGCGCCAAATTGCACATATGATCAAATACAAATATATTCCATTCAGTCTTGGAAAGCAGGTGAGTTTCTGAGTGCTTTACACCTCTATTTTTCTCTTCCACGCAACCACCTTTTATTCACACCTCCAATAACTGTGGTTGCTGTAACATCCTTTCTTACAGTAGGACTGCTGTTATGTGAGATAACATTCTGGTTTGTTTGGTAATTAACAGAAGTATGGTGGTAAGAAATCTTCTGCAAGTAGCAGTGGCTCCCGTGGGGACTAAAGCTTGGCTGGTTGATAGGCACCTAGAAAAAGGACCAGATGGAAGGAAATATTTAGACATGAAGATTCACGACAATTGAATTTTCCAATTTAAGGGACATTCCTTCGTGTTGTGATGGACTTTAATATGCACTTACAAACCTAAAGTTCAGTTGTGCCTTGGCATTTTATGATGGCAGAGTGCTGATGTTGCAGAAGTGAAACTTTATTGTTTATATACAAATGAAGAAGATTCTTTTAAGTTTCTGCGAACGAATATTGTCAATGTAAAGTGCTTGATGCAGTTGTATTAGTTGCCTTTGTGGTAGTCATGAAAAGTGGCCTTTTTAGCCATTAGTGTATGCTTGATGCAGTCGTATTATTATTTTATGATGGCAAAGTGACTCTGTTTCAAGTTGACTTTAAATTCGAATGGTTTAAATTTATTTTTTTCTGGGTCAAGCGCTTGTTCCAACTGATATATTTGGAGGGAATTGCGCATTGGGTACTACTGAGATATTTCTTCTGTGCTTTGCGCTGATAAATCCTCTCTTATGTTGACAATCAATTTTTGTAAACCTTGTTATCAACGCTTTGCCAAGTTATATCAATCTTTGCTTATGGTTTAATTAAGTTCTTCATGGAGTGTTTTGTCTTCCCGCCAGCTGTCTCTTTCTACCTCAGCTCAGTCCATGCACTTGGGAGTCAGTCGCCTATCTGGGATGTAAGTTCGGCTTTGTATCTACCCCTTCACCCTCGAGCTCTTTATCATGGCGAGGGTGAGGGTGATAATTGGTGGGACCCCTGACAGCCCTATGCTAATTGGTTGAAGTTGGCAGACAGTTTTAGATCTCTGGAGTCTGGAAACCACCATGTGAAATCAGTTTAATGACAGAAAACGAAGAAAAACCCTCCTTAGAGCTCTAGGCTCTGTACCTTCACCTGCCACGATGCATTGACGGAACTTTCTCACCATAGAGACGGAGACCCTCTAAAAACCCCTCAAAATATTATTCCAAGATGCATTGACGGAACTTTCTGTAGACAATAAGCTTTCTGTACGGAAAATTCAACCACCGCAACTTTCCGTACGCTTTGGGGTGGTTATAATTGCACGAGTATCAGGTGCTGCAATTCTTGAAAGAAAATAAACTGCTTTCTTTCTTGCTGGAGCAAACTCTGTCTACTACGGGTTTGCAACAATTTTTTGTTGCATTGCTTAGCAAACGCCAAAACAAAGTCTATTCGAGGTTAACCTCTACTCCATTTTTTCTTGACAATATGGACCGATTTCCCTTCTTTTACGTCCTTTTTTCTCTTTAGGCATTTACATTTTGGGGATTTTCTTTGTTTCTTGATTCTAAAACTCGGACTAGATTGATTGAGATATTTTATTCATGGAGCTAGGGAACTACATTTCGGTTTCTAAGAGGTGGGAAGTGAAAGATTTTGGGGCTATAGGTTTCTTCTTATGTTTCTTGCGTAGTTGCACATGTCTGTCATCTGGGTTTCTTTGGCAATGGTTAAATATTGATTTTTAAGGGGTTTTTTTTTTTCTTGTATATTTTGGTGCTTGTGTGTGATTCTAGAGTTATTCTTGCTTTTTTGTTTTCATATAAATGGGTGTTAATGGTTGATTTGATTGGAAAGTGGAGAGTATGCCTGAAGATTTTGATTCTTGAAATTGATGTTTCCATGAATTTAGAACATTTACATTGATTGTGAAGCTTGAATTGAATGAATATTTTCCACTTGCATGTTTATATAGTCATTAAAGCATTACCACGAACTTGGTATATCCAGGGACATGCTCTGTTCTGTTTTATTATGCTTTTTTTTTTTTATTATCTTTGAATATGAGGATTTGTATGCTGGTTTGATTGGTTTTGTACTGTAAAATTTGCGGTGTGAAGATTAAAACTAATGGAAGGATTTGGGGACGAGGGTGCCTCAGTGGTGTCACCTGTTGCTCGATGGGAACATGATGCATGGAGGATGTATAGATATTATCTGGACAGGGCTACACCTCATACTGTCTGTAGGTGGATCGGGACTCTTGTTATGGTGGCTGTCTATTGTTCAAGACTTTATTACGTCCGAGGGTTTTACATCATTGTTTATGGGCTCGGGGTATACGTAGTGAATTTGCTCAGTGGGTTTTTGTCACGTCTGGTTGATCCTGAACATGAACATTCCGATGGTCCTTTGCTTCCGACTAAGTGTTTCGATGAATTCAAGCCACTCATCCGCCGACTTCCAGAGTTCAAATTCTGGTAATGAAGTATATCTATGTGCTATTACAGTTTTTAGTCTTTTTATTATTTTCATCCAGCTAGATTATGGAGCAAATCCTTCCACCGTTATCTATAACCTTATAAAGATTTCAAGTAGACATTTGAGAATTCAATCATAAACTATTCTCTCTTAGTCAATTTTGTTAATATTATATCGCCCTTAGTTGGCAGTAATGTAAATGTTGGTGGTTCTCATAGTTTTATTCAGATTATATATTGCTTTTAAGAACCATGTTGCTAGGGAGCTAGTGATCTATGGTGGTTTGTTTGATTGGGCTGCTTTTGCTGCAGACCCATCTTGGATTTATCTGTTCCTGAAAATAATCTACTGTTTTCGCTGTCATGTATCTAGGTACTCCTTCACAAGGGCATTCATCATGGCTTTTGTGATGACATTCTTTCCCGTGTTTGATGTTCCTGTCGTGTGGTCTATTTTGCTCTGTTCCTGGACTCTTATTTTTTTCGTCACAATGGGGTGCCAAATTAGATACTTGATCAGACACAAGTGTATCCTATTCAACATTGGAAAGCAGGTGAGCTTTAAGTGGTTACATCCGGAACAGCTTATAATGTTGTAGGATTACTGGTACACCTGAGATAAAACTTTGATTTCGATTTGTTCTGACAGAAATATGGTGGTCAGAAATCATCTGCAAGTAACAATGTTTCCTCCATGGCCTAAAGGCTTGGTTGGTTTTCTTCATGGTATGGTGAGCTTTAACTTGCACTTGCACATGTAAACTTCAGTCTTGCTTCTTTCATGGTAGATAAGGAAGACCTAATTTTGATTTTGATTCGCTTATTAGAATGCTGTCTTCGGAAACTGTTCATCCTATGGAAAACAGCAACTGTAGCTGCTCGGAGTATGCTTCTTTCATACTGGAAAGGAAGGCAGTGGTGGATGGTTCTGTTGCAAGTTAGATATACATTTTTAACTCATTTTGTTCACGAAATGCTTTTCCTGCATTGGCTACTGAATTTCATTCAGAGTGAAATTCATTTTGGCTGGATCCAATATATTTCCTAAATGAGCTATATATCCTCTCGCGCTGATTATTTAAACTCAATGCTCCTTTCGCCATGTTATAAGATTGGTATGGAGGAGAAAGAGGAGTCATCCACTCTACTCATTTTCTCTCTTAGTTGGTGTTTGGCTCCGCGTTTTTAACTGTGGTTGAAGCAAAACGCGGAGCCAAACACAATAATAACCAAACAGCTTAACAAATTTTAACGTGGGTCCACCACTTTTTTTTATCAAATTTAGCCGCAGACGCAAAAGCATCTGAGAGATGCTTTTGCTTCTGCAGCCAACGTGTGGACGCAGAGCACCAGTGAAAATTGTTTTGCATTTCGATCGAGGAATATTTGCTTACACTCCATCACAAATCAAGTTTCAACACCCTCTTATCAGTTCATCTTCTTTTCTTATTAATATCAAAAAGAAAGTGAAAGATGGGAGATTTTAGCTTCAAGTAAATCTCATAGAAAATTGCTAAGATGACAAAACCTCATAAACAGGAAAGCTCAAGGGATTCAAAACCCATGAATTATATCAGATTTTTGGAGACAACAAGCCAAGTTTACGAATTCCAGACATTAGAAACAAGGAAAGATGATCAGTTGCTTACTTATGTGGGAGGAAGTTGTTTTTGGAGATAGACAAGCTTGAATATCGCAAGCTTCTTTCGTGCACGGCTCTTTGCTTGCTGGTGCCATTTCTTTCCTTTTATTTAGAGAAAAAAATTGGTGCCTGATCCGTATCGCCTGTTGTGAGTTAAATTTAACTGTTTATGGAACTTCTCCTCTAATGGCGCAAACTTGATATTCGGTGTTTCTTACGGTGTTTTACAAGTGCCAGACAAAGCTTTCTTGCCTTTTTTTCTTTGTTGTCGGTGGGAGGGGGAGAGATTGGGGTGTGTGTGTGTATACGTGTGTGTGGGTGTATATATATATATTGAAAATAATGTAACTATATTAAAAATATTTGTTTTTATTTTTATTAAAAAATACCTCAACAAGAGAGTAAAAAATTATATACAAAATTAATAATTATATTGTTGGAAAGTTTTTAATCGTGCACACTCACCACTACGTAACGTGATAGAACGTTCATTTGACGTATGGAAACTAAGGTGGCGAATTTTACAAAACATGTCTGCTTATCCATACAAAACACAAGTGAATATTGTGGTTGCATCAATGACACTACATAACTATATTCGAAGAAGATCACAAGATGATATAATTTTTGCCGTAATATGATCGCAATCCTAAATTTGTTCCTCGAAGATATTTTACCGGGATGTTCATCGATCGGGATAGTCGTGAAATGTATACACAGTCATGTATGGATTTAGTTCGTGATGGAATTGCAAATAGTTTGAAGAGAGAATAAAACCAAGTGTCTAATTTATTTGTATTATTAATTATATTTTATTTTTATGATTATTAATCTACAACATTTAAAAAACATTATATATATGTGTGTGTGTGTGTGTGTTCTTTAACGTAATTTCAACAGTTGACAGCAATATGAAAATCATGGTAACCAAACACACGTAAAACTAATTTTCATTAAACTCAATATCAACCACGCTTTTAACCAAACACTAAAATTTCGATTATGAATTGCAGCTAAAAGCGCTTTTCATAAAACTGTTTTTTTTCAACCTCAACCACAACAGCAGCCGCCGCGCCAAATAGGCTCTTAGTAGTGCTGCAATGGTAGCTCACTTTCTCTTCCCCCCCTGCCTTAGTTTCGTTCCAGTAGGTCCCCTCTCCCTCTTTGTTCCTTCCTTTCCCCTTTCTTTGGCCTCCCGTGAAGATTCAGCTCCAGTTTTTTGAATTTTCCGTGTCCGTACAGTTTGCCGCCCAGCCTCCATCTTCTCCAATCGTCTCCTTGGGTCATCTTCCTGGTTGGTTTGGCTTCCTTTTCAGTTTGTCTAAGTGTCTCATTCCCTTTTGTTCCTTCCTTTCCCGTTTCTTTGGCCCCCCGTTAGATTTTCATCTCCTGTTTTTTTCAAATTTCCCGTCTCCGTACATTTCGCCGCCAAGCCTGCATCTTCTCCAATCAGCCCCTTTGCGCTCTTCTTTTCTGGTTTGATTGGCTTCTTCCTCGACTGTCTTGGTGTCTCCCCTGTCTTCTTTTTCAGTTTCCATCGTCTTCTTGCTCAAAATTTCAATTTTTGTTTCCCCCTTTTTTCCCTCGCTCATCACTTTCGTCTTCCCCCTTGTGCCCAAGCTTAGGTTTGTTTTTTCCCGGGTTTTCCCTCTC
The DNA here is from genome assembly GCA_029228465.1 of Salix viminalis. Taxonomy (NCBI): domain Eukaryota; kingdom Viridiplantae; phylum Streptophyta; class Magnoliopsida; order Malpighiales; family Salicaceae; genus Salix; species Salix viminalis. The sequence goes on along the minus strand of CM055429.1, from coordinate 10,016,451 downwards.
TTTCTGTCCTTTCCAGGTACGCCATGGCAAAACAGTAGCCAAGAAGAAATCACCTTCTTCTTCCTCTTGCCCCTCCTTCATGTCCAGTCAGACCTTTGCTTCGGGGTCCTTCATCCCCCACCAAAAAACAAGCCTGTCACTCTTCTTTTCCCCCTCAATCCCGTTCGTTGGACCTTGTTCTTCCTCCCATGAAGCTCACAGGCCCCAACCAATGTTCCTCCCCAGACTTGGCTACTGCGGGTTCAGCCCCAATTTCCCAAGAATTGGTTGCTTCAGGTGCATCCCCCTCTTTGGTTGCTTCGGGTCTAATTGGTGTTGATCAAGCTCCTCCAATTGCTCTTCCTCAACCTCCTAGTCCAAAGCTTCAAGCCTCCGAGAGCTCTCCTTCATTCTCTAGTTTGTTTGCTCCCGTTAAAGTGCACAGCCCCGGGGACTCTGACAATGATGACTCCTCTGCATACAATTCAGATTCTAGCTCGCATTATGGGTCTCCTGCCTTGGCCAATTCGGAGCTCAATGCCCGTCAACCTTCTCCGGTTTCCTCAGCTCCTGCAGATGTCGAGGGCCCTCTTGAAGTTCCAGTTGCCTCCCCTTCAGGTACTGCCAAATCTCCTCCTCTTGGACCTTGGAAAAATCTGTTTGCTTCAAATTGAAGTCCCTCTAGTGGTGCTCAACTCATTCATTATTCTGAATTGACTGATTCTGCAAAATGTGATATTTTGAATGATGATTTGGATTGTGCTTGTGATGTGTGGAAATCTTGTTTGATTGGTTATATGTCGGGGAGATTTCCTGGGTTTAGAGTTCTTAAAAGCATGATTGTGAATACTTGGCATTGTGAAGCCGTGTTGGATGTGCATGATTCTGGATGGTTGATATACAAATTCAGTAATGAGGTTGATAGATTGACTGTGTTAAAGGGAGGACCCTATCTTGTTTTTGGCAGACCTTTAATCCTTAAGGAGATGCCTGAATTTTTTGATTTTAATTCTGCTGAGATGTCCACTGTCCCTGCAGCAGATTTGGGTCCGGGCTTGAGGCCAGCTTCAAAGGGTGTTTTGGGTGCTAAAATGGCTCCGCAACGTGTTAATGGCAGGATGCAGGCTTCGAAGGGCTTAGGGCAAGGAGGTCACACTAGGAAGGGTTTACAATCTAAATCATATTTATCACGTGGACATGGTAGGAACCTTCCCTACCACTCATCGCCCCATGATGATTGTTAAATCGTCGGAATGTTAGAGGGCTTAATAGTCCTCTAAAGCAGCATGAGGTGGTCAATCTCATGAAGAAATTTTCAGTTGATGTTTGTGGGTTGTTGGAGTCTAAGCTTTCCTTGTCTAAGGTTTTGGTTCTTCAGAAGTTTCGGCTCAAGAAGTGGAATTTTCTGACGAATGCTGCTCAGTCTTCTATGGCTCGCATTGTTGTTTTTTGGAATCCCTCTACAGTTTCAGTGGATATGGTTAGCAACTCCTCTCAGGGCCTCCATGTCTGCGTCCGAAGCCTTGTGAGTCAAATTAGTTTTCACATTACTTTCGTTTATGGGTTACATACTATAGTTGCTAGAAGATCTCTTTGGGACAGCCTATGTGATTGGTGCCCCCCGGGTCCTTGGATGGTCTTAGGGGATTTCAATTCTCTTCTGTCTCAAGATGACAAGTTGAATGGAAGTGTTGTTTCCATGTATGAGACTGTCGACTTTAATAAATGCTGTCTTGATCTAGGCTTATATGATCTCAACTACACTGGTTGTCATTTCTCTTGGAGTAATGGTTCGGTTTGAAGTAAATTGGATAGGGTCCTTGTTAATCCTTATTGGTCTTCCCTTCACCGCATTCCTCATGTTCATTTTGGTAATCAAGGGGGCTTTCTCGGATCATTCTCCAGTTTTGGTTCGGGCTTGATCCCCAAGCTACTGTAGGCAGCAATTTCAAATTCTTTAACATGTGGGCCTCTCATTCCGATTTTCTCCACATCGCCTCTCGAGGGTTGGCGACGATGCGATTATGGGTTCTCCTATGTTTTCTCTCGCAAGAAGCTTAAGGGGTTGAAGCGTCCCGCTAAAGTCTGCTGAATAGGCTTCATTTTAGTCACATTTCGAACGGGTCTCCCGGGCTGAATCGGATTTGGATCTATCGCACCTGCTTCTTCACTTGGACCCCTCTAATTCTCGGCTTGTCCAAGAAGACAAGAAAAATGCGCATTCAACTTATTAACCTCAAATCCTCGGAAAAAATGTTCTTTGGGCAGAAGCTGAAGTGCGATTTTCTTAAGGAAAGTGATAGAGGCTCTCAGTTTTTTCATGCTTTGTAGAGCCATAAGAATGGTAGAAACTTCCTCCCGACTATCCAGAAGTCTGATGGTTCTCTTTCAGTCTCGGAGAAGGAAGTTGGAGTTGAGTTTGTGGACTTCTTTATGAAGCTCTATGGTTCCTCGAAGCCTACTTTGCCTATGGATAGAGACATTGTCGGCCTTGGTCCTTGTCTCTCTGCTTCCGATTGTGGGCTCCTTTCTGCGCCTTTTTCCAATGATGATATTAAGGCGGCCTTGTTTGGGATTGATAATAATAAGGCCCCTGGTCCGGATGGTTTTTCCTCTCTCTTCTTTAAATCGGCTTGGTCTGTTGTTGGTGAAGATTTCTGTGCTGCTGTCCAGGATTTCTTTTCCTCGAGGAAAATGCTGAAGCAGATTAACCATTCGGTTATCTCTATCATTCCTAAGTCAGCTCATGCTTCCTCCCCTTGTGATTTCAGGCCCATCTCTTGCTGTAATGTGGTCTATAAGGTCATCTCCAAGCTCCTTGCTGGTCGGTTGGCTGTTGCCTTGGGCAGTATCATCAGTCCTATGCAGAATGCCTTCCTGGGTGGTAGAGCTATGGTGGATAACATAAATCTTGTGCAGGAGCTTCTTCGTCAGTATGGCAGAAAGAGAACCTCTCCTAAGTCCCTCTTGAAGATTGACTTTAAGAAAGCTTTTGACTCTGTCCAGTGGCAATTTCTTCGGGATCTCTTATTTTCTCTAGGGTTTCCCTCTGGCTTTGTTCATCTGGTTATGCAGTGTGTGGAAACTTCTTCCTTCTCGGTTGCCATTAACGGGAATCTTTATGGCTTTTTTCCAGGGAAAAGTGACATTAGGCAGGGTGATCCTCTTTCTCCCTATCTATTCATCACCTGCATGGAATACTTTTCCCGGTTGCTTTCCAAGGTTTCCCAGCAGTCTGCTTTCAAGTTCCATCCGCAGTGTGAGGCCCTGAGTATCAGCCATCTTGCTTTTGCGGATGATGTTCTTTTGTTGGCTAGGGGGGACAAGTCGTCCATCCTTTCTCTTATAGATCAGTTGAGGCTTTTTGGGAGTGTTTCTGGTTTGGAGATTAACCCCTTCAAATCCTCTATTTTTTTCGGAGGGGTCCTAGATAGTGTGAGGCAGGAGATTATCTTGGAAACTGGTTTTAGTGTTGGCTCCTTTCCCTTCAAATACCTGGGAGTGCCTCTGAGCCCTCATCGCCTCTTGGTTAGTCAGTTTTCCCCTCTTCTTTGCAAGCTTGAAGCTGCTGTTCAGAGTTGGGTTGGAAAGTATCTTTCCTTTGCTGGTAGGCTTGAGCTCTTGCGATCTGTATTGTATGGTATGGTTCAATTTTGGCTCTGTATCTCCCTATTCCAGAAACAGTCATCTTGCAGATAGTTCGCCTTTGCCGGAATTTTTTGTGGTCTAGTAATGTTCAGAATTCTCACTCTGTTTTAGTTGCTTGGAAGTTTGTTTGCTTGCCTAAGAAGGAAGGGGGGCTTGGGCTGTTTGACATTAAAGCTCGCAATAAGAGTTTTCTTGTCAAGCACATTTGGAAAATTCATCGGGAGGCTGATTCCCTATGGATAAAATGGATACACCATTTTTTTCTCCCTAACCTCTCTATTTGGGATGCGCAAGCAGCTAAGTCTTCCTCCCCTCTTTGGAAAACCTTGGTCTCCCTTAAGAACAATCTCCTTGCCAACTTTGGGGGCAACTCTCCTGTTGTGGATGCTATGTCTACTTGGAATGTCGGGGATAATGGGTTTTCTGCTGAAGCGTATGATCACTTTCAAGTTAAAGGCGGGGAAATCTGCTGGGATTCGAGTGGTTTGGGAGAGGCCGGTCTCGCCAAGCACTCTTTTTGTGTTGTGGCTTGCGGTGTTAGGGGGAAGTTGCGCACTAAGGACCGACTGCACTTTGTCCCTGCTGATCTCAACTGTGTTTTCTGTAATCAGGACCAGGAATCCCATGGCCATTTTTCTTTCGGTGCCCTTGGACTTCATCTTTTTGGGTTAGTATTGTCCGTTGGTTGCACCTTCCTCGGCGGTTACCTACCCTCTCTAGTGCCATTCGTGGGCTCACCCCAAAGAAGAAAAGCATGGTTCATAAGATGAGAAAAGCCTCCCTTAGCATTGTTGTCTCATCTATGGGAGGAAAGGAATAAAAGGTTGTTTGACGGTTCTACTGCCTATTGAAAAGCTCTTCCAGTTTTCGGGTTCTTTTCTTCACAGTGTTCCACTTCCATGGTGAAGATCACTTCTCCATAGATGCTGGTTGAGCTGCCTACTGAGCTTCTGCTGTGGGTTGAGTAGCTTGTTTTAGGTTGTTTGTTGTTTTTTCCTTTAGTTTAGCTCGGTTGTGAGCTTGTTTTCTTGCCTTGGCTTAAGGGTTCTGTCCTCGGGTCTTTTTTTGGTTTGCTGGTTGGGAGCATGTTCCCTTCCAAGCCTCTCTCCTGTTCTTCCAATTTTGTTTCCTTTCGGTCTTAATATACTTACATTTAACCAAAAAACAAAAAAAAGAGCTCTCAGTGTGAGCTCTCAGTAAAACAGCTCTCAGTCAGAGAGAGAAAGCTAGTGAGAGATGCTCTCCCCTTCCCCCCACCCCGCCAGTCTGCCATGGAACCTCCCAGCCTGTAGCTTCCCTTCTCCCTCTTCCCTCTCGCCTTAGCTCCCTTCTTGCAGGTCCCTTCCCCCTCTTGGTTCCTTTTTGCCTCGTCTTTTGGTCTCCTTCGTGTTCTTCCCATGCCTAGATTTCAACCTTTGCTTCCCGGCCCATTTTTCCCGCTTGACCCTAATCTCCTCCCTTCGCGTGCTCCTAGCATTTTTTTTCTCCTTGTTCGTCTCGGCTTCTTCTCCGATTCGATTTGTTGTCTCCCTTGCCTCCTGTCCAATTTCCAGTCATTTTGTGCCCTAATTTCAAATTTCTCTTCTCCCCTATTTTCCCGCTCAGCCTCCATTTCCGCCCCTCTCTTTGTGCCCTAGCTTTGTTGTTTCGTCTGGTTCTTTCCCGATCGATTTCTGTTTTTCTCGTCCCCCATCCCGTGTCTTCTCTTCCTCTCCCTCTCCTCACGGCCAGCTTTTGTTTGACTCCATGGCAAAATGAAAAGCTAAGAAAAAATCTCCCTCTTCCTCCTCTCGTCCCCACTCGCTTCCGGTCCCACTACGATGAAGTGATTTTAGGTCTTCCCTCTCCCACCAAAAAGCATGCTCGCCACTCATCTCTTCCTCCCCCACCCCGTTCGCTGGCCCTTGTTCTTCCCCCCAAGAAGCTCAAAGGACCCATTCAAGTTTCTTCTCCTAAGTTAGGTGCTACGGGTACACCCCCTTGTTGTGTTGACCATGCCCAACAGATTGTGCCTCCCCATCCCCCTAGCCCAGATATTCCAGCCACCGTGAGCTCCCCTAAATTGGCCCTTTCACTTGTTGAATTGTCCAGTGCTGAAGATTCTGAGGATGAAGACACTTCTTCATGCAACTCTGATTCATGCTCGCATTATGGATCCATTGACTTGACCACTTCGGTGCACACTGCCCGCCAGCCATCTCCTGCTTCCTCAGCCCCTATTGATTTTGAGGGCCCTGTTCTTGAAGTCCCTGCTACTTCCCCTCCAGGTACTGCAAAATCTGTCCCCCTTGGTCCTTGGAGAAATTTATTTGCTTCAAACCGTAGCTCAACTAGTGGTGCTCAGCTTTTTCATTATTCTGAAATTACTGCTACTGCAAAGTGTGATATTTTGAATGATGATTTAGATTGTGCTTGTGATGTGTGGAAATCGTGCTTAATTGGATATGTTTCGGGGAGATTTCACGGGTTTAAAGCCCTTAATAGTATGATAGCTAACACTTGGCATTGTGAAGCCGTGGTTGAATATACATGATTCGGGTGGTTGATTTATAAATTCAAAAAATGAGGTTGATAGAATGGTTGTGTTAAAGGGAGGACCATACCTTGTCTTCTGCAGACCTCTAATTCTAAAGGAGATGCCTCGAATTTTTTGACTTTAATTCGCTGAGATGTCCATCTGTCCCCTGTGTGGATCAAATTGCCAAATCTTCCCCTTAGATGTTGGTCTTTGAAGTCTTTATCTAAGATTGCTAGTGTTGTTGGGAAGCCAATTCAGAGTGACATGCTCACCTCTTCTATGTCTTGGCTCTCCTATGCCCGTGTTTTGGTCGAAATTGATCTCCGTAAGACTCTCCCGGAACAAATTGCTGTTAGTTTGCCGAATGGTGTTGTCATTAACCAACAGGTAATCTATGAAACTCTTCCGAAATTCTGCACTTTTTGTAATGTTATTGGGCATATTGTGGATTCTTGCTCTAAAGTGCCCAAGGATTTAGGGGGTGGTATTTGTAAACCCCGGGAAATAAATGTAAGTGTTAAATTAAAAGAGAAATAAAATAAGTTGAGGGGAGGGTGAAATTGAAATAAATAAAAAGATTATGATTTAAATGATAAGAAGAGAAGAGGAGGAAAAAAAAAAGGAAAAAGAAAAAGAAAAGAGACATTTAAAATGGGGGGAGATATAAGAAGAGAAGAGGTGGAAAAAAAAAAGGAAAAAGAAAAAGAAAAGAGACATTTAAAATGGGGGAGATAAGTTAGGGGGGTTAGAGAGAAAAAGGAGAAGAAGGGGGTTGTGCTCCGACAGCCATATCTCTGCCGGCCACCGTTAGATTAGGCTGAGTTTTGGATATGTTGGGCAGCTCACTATTGTCTAGCATCTGACCGGAGGGATTGTAATTATCTGCCGCCGTTTGAGAAACCCGATCATCTGAAGATTTCTGGAAAACCCCCTCAAACCCGTCAGAGTCGCCGGACAGTTCCTCCACCGTCCACCGTTGGATCAAGCTTATTTTTGAGTATTGTGTTCGCCTTGGTTGTTACTACATATTCACCGAAGGGATTCTCCTGGTTTTTCTCCGTTAGAGGTGAGTATTCTTTTGAAGAAAATAGCAAAATCTGCTTTCTTCTGCCAGTCAGAGTCGCCTGCTATTTTCGCTTCATATCACCGTTGGATGAAGCTGAAATTTGGGTATGTGGTGCTACTGAGTATGATTAATGTTCTGAACGGTGGAGATGAGAAATTGACAGTCCAGCAAGGAGATATGTATGTTGAACAGTAGCTATCCAGTTTAAGGTCAGTCTCCGGTTTAACTCCGATCTTGGTAGATCCAACCGTTGGAATACCCTGAAATTTGAATATGTTTTATATAAGGGGCTGTTCTACATATTAACCGTTGGTATTTGATAATTGTTGAGTTAATTGTGATTTATTGCTATTACAATGTTCGTTTCAAAACAGGTTTGTTAGGATTTTATTGAATGATTATGTGCTGAAATTTATGGGTTCAATGTGTGTTTTCGGTTGGAATGTTGTTGATGGATTAGGTGTTGAAATTTATGGTTTCAATGTATGATTTTGTTGAAATAAGTATGGTGATGAATGTGAAATTGAAAATAGAAATATACTGATTTTTTGTGGACAATGATGTCGCGGCGATGCGGTTGGGATTGAACCATCGTCCCGGACAAGAACAACCCGAGTAGAAGCAGGTAGGTGAATTACACCTCTCTTTTTATACTACACGTAAGAAGTATTTTTAAGTTAAATATTATTCGAATGCGATAGAGTTTATATTAGATTGTTGAATGCTTAAATGTGAATAATCGATTGATTAGTTTCGGCTAATGGCATCCGAAAGGATGGCCGGGATAAACGATTAATTGGTTTCAGCTAACGGCATCCGAAAGGATGTTTAAAGGTTGACAAAAGAATGATTAGTTTTGGCTAATGGCATCCGAATAATTATTTTTCTTTATTAGTTGTGGAACTATAAGTTACAATGTGGGTGCCTATTGATGAGGAAAATAAAAGGGGTAAAGGAAATGTTAGGGGATGGAAAAGAAGAAAAAAAAAGAATAGTTAATGATATCGGCGGGTGATGTCGATATCGGCATAATTATAAACTTGATTAACTATTCGGTTTCAGAATAGTTAATGATATCGGCGGGTGGCGTCGATATCGGCATAATTTATAAACTTGATTAACTATTCGGTTTCAGAATAGTTAATGATATCGGCGGGTGGCGTCGATATCGGCATGATTATAAACTTGATTAACTATTCGGTTTCAGAATAGTTAATGATATCGGCGAGTGGCGTCGATATCGGCATGATTTATAAACTTGACTAGCTATTCGGTTTCAGAATAGTTAATGATATCGGCGAGACGTCGATATCGGCAAAAATTTATAGACTTGATCGACTTTCCGAGATGAAAGCGAAGCGATCAAAAGAAATAAAGTTTCTTCTATATAATCTTAAAATGGTGAATATGGTTGTATTTAGAATCTCATGTGATCTAAGTAGATTGATGGATATGTTGTATAAATTCTTACGTAAATTGCTAGTATTTACTAAATTGTTTTACTTATATGGAAAAAAAATCTACATTTTGCGAGGTTCTTCCCATTCTCGTCGGGGAATAGATTTTTAAGCCTTAATTCCTTTTTGTATAAGCTAGGAACTTAGGGAGTTATGGTGAAATTTTGATATGTAGAAGCATGTAAATTGTATAGAATAGTATTTTTTGTAAATTTTATTTACGGAATATTAAAGCGTATCCACCTACGCTCGGGGATATTAGAAAGTACTAGATTATCTTAGAATATTAAACTATGTTATGTTCTATGTATATGTATATATGTATCTATATGTGAAATCTTAGGTGTGCTGAATTGACTTTTTAATTTTTTATCTTATGCGTGTGATGTAAGATGAAGTTTGGGAAGGAATATGGTCCCTGAACATATTCGGAATGAATTATGCAGTTAATTGTATTAAACATGAATGTGATTGTGGATGAGCTATGATTGAAATTGTGTGCGAGGTTGTGTTATTGGTAACTTGGGATCTCCGATATAGGGGAGACTCGCAGAAATTTCGTTAGAAATTTCGTGAGAGAAAAAAAAATTCATGCTTCATCTACCCTTTTATAGGGGTAAAGATTAACAAATAAACAAATAGGAGAGAGAGAAAAAAAATATCGGGGTTGTTACAGTATTCCTCATGCAAATGCTGCCACTTTGCTACATAAATCCCCCCCAGCCGAGGCAAATGTTGGAAGGAATGTGCAGGTTTCTGCGGGGGCTGGGACCTTGCCAACCTCTGCTGCTATTGCTTCTCCCTTGGTTGATGCTGGGCTGCAAGACCCCATGGTTTGTGAGACTGCTACAGATTGGGAGCCAGTGTCGAAGAAGCTTATCAGTAACAGACAGCCAAAGATGAAGGCTATTGGCTCGAGTCCAGCTGCAGGTTCTGCTCTCGGCAAAGTCAATGTTGTTGCTAAGGGTAAATCGGTTGAGGCAGTTGGGATTGGAGTCCGTTGACACGGGTTTGATGGCTTTCGGGTAGTGTTTACGCAGGGTTCCACATAGGGCATGGGACTGTGAGGTTTTGAAGGGCAAGTCGGCAGGGGTCAGTTTTGCATGCTTCAGTACAAGTCGATTTGAGTTCGGGCTTGAGGCCGAGGGTCGATGGGGTATCTCGGGTGCCAAGGTGGTTCAGCAAAGAGTTAACGGCGATTGCAGCCTTCGAAGAGCTTGGGTCAAGGAGTTCACACAGGGAAGGGTTTGCACTCAAAATCATCTCTATCTAGCGGACATGGTAGGAACCTCCCTACCACTACTACCCTTTGATAGTTAAATGCTGGAATGTTAGAGGGCTTAATAGCCCTCTAAAGCAACATGAGGTGGTGAATCTCATGAAAAAATCCTCAGTTGATGTTTGTGGCTTGTTAGAGACTAAGCTTTGCTTGTCTAAGGTTGTGGTTCTTCAGAAGTTTTGGCTAAAGAAGTGGAATTTTCTGACAAATGCAGCTTCGCTTTCTATGGCTCGCATTGTTGTTTTTTGGAATCCCTCTACGGTTTCTGTTGATATGGTCAGTAGCTCCTCCCAAGGTCTTCATGTATGCGTCAGAAGTCTTGTGAGTCAAATCAGTTTCCACATTACTTTTGTTTATGGGTTACATACTATTGTTGCTAGAAGATCTCTTTGGGACAGTCTTTGTGAGTGGTGCCCCTCGGGCCCATGGATGGTTTTAGGGGATTTTAATTCTCTTATGTCTCAAGATGACAAATTAAATGGAAGTGTTGTATCTATGTATAAAGCTGCTGATTTTAATAAATGTTGTCTTGATTTGGGTTTATATGATCTCAACTACACTGGTTGTCATTTTACTTGGACTGATGGTTCAGTTTGGAGTAAATTGGATAGAGTCCTTGTTAACCCTTTTTGGTCTTCCCTTCACCGAATTGCTCATGTTCATTTTGGTAACCAAGGGGCATTTTCAGATCACTCTCCAACTTTGGTTCGGCTGGATCCCCAAGCTATAGGGCATCGCAGCTTCAAATTCTTTAACATGTGGGCTTCTCATACAGATTTTCTCCACACTATCTCCGAGGGTTGGCAGCAAGCAGTCATAGGTTCTCCTATGTTTTCTCTCTGCAAAAGGCTTAAGGGGCTGAAGCGTCCGCTAAAGTTGCTAAATCGGCTTCACTTTAGTCACATTTCCAAAAGGGTTTCCCGAGCCGAATCTGATCTGGATCTTTTGCAATCTGCCCTTCACATGGACCCCACTAATTCCCAGCTTGTTCATGAAGACAAGAAACTGCGTATTCAGCTCATCAACCTCAAGTCTTCGGAAAAGATGTTTTTTGGGTAGAAGCTGAAGTGTGATTTCCTCAAGGAAAGTGACAGAGGTTCTCGGTTTTTTCATGCCTTGTTGAGTCAAAAGCATGGTAGAAATTTTCTCCCGGCGATTCAGAAGTCTGATGGTTCTCTTTCTGTCTCGGAGAAGGAGGTTGGGGTTGAGTTTGTGGACTTTTTATGAAGCTCTATGGTTCCTCGAAGTCTACTTTGCCTTTGGATAGGGACATTGTTTGTAATGGTCCTTGTCTCTCTGCTTCTGCTTGTGGGCTTCTTTCTGCGCCTGTTTCTAATGATGATATTAAAGCTGCCTTGTTTGGGATTGAGAATGATAAGGCCCCAGGTCCGGATGGGTACACCTCTTTCTTCTTTAAATCTGCTTGGTCAGTTGTTGGGGATGATTTTTGTGCTGTTGTCCAGGATTTCTTTGTCTCGGGGAAAATGCTTAAGCAGATTAACCATTCGGTTATATCTCTCATCCCTAAGTCAGCTCATGCTTCCTCCCCTTGTGACTTTAGGCCCATCTCTTGCTGCAATGTGGTCTATAAAGTCATCTCCAAGCTTCTTGTTGGTCGGTTGGTTGTTGCCTTGGGAGATATCATCAGCCCTATGCAGAACGCCTTCCTGGGTGGTAAAGCTATGGTGGATAATATAAATCTGGTTCGAGAGCTGCTCGTCGAGTATGGCAGAAAGAGAAGCTCGCCTAAGTCCCTCTTGAAGATTGACTTCAAGAAGGCTTTTGACTCTGTTCAGTGGAAATTTCTGCGGGATCTCTTAATTACTCTGGGTTTTCCTTCCGGCTTTGTTCATCTTGTTATGCAGTGTGTGGAGACATCTTCTTTCTCAGTTGCCATTAACGGGAACCTCTATGGCTTCTTTCCGGGGAAAAGTGGCATTAGGCAGGGAAATCCTCTTTCTCCTTATTTGTTCATCACCTGTATGAAATATTTTTCCCGTTTGCTCTCGAAGGCTTCTCAGCAGTCTGATTTCAACTTCCATCCGCAGTGTGAGCCCCTGGGTATCAGTCATCTTGCTTTTGCAGACGATGTTCTCTTGCTGGCTAGGGGGGGGATAAGCCTTCCATTCTTTCTCTTATGGGTCGGGTTCGTGGCTTTTTGGGGAGAGTTTCGGGGTTTGGAGATTAACCCCTCTAAATCCTCTATATTTTTTTTGGAGGGGTCCCAGTTGTGTGAGACAGAAGATTATTTTGGAAACTGGTTTCAGTACTGGCATCTTCCCCTTCAAGTATCTTGGAGTGCCCCTTAGCCATCATCGCCTCTTGGTTAGCCAGTTCTCCCCTCTTCTTCGTAAGCATCTTTCTTTTGCTGGTAGGCTGAAGCTCTTGCATTCTGTCCTGTATGGTATGGTCTAATTTTGACTCAGCGTCTTCCCTATTCCAGAAACTGTTATCTTGCAAATTGTTCGCATATGCAGGAATTTTCTATGGTCTGGAAACGTTCAGAACTCTCATTCAGCTTTGGTTGCTTGGAAGTCGGTTTGCTTGCCTAAGCATGAAGGGGGACTTGGGTTGTTTGACATTAAAGCTTGCAATAAGAGCTTCCTTGTCAAGCACCTTTGGAATATTCATCAGGAGGCTAATTCCCTATGGATAAAATGGATCCACCATTTTTTCTCCCTAACCTCTCTATGGAAAAGCCTCCTCTCCTTTATGGGATGCGGGAGCGGTCAAAGCCTCCTCTCCTTTATGGAAAACTCTGATCTCCCTTAAGGACAAGCTGCTTGCTGACTTTGGGGGCAGCTCTCCTGTTGTGGCTGCTATGACTGGTTGGAATGTTGGTGATGGTTGCTTCTCTGCTTATCAAGCAATAACCAAGAAGGATATTTGTGTGGTTTGAGAGTTAATAAATAAATAAAATCAAGCGATAACCCAAACCCCCTGACTACACACTACTAAAAAAGGGGGGGGGTGTTTGCAGCGAATTTTTGTTTAGCAACGGATTTTCCGTTGCTAAACAAATTTCTTAATTAAAAAAAACAGATATATGTGTTGCAATGGATATTTCGTTGCAAATTAAATTTGCAACGGATATTCCGTTGCAAGTTAAAACAATTTGCAACAGATAATCCGTTGCAATATATAATTATCTTGAAACGGATTATCCGTTGCAAATTTAATTTGCAACGGATTATCCGTTGCAATGAAAAACCATTTGCAACGGAAAATCCGTTGCAAATTAAACTTCAATTACAGCGGATTTTTCCGTTGCAAGATAAAAGCTAAAGTTGCAACGGATAATCCGTTGCAATATATAATTATCTTGCAGCGGATTTTCCGTTGCAATGAAAACTCATTTGCAACGGAAAATCCGTTGCAAATTAATCTTAAATTACAGCGGATTTTCCGTTTGCAACATAAAACAAGTTGCAGCGGATTATCCGTTGCAATTTCATTTAAGTTTGCAGCGGATGTTCCGTTGCAATGTTAAACTCATTTGCAGCGGATAATCCGTTGCAAATAAAATGAAATTACAGCGGATAATCCGTTTGCAAAATCAAAATGCAGCGGCACCGTTTTAATTAATTGATGTTCGATCGTCTTCCTCCCTCGATCTCTCTTCCTCCTCGGAACAAAATTAATTGGTTATAACCTCGTCTTCCCTTCTCTCCTTCTCTCTCTGGGCTCGTTCCATCACCTTGCCCCGTTCGGCTCTTGCTCCCGTTCCACCTTGCCGCCGTCGAAGTTGAGTTATACAGTAGACCGGTCTACTCTCTCTCATTCTCTCTCGTTCTGTCTCTTCTCTCTCGCACTGCGCTCCATCGATATCTCTCTACTGAAAACACCGTTGTGAACAGTGAAGACAACGATCTCCACCTCGCCAGCTTCGATCTTCAGGTACCCAATAGACCCATCACCACCACAATGAAGATCTGCTTCCGGTGTTGCCTGCACGCACGATAAGGTCAACATTTCCATTTTTTAAATTCCTTAGTTTCAAATTTTGTTTAGGGTTTAGTTGCATTTCATTTCCTGCATTTTATCTTCTTCCCTACACCGAGCTTCTTTTTTTCTTTTTCATTTTCCAAAATTAATTATCTTTTTTTCCTTTTCATTTTCCAATATTAATTATTTTCCAAAATTAATTATCTTTTTTCCTTTTCATTTTCCAAAATTAATTATCTTCTTCCCTACACTGAGCTCTATCTGCAGTTTCAACAGTCTTGCGGGTGCTTCCCTGGAAAGGTTCTAGTTCCTGCAGTTGTTGATCAGCTTCAGGGATAGACATTTGCTGCATTGCAAGTTTTGACGGTAATGTTTTTGATTATCAATTTTTTTGAGTGATGGTGAGGTAACCAGTGTGTATAAACTGTATAGAAAAATGTGGATTACTAGTTTAAATTTTTTCCTACATTTTATTTTTTCTCTAAGTGATTAAACCTATTTGAATTTTCATATTAAATAACTTTCAATATATGTGCTATTTTTTTCCCGGGACAGTTTCTTTTATTTGTGGAATAGGATTTTTATGTCTTTTTTCTTTGTTGAATATATGCATGGTTTTTTTTCAAGAAAAAAAATCAGTATCTTGAAGTTTTATGTTGTACAAGTAGGGAATTAAACTTCTTGTGATTAGCAACTAGGCCGGTGGGATTTGAAAGAGTTCTGATATAATTTTGATTTGCATAGGATGATTGAGATCATGTGTCCAAAGGGATATAGGCTGGCCATTTATGATTGTCTTAGCTAATTTTTGTTTAATTATGTTTGAAGCTGAGGTGTTGATATACTGGCAGTAATACTAAACATCCAATGATAAATTCTTGATGCTTATTCTTTGTAATTATCGAAAGTAGGCAGCAGAGTGATAAAATTATTTGAACTTTTTCATGCAGGAAAACGAACATCACTCCAGTGAATTATTCCTGGAGTGATTAAACTAACTTTTTCAGCAGAGTGATTACTATGATTTTCAAGTAAGCATCCTGTCACAATAGCTTTGTTTTCCTTCTGTTTTGCAGTATTGTACTTGTGTATTTTTTATCAGCTGGAAAACATAATGCTAATCCTCTTTTATTCTTTGAACTAGGTTTTTACATCTGCCAGCAACCTATTTCCACGACTCATAAGTTTGATTACACATCCTGCACTTATCCAAAGGTGTGTAATATGCTTTTATGACAAAATATTGACTAAAATGAAGATGTTACCTAGCTACTGTGATGTAAAATTTCTCCTCTGGCTAAATCCAACCTTATTATACATAAAGTGTTGTATCATTTGGAATCTACCAGGATTTTTCTGTCTTTTGTTTGCAATATGTGCACTCATGGCTGCCTTGTCTGCAGGAGATCAAGGAATTATATCACTTGCATTCGATGAGTCATGTTAGCCTACAGTCATATTTTCTATAGGTAGATTGGATAATTGCTGCAAGGGGGGCTGTTACTCACGGGCTGGAAGCCCAACTCCCTTAGATCTTGGGCCGGGCACAGAGCCCGGCCCACTACCTCAAGCCCAGCCTGCATGAACAATGGGACACGTCCCACTACATGCAGCGCCGAGACGAGGGAGAAGATGAACAGTGGATTTTCGACCTTGACGAAAGATGTACCTGTTAGCACCGTTGGGTAGAGGAGGTCGAGCTGGTTGTCCCAGTGGTTGTGGCTTCGTCAACGGTGGCCTGTGGTGGCCGGAGGGAGCTTCCAAAGTCGCCGGTCTGTGTCTGTCTTCGTGCTTGCTGTTGCTGCTGGTTTTGCTTGAGACCAAGGCTGGACGTCTGGCGTGGAGGGGAGAGTTTCTGGTGATGAAGGGGTCATGCACGGTGGTCAGAGACGGTGGCTGGAGTTGCTGTTTTTAGAGAGAGAGAGGATCGGGGAGAGAGAAATGCTGCAACAGGGGGGGCTGTTACTCGTTTTTTTTTCTTCCACTCTCAGTCTTCTCCCCGTTTTCTTCCCTTTGCATAAATTTTCTTTTTCCTTTCTTTTCTTCCCCCCTTCAGTCTTTTTCTTTCTCTATTTATAGGGGCAGAGGCGGCTCTTGCCTCTGCCCCCCTCTGCAACAAATTTGCAGAGGCTGCTCTGCAAATTCGTTGCAGAGGCTGCAAATTCCCTCTGCAAAGAATTTGCAGAGGGGCCAACCCACGGCTTCTGCAAATTTGCAGAGGCTGTGGGTTTTGGTTTTGCAATTTAGTCCTTTAATGTTTGAGTGGTTCAATTGCACCCCTAATTAGTTTTAAACTTTTAATTTTATGCAATTGTATCCCCGTCAAAATTTTAACAGCAGCCTTAAATGTGTGTGCCTTTTTATTTTGGTCTCTGGTTTAACCCTCAATTGCGCGATTTAACCTTCAATTGACTGTTAAATTCTCAATTCGTTCAATTTGGCCCCTGATTTCGCATTATTGACTTAAAAATTCAAATCGGTCTCCGAAAATTCCATTCTCATCAATTGAACCCGAATTAAATTCAAGAAATTGATTTCTCATTGACTAAGCCCCTAATAAAATTAATTTGACCAATTTAAAGTATAATTAAGTCCTTGCACTTAATTCAATCCTTCAATTGGACCTTAAATTAATTCCCGATCATAATTAAACTTTAAATTTGTCGACGATTAAATCGAATCAACCCATAAAAAATATAATTATGTCGTTTAACTTAGTTTTTACACAGATTCATCCAACGATAAATTATTTTTGCCTTAAATCTATATTTTTCTCTATTTTTAGAACCAAAGAGATACGATTGGACTCGCGAAAACAACCAAAATTGCCACATTAATTTTTTCTACCCACGCCGGCTCCCTTTTTTTTATTTTTTGTCATTTTATTTTATTTTGGGGAGTAACCCAAAAATTGGGTTACGACACCTGGGATGAGGTGAAGTTGGCGGTGATGAGGGGGTTATGTTGTTGGTCGCTGGGAGCTAGTTGATGAGAGAGCTGATAATGCAACTAGTTTTACAGATAGAGAACTGACGCTACAAGGGAGAGAACATCGGTGCTAGTCCTGCTGGAGATGGGGGAAAAGAGCCGAAAGAGATGGATGGGTGGTTGTCGCTCTTGTTAGCTACCACCATGGGTGCTAAGAGACTGAGCTGCTAAAGCTGCTGAGGGAGAGAGGGGGACGTTGGCCTGTAGGGGAGATAAAGCACAACACACACATAGAAGGTTATCGATGATAGCTCTACCGGCATCGAGGAAGATGAAGGATGGTCGTGTAGTTTTTTTTCATGTGGTGTCTTCGTCTTTCTTATTCTCTATTGTCTATGTAAGAACCCCTCGTCTGCATGTTGTGATCGGGGCTATTTATAGGGGAAGGAGGCCACCAGCATGCAACGGTGGCTTAAACTCCTCTGGCTATCGGCGACAACGTGACTGTAATGGCGGCCTGTCGAAAGTGACGTATCTACAATAGTAACGTGTCGGGTCGTCCCTTCAGGGAGTGAGAAATAGTGAAAAGAACGACGATTATCTATTTGAATTAGAGGAAAATTGAGGGGTACTCGACAAGTTCAATGAAGAAATAATACAAAATGGTATGGTCCCGTACGATGGTACTAACTTGGAATTTTGCATAGATCAGAATTGTCTCGGCAACAACCCCCTAGTCTCTAGTGGTGCCTACATCTACACCATTAGCTAAAGAATCAACCTAGAATGCTTGTCCTCAGGTAAATCCAAACCCTATCTATCATAACCCAATTTCTGGGTTATTCCCCAAAATATACCCAAAAACAACAAAAAATAAAATCAAAAAAGGGTTGGTGCTGATAGAAAAATCAATTTGAAAATTTTGGACGCTAAATCGTACCTCTTTTCTTCCCAAATGTGAGAAAATGTAGTTTCAAGGATAAAGTAATTTATTATTGGATAAAATTGTGTAAGTAATAAGCCAAAAATCATAATTATATTTTTTATAGGCCAATTTGATTCAATCAAGGGCCATTTGAAAGTATAATTATGTTTAGAAATTAATTTAGAGTCTAATTGAAGGATTTAATTAAGTGCAAGGACTTAATTATACTTTGAATTAGTCAAATTAATTTTATTAAGGCTTGATCATTGAAAAATCAAGTTCTTGAGCTTAATTCGGGTTCAATTGAGAATATTGAATTTTTGGGGACCAAATTGAATTTTTCGAGCCAATTATGCAAAGTCAGGGGCCAAATTAAAGACATTGAGAGTTTAATGGTCAATTGAGGGTCAAATCGCACAAATCAGAAACCAATGACCAAAATAAAAAAAAAAGGCACGTAAAGTTCAGGTTGCTGTTGAAATTCTGACGGGGATACAATTGCATAAAATTACAAGTTTAAATCCAATTGGGGATGCAATTAGAAAAAATACAAATTGAGGGACCAAGTTGCACTTCCACCTTCCCCAAAACTGCATTGAACCTGTCGAGTACCCCTCCATTTTTCTCTAATTAAAATAATTCATCCCCAGATGCCCCCCCTGAATATTAAAGTTCCAATTCATGAAACGAGGTATCTAGGGTCACATGTAACTTCGGGTGCAGTGGATCATAATATTTATATCCCTTTTGAAATTCTGAGTAACCGATGAAAACACATCGTTTTGCACAAGGATCAAGTTTACCCCTCAAAACTATAGGTATGTAAACATAGACTCTGCATCCAAAAACTCTGGGTTCAAGGTTTGGTAGATAAGGGACGAGAGGAGAGATTCTATCTTTTGTTGAGGAGTTTGAAAGTTGAGCACACTGGATAGTGTGCGATTAATTAAATAGGTAGTCGATTTGACTGCTTCACCCCAATAAAACTTAGGCATATTCATATCAAATAGGGATGCCCGAACAACTTCCATAATCTGCCTATTCTTCTGTTCTGCTAGTCCATTTTGCTATGGAGTATAAGTGCACGAAGTTTGATGTAGAATTCCATGGTAACCTAGAAATGTCCCTAGAATTTGATCCACAAATTCCTTACCATTGTTAGATTGTAGTGTATCGATTGACCTCTGGTATTGGCTTGTCACCATTTTATGAAATTCTTGAAAAGTTGTATCTACATCACTCTTATTTTTAAAAAGAGAATCCAAGTCATCCGAGTGCACTCGTCAATAAAAGTAACAAAATAACGAGTACTGGAAAATGATGGAATTTTTGTAGGATCCCAAACATCAAAGTAAATAACTGCGAAAGGTTCTAAACTTTTATTCACACTTGGTAAAATAAGGGATACAATGGCTTTTGGCCGGTTCACAAGTGTCACATTGAAAATCTGAAATACTGAAATCTGAAAACAAATGCGGTTGTAATTTCTTAAGGTACCCAAATGATAGATGTCCTAGTCTTTGGTGCCATAACCATACAAGTGCTTGAGTTTTATCTTTACTGCTTGCTTGATGTGCCTGACTGAATCTTAACCCTCCCTTCTCGGTTAACTCTAGATAATAAAGGTTTCCCCATCTAACACCATAGCCAAGAATCTTCCGGGTTAGAATGTCCTGAAAAACACAAAACAAAGGCAAAAAAATTATTGTACATGCAAGAGTAGAAGTAATTTGGCTAACCGAAAGGAGGTTGTATGCTAGAGACGGAACAACGAGAACTGCTTCTAGGGTGAGGGATTCGGTCAAGGTTATGGACCCTTCTCTGGTAATAGGATAAGTACTATCGTTAGTTGTGCAAATAACTAACTCAGAGGAAGGTTTAGGAAAATTTAAGTTACCAGAGTCTCTAGTCATATGGTCGGATGCACCTGTATCAATAATTCAAGCATTATTCTTAGCAGTAATAAATAATACATAATTATGACCAATTATACCTAGATGGACAACGTTTGCAGTTGATTGTCTCGGTTCTACTTCCTTAAGATTTACCATATTTTTTCCACATAAAAAATTGAGGTTTTTTCTTTAAATCCCACCAGTCTGGGTATCCAATGATTTCGTAACACCATTGTTTCGAGTGACCCTTTTGCCACAATGGTTACATACCAACCCATTTTTCTTTTTTATGGTCGGGTTGAACACCGACTTTTCACTCCCCAGGTTAAATACTTTCCTCTCACCTTTGTACCCCTTTTCATTTCCAAATCCCTTCTCTACCTCCCTCTCACCCCCGTGTCCTCTTTCAGTTCCAAATCCCCTCTCCCTGTCTGATTTGTGATTCCTTGTGAGCATTACGGTGCTCTCGGCCATCACTGGAGAGTTGACCATGTTCTTGTCGTCCATGACTGCCTTTTGATGGTGCTCTCACCAAACACAGGCGTATGCGCCTTCAACGTCTAGCTTGGGATCTTTCTGTAAGACCTCACCATGAATGTGCCATAAGACTGGGTCAAGGCCGCTGAGGAAGATGTGAAGTCGGAGCCTCACCATGGCCAAGTGGAGGTGAAGCACGTCGTCCACCGTTCTAGTTTGGGAAGCAGTCCAACAATCAATTTCTTGGAAAATAGCCACCAATTCATTATAGTAAGTGGACAGAGGATGTCCATTTTGCTTTGTAGTAAACGATCTCTGATTGAGTTCAAATATGCAGGTCTCGGTGGGCGTCGTCATAGAAGGTTCAGGAGACAGCATCCCAAATTTCCTTAGCCGTAGGGGGCGAATAAATTGTCACATCAATGACGGGTTCATGGAGTCGATGAGCCAGCTTTTTACTCGATGGTCCTCAATGATCCATGATTATAATCTCGGGTTATCGGGTTCTAGTTTTTTGTGTTGTCGGTGAGGTACTCAGCCTTGTTATGAGCCCCGATTATCATCTTCATGAGTTAAGACTAGAGTGAAAAATTTGTTTCGTCTAGCATAATGCTAATTGGGAAGGCAGAGTTGTCTTGATGGACAACGATTGGGGTCGCCGAGGTGAAGGTAGGTATGATTGTTGTATTAATTTCCATATTTATGATGAACTAAGTTATTTCATATGGGTTTTCTATGTTTTCTTGTGATGGTTTTTTCTGGGTTATTTGATAGCAAGATGGTTTGAGATAGGTTTTTTCATGGCTCGGGTTTCTAGGTTTCAAGGAAAAACAGGTATTGTAGCGATCGTGGGTTTCTGGGTTTCAATATTTTTCTGGATTTCAAAGAAAAAACAAGTACTGTAGCGATCGTTGTTGTATTTCTCAATGAACACTCACAGTAAGAACTTTTGATTTGAACAGTGATAGTTCGATGAATAGTGCCAAAAACACTATAGCTCTGGGAGGAAATAATTTCTCTTTGAAATTACAAGAAAAAAAATACAAAAACAAAAAATAGACTTCCTCTGATACCATGTAAAATATTTTGATTTTATTTTGATTACTCTTTTAGGTGTTACAGTAGTAGTATATATACAAGAAAATAAACCTACAATACAATTTGTTATACTAAACTACAAAAACAATCTGTTACATAAGAATACAGCAAAATAGTAACCTGCAGCACAACTGTATTCTTAACAGTCTCTCAGGTATATGACACTAGCTACTCCAAAACTCAGTTTTGCATTTTGTCAACATTTAATGTTCCACCGTCTGGACCTCAATCAGGCTTATCTATGTGCTTGTATGGCATTCTGGTTTTAGACGAGCAGGCATTGTAGGAGAGAGATGAATCCTTACTACCCTATTGTTGTTGATTGATTACAAGGCAAGGCCACATGTATGGTCCCTTTTGAGATGTCCTGAGCAGACCCTAGCAAACGATTTCTAGCCACATCAAATGCTGATGTTATCTCTTCATTCTATTTCTTCTATATATGAATCTGAAGTGGGGTACTCTTTTAAGATTGTCTCCAAAACTTTCTTACCCATAATCTGTACCACCAAAGTCTACTGATTTAATTCACTACAATTTCCCTGACGATGAGTTGCGAGACAAGACCATGTGATCCTTCAGCTGCTTATATTTCTAAGCAAACCCCACTTAGGTTGCTTATCCTCTCATCCTCACTTTTCCACGCACTAATAAAATCCATATATATATACACGAAGGCATTCCCCAATACCATATCAAATATCAAATCCTCACATTCTCTCTTACAAAGCATATCCTCCTCAACATTACTCTAATAACATCCTTTTCTAGAAGAATAATACAGATCACACAATGGCCATCCTATTGAAGGGCATCATGAATGCAAGTTTGCATGCTAATCATGCATCCGAAGTTTTGAAAGGCTACTTTGCGGTCTATGTTAGAGAGAGCCAAAAGAAAAGATTCACACTTCCAGTTTCATTCTTGAATCAGCCATCATTTCAAGGATTGCTAAGAAAAGCCGAAGAAGAATTCAGATTTAATCATCCGATGGGAAAAAAAGAAGAAGGGGAAAGCACTATTGCAATCCACAGTGTTATGTGTGGGGAGCTACAATGCTTTCCCCACACGGTTTAGTATTTTGTTAATTGTTCTAAATAAGGTATTTTCAAGATTTTATATATTATTGTATTATGATAAGATTGAATTTACTGTTACTCATTTGATTTAGTTGGACGTTTCAACTCTGATTATTATTAAAAAAAAATACTTTGAATAAGTGAAGAAGGATAAAGAAAGATAAAGGAAAGAAGAAGTGAAAGTTGTATAAAAGAGCTTCTAAGGTAACAGCCTTAATTATCTATGTCGATGATATGATTATTACAGGAGATGATAGAGAGAAAATATAACGACTCCAAGGGCAATTAGCTAGCGAAATTGAAATGAAAAATCTAGGTGGGTTAAAATATTTTTTAGGAATATTAGTTGCAAGGTCGAATCAAGGCATTTTTTCTATCCTAGATAAAATATATCCTAGACCTATTATCGGAAGTTGGATTGTTGGAGTGCAAACCAGTAGATACCCCGATTGTCTAGAATCACAAGCTTGAGATTTATCCGGACCAAAAATTAGCTAATGAGGGGAAATATCAGCGATTAGTTGTCAAACTAACCTACTCATCGCATACTCGCCCAGATATTGCATATGCGGTAAGCATGGTGAGTCAATTTATGCATTATCCAAGTGAGGAGCACATGGTACTCCGATGCTACTGATCACATGATGTTTGATGCCAAATATTTCACCCAAACATCCTTACCAAGATGTACCAATATCGCCAATGCTAATAGCGTCATCTTTCCAGTCACTGGTGCAGGCACAATGATCTTAACACATACATTGCAGCTGCCTAATACATTACTTGTTCCATCCCTGACTCATAAGCTTCTCTCCGTAAGCCAAATGACTTCTGATCTTAATTGTCTTGTGATCATGTATCCTACCTTCTATCTTATTCAGGACATTCTCACCAAGGAGATCATTAAGCGTGGTACTAAGAGAGGGGGACTCTATTAAAAGGAAGACTTCAGTATGGGAAGATCATATCATATGCAACACTCGGTTGGAATAAAAGAGAAGGAGATTTGGCTTTGGCACTATCGGCTAGGACACCCGTCCTTCACTTATATGAAACTCTTGTTTCAAGAGTTGCTCTCTCAACATCATCTTGCTTGACTATTACTCATCCACAAATATAATTTTTTCATTCATTGTCCTGAAAATGTCTTTCTACCATATCTCCCTAGTTACTCGAAAACTCAGTTTTGTGTTTTGTCAACATTTAATGTTCCACCGTCTGGACCTCAATCAGGCTTATCTATGTGCTTGTATGGCATTCTGGTTTTAGATGAGCAGCCATTGTAGGAGAGAGATGAATCCTCACTACCCTATTGTTGTTGATTGATTACAAGGCAAGGCCACGTGCATGGTCCCTTTTGAGATGTCCTGAGCAGACCCTAGCAAACGATTTCTAGCCACATCAAATGTTGATGTTATCTCTTCATTCTATTTCTTCTATATATGAATCTAAAGTGGGGTACTCTTTTAAGATTGTCTCCAAAACTTTCTTACCCATAATCTGTACCACCAAAGTCTACTGATTTAATTCACTACAATTTCCTTGACGATGAGTTATGAGACAAGACCATGTGATCCTTCAACTGCTTATGTTTCTAAGCAAACCCCACTTAGGCTGCTTATCCTCTCATCCTCACTTTTCCACACACTAATAAAATCCATATATATATACACGAAGGCACTTCCCACAACCATATCAAATATCAAATCCTCACATTCTCTCTTACAAAGCATATCCTCCTCAACATTACTGTAATAACATCATTTTCTAGCAAAATAATACAGATCACACAATGGCCATCCTACTGAAGGGCATCATGAATGAAAAGGCTACTTTGTGTCTATGTTGGAGAGAGCCAAAAGAAAAGATTCACACTTCCAGTTTCATTCTTGAATCAACCATCATTCCAAGGATTGCTAAGAATAGCCGAAGAAGAATTCGGATTTAATCATCCGATGGGAAAAAATAAGAAGGGGAAAGCACTATTGCAATCCACAGTGTTATGTGCAGGGAGCTACAGTGCTTTCCCCACACGGTTTAGTGTTTTGTTAATTGTTCTAAATAAGGTATTTTCAAGATTTTATATATTATTGTATTATGATAAGATTGAATTTACTGTTACTCATTTGATTTAGTTGGACGTTTCAACTCTGATTATTATTAAAAAAAAAAAAAACTTTGAATGAGTGAAGAAGGATAAAGAAAGATAAAGGAAAGAAGAAGTGAAAGTTGTATATAAGAGCTTCTAAGGTTAGATCTTGATATTTTATACTTAACTTCAATCTATTGGTTTGATTTTAGATTATTTAATATCAATTGTTGATTTAGAGTGTATATTTGGCTTAAATCATTTGATATGAGGACTAGTGTAAAAAAATCAAAAATACTTGGATACAAGAACCAGAGTCAAAGAAAAAAAAGAGGATAAAAAGAATATATTCGATGTAAGAACGATATGATATTAATGGTATCCATTAATTACAAAGAATAGATGATAAGTAGTGTAAATTTGCAACAGCTTTAACTTCTTAAAGTCAAAATTTGCTGCCAGGTTTAATAATTGTAGAGCCTCGTTTGAAGGTGGTTGGTGCAGGCCTCAGCCAGCTACTCCCTCCGATCATGTCTTTGGTTAACAAGGGCGCAGCATCGTCATCGGACAGGTTCTGCGACCATCCAACCCTCTTAGATCTATCAGCTCCAGGACCATAGCACTTGTATTCGCCGTAGAACACCGTGCTATCATGGAAATTGAACAGGCAGAACAAAACATGTTAAAAAAAACGTTGTACGAACTAATTGATGAACACAGAAAATCATGTTAATAATCTTAAGGATATCAGTAAGTATTTTGCTGTTAGATTCTGACATGAAAGTGTCAGCAAAACACCCACGTACGTACTACCTTTGCTTGCTTGGGTCAGCCCAGTCATCCCACCCTGCTGGAGCTACCACGCCGGACATGTATGTATAGGCATACAGCACCCTAGAATAAGCACCCCATGGCCGTCCCAGAAATGTAGTTCCGACACCGGTGATTTTGCAACCCAGGAAGACAAAGCCAGTATTCTCAGATGCGAAGTCCCTATGTTGAGCGGTGATGGATCCTTTTCTGGTGGAGATTGAATGTAAATGGCACCTCTGCAGGGGAAAAAACATTGTTAGAATGAAATAAGTTTCTTTTCGGTTGCTAGTTTCTTTCTCTAGGGTTCTAGGTTTTATTCTGTAGAAACAATGATTTAAGAAGAGATGTTTTGCTTACTTCAAAGAGCGAAGCAGCATTCCCGCAGATGAAATCAGTGGCTCCTTCAATATAGCAGTTGCTGTAATAATGTGATCCAGTGTCGTCGAGGAGAGTATCCTGATAAGAAAGAATCCTGCAGCCATAGAACGCAGCTCTATCTCCTGACACCCTCAGTGCAACAGCTTTGCCTTCGCTTCCAAATGTATTCTGTCGCCAATAATCAAGATAGAAAACAAAAATCAGGCAGAATTCCTTAAAATTTAGCAGCTTTGTCAAGTTTCTACCAGACAAAGAAAGTGAAAGGTATTACAAATTAAGCAGATAAGCACCTGAATAGTGAGATATCGGGCAACAAAATCAGAAGCCAGCACAGTTAGTGTAGGAGAGTCCATTATGTTCCCGCCATCATTCCATGTTATTGTCGTGTTTGAAGGCTGTGTACCACTCAACGTTATGAAGGGCTTGTCGGCAGGAACAACAATCTTTTCTCTGCTCAACCACAAATTATTGACACAAGATTAAAAATAATACCAAGAAAAGCTCATCAGGAACATACAGTAACCACGTTGTAAGCATCACAGGATAAAAGAACATCAATTAGAACATAAACTAGCACTTCAGCTGATCAAACCTGTAAGTTCCTGGCTTGACCCAGATGTAAACCAGCTCAGAGTTATTAGACGGAACAGAATCAATGGCATCTTGTATCTTCTTAAAATCTCCGTTACCGGACTGGTCAACCCTGATCAGAATAGCAGTTGACATGTCTATTGATCCAGCGGTAGCGGTAGCTATGAAATGAGCTAAAATCACAGCAATATAAGAAGCTGCAGCGTAAACCTTCATTGTAGCAGAACCCATGTGAGCACGTGATTGGTCACTTTTCTTCGTCTCGGAGGCGGTGCAGAAAGTTAAAATTTCAGTAAACAACGGTTTAATTAGTTTAAGAATCAATCAAAGGTACTTGGTTTATATATATACTGTTCAGAGAACTTCACTGGTTCTTATTATATGCTTTATCCAAATGAAGGTCAATGAAATTGGTGGCCTGCGGCGGCCGATTTCTACTTAGTGAAGCTTGAAATGATGATCTTAACGTAAATATGCATGCGAATTACAGAGGAATTGTTGCAACTGCCAGCCGATTATGCTTGACATGCACGGATTATTTGTTTTTGAAGTTGTACTCTATCGTGTTACATCGCGGCCTGAATCAATGTTCATATAATCCATCCAATTTAGCCCATAAAATTAATATTTTTTAAAGAAATCGCCATTGATTTACAAGAAGAATGCATGCTCTAGCCAATATAGCCGCCAGCTTCTAGTAGAGCCAAGCAACACGAAAATATTTTACTCGGTTTTGGATAGACGGCTGAGAATAGGAAAAACAGTTCGATTGTGTTAAGATTACTCTTCTTTACAAAACGAAAATGAATTAAAATATTTAATTTTTAAAAACTATTCTTCATATCATCTCATCAAAATCACAAAAATAAATAATTAAAAAAATATTTTTTAAACCAGACATGAAGACCTTCTCTCTCTCTCTCTCTATATATATATATATATATATGAATAAATTTTAATACCATATATTATTTTCTCACCCTCTAAGAAAATAAATATAGAAAAGAGCATGGTGGTTAATTATTTAATGACTTAACAAATGGAATCGTATCCTAAAAACCAGGGTTAGAAAGTCATTGCTGGAGCTGATTAGGTATAGACCTGGGTTTTATTCCTTCAATCTTTTCTTCATTCCTACAAGCAACTAACAAACAGCTTTGGTGTTAGAGAAGAGTTTGTTTAACCACAGCGGCTCTCTTTCTAGACTGCTTAATTGGGTTAGCCGAGTAAGTCAATAGTGAAAGAATAATAATCACGACTATGTTCAATGCAAGAATGATACACCTACCCATGTGCCGAGCCACCGATTTGTTCGCGACTAAAATAAAATTGACCACAAAATTCTTATCTTGAATGTATTAGGAAAACATATATTTTTATTTTTTACTTGAATTTTTTTTTTTTTTTTTAGATTATTTTAATATGTTGATGTCAAAAATAATTTAAAAAATAAAAAAAAATATATATATATATATATATTATATTAATATATTTATAAATAAAAAATATTTTACAAAACAATTTATACTGAAATAAAACTGACTAAAGAGATTATAATCTTATACTCTTAAAAATAATTTAGAATGTGCTTGGAAAGTGTTTTAAAAAATAATATTTTTATTTTTTTACTTGAAATTATTTTTTTATGTTTTTATAAATTATTTTTAAAAATATTACTGAAATGTATTTGTGAATAAAAAATAGAATGCTAAAAATAGCGCTAGCAATATATAATAATGGATTTTAGTTGGGCCCGATATTATTGCTTTTTTCCAGACCAATATTAATGGGCTATTTTGTCTAATTGAACGAGGCTGGTAAACGGGTTCACTGGGCCACTCCTGGTGTCGGGAGCTGAAAAGGGCATTCCAGTAATTATCTGATGCCCATTATCCCATTAAAACCAGGGTATGCAAACCCTAAAACCCATCGGCGTTGCTTTGATAGGTGAGAAGGAGATCTGTTATAAAGACCTCTCCCCCTCACCTCTCTGCTAACTCACGTTTTTACGTTTATACAAATCTTTCGATTTCGAAAAGGAGAAGGTGCTGTGATGATGAGACTATAATCTCGTTAATCTGATTTAACCATGAGGAAAAACCTTCTCATCCATTCTTCACTGTCTGAGCACCTTCTCTTTCTTTCTTTTTTTTTCTTTTTAATTTTTCGTTTCTACTTTCTCTTTATTATTTTCTTGGTAAGAAATCGTTTCCTGTGTTGCGTTTTTTTCTCAAAAAATACAAAAAAAAATACGGTCAATACTTGACTTGGTTGGATCTGTTTCAGTTTCTGTGTAATTTTCGAGTTAGAATTCTCCATGTATCTGACTATCTTTGGGATG
This sequence comes from Salix viminalis, assembly GCA_029228465.1. Classification (NCBI taxonomy): domain Eukaryota; kingdom Viridiplantae; phylum Streptophyta; class Magnoliopsida; order Malpighiales; family Salicaceae; genus Salix; species Salix viminalis. The sequence continues at coordinate 9,987,945 of CM055429.1, read as the reverse complement.
TGTTCATGTGAGAGGAACGTCCAAATAGAATGGATTGACTCTAACCAGATAAGATGTTGTATACCTTGAAGAAGTTACAGAAGAATCGAAGGAAATTCTTGTGTATATAATAAACAAGTGAAAAAGCTTGATCTATTTTTTTTAATACATATTGTAGTTCATTGTTTAAAACCCGCGGGGTTATAGACAGAATTTGAGGGTTTTCTCAAGCCACTTGCCTATGCTTTTCTTATTGGCCATTTCGATTTTACTTTTTCCCGTTTCATTCTCTATATTTTGGTTTTTATTTAATTTCATTATTTTATATGAGTTTTTTTAATTTTATTATTTATTATTAAAAAGATTTGACCCCGTATATTATTTTACAATTTAATTTAAAATCCCAGTTAAAAAATAATTAGATTGAAAATTTTCAAGTTTGAACTGAATTTCATGATAATACAAAAAAGTTTTCATCAATCTAAATATTATTTTTACTTTTAATTTCATTTTATCCAAGCAGTGATAGCAGCATGGTAAATGGAAAGATGCTATTGGATTCTAATATGATAATTATATAAAAAAAATTCAAATTTTAAGGAGTATAGTTTCCAAATTTAGGAGTTGTTGAATTGAACAATTAAAACTTTCAGTCTCGTATCAATAATCTTTATAAAACTTTTTTATCAAGTTATCTCACAAGGTAAAAGCTTTTAGGTTTATTTGAATATTTTCTTATCCAAAACAAGATCCGAATTCAACTATTTGTCAAAGGATTCGCACGTGTAGCACTTGATGTGAATTTCTATTTTTATTTATTATCAAATTTATTATTGTAATTTTGATATTGTTTTTATTGTATTTTTATATGTAAAGTTTTTGGGCACATCTTTTGGGGATCTCATTTACTCTCATATCTCTAATCAATGGATCTTCTATTAAAATTGGAAAATATTAAGTTTATGAGCAATTCTCTAATTAATTCTCTGTAATCTCAAATTGGAAAACATTTGAGTATTTGAGCAATTCTCCAATTAATTTTCAAGTTGTTGAAGTGAATGTTTATCCAGTCACTCATCTAAGAATGTGATCTAGAAATTTTAAATTGGTCTCTTTATTGAGAAAATTCTCTAGAAGAGAAAAAAATAACATAATTAAAATTGAGTTTGAAAACTCTTTTCTAAAATGTAAGAAGAAGGGATTGAGATTCCACTATATGACCTAAAGTCAAGAATGCAATTGAAATCTAGATCTTATTTTATGATTTCTTTAAAAAAAGATGAAGAGATTACTCATTTTACTGAAAACGGAAACAACTAGAAAAGCAAAATTCACCAACTAAAGCATCCAAAAGACCAAATATATGTCTAGGAATGATGCTCATCAAGATCTTTTAGAAAACCAATATGCTCCTAAATGGTAGCAAAAACAAGAGCAACATGATTAAATAATAGTATAAAATTCTTTCAGGGAAACTATTGGATCATTAGTGGGCTCATTTACTTTCAAACAACTATAACATAACATATAATTATTGATACTATTTGTGCTTATTATAAAGGTTTGAGTGGTATATGTCTAAACCCACGAAATTAGATGCATCTTGCTTTGTTATGGATTGATAATTAACACTATGTTGCTTCATACGATGAAAAAAAATTGGCATATCTTTGGATGAAATATCCAAAAGTAAAATGATGGTTAACCAAAAATGACAACATATCATTTGAAAAAATCATATAAGACTAAGATTGGAGAGATGAAATCTATAGCAGTTTGTTTTATTATGAGTGTGAAGACTTCATGTAACTTATAAAAAGATATTGGTTACACAAGAATGTTATGGTTCCATCAACAAAGAATCAATGTTTTTAAGTATAATCATGATGGTAAATTTAAGTATGTTATAGCTATATATATATATAAAAAAGCCATTTTCTATTAAAGAATCATATTATATAGATACCAAGTTTTACTTTGAAGATGATAAAAAGTTTAGGTTAGAGCCCATGTCCAATTCTAAAGATAAGGTATAAGTAAAGAAGGATGAAGGTTAGATAAACTCAACCTAGAAGTTCATGCCAAATCCTAATGTTCAACTTTCTAAGAAACATATACCAACAATGAAGGAGGAGATAGTTTTATAATTATCAACCATAGTTAGGTTATCACTTTTTGATTCTCCCTCTTTAGAATCTATGAAGAATAAAACCCCTAAAAAAGAAATAAAACATCCAGAAGGATGGTTTGAAATTGATGTCTAAAAACATTTAAAAAAATATATAAAATAAAATAATAAATCTTATGAGTTTGAAAGCCTGAATGATATTTTTTTACGGGTGGAAGACCACCCCTAATAAGTAAAAAGATCATACAAAGAGAAAAGACCAATCCAATAATCAAAATATAGAAAAAGATACCAACCTGTTAAACCTCTAGAGATTAAGGTGAAGAAGGTTATATCAAATCTTATCATGATTCAAGTCTTTGAATACAATAAAGAAAAAAACTCAAGAGCTACATATTATAGATCAAGACAATAAAAAAATGGTTGTTATGGATTGATAATTAACATTATGTTACTATTGGATAATTAACATTTTTGGTTAAACCATCATTTTACTTTGTTATGGATTGATAATTAACATTATGTTGCCTCATATCACCATCAAAGAAGCCTCAGAGGACAACTTATAAGCATATGAATCATCTATCGAGGTAAACTAGTTTTAACTCCAAAGATTTTTGAAGAATAAGTGTAAAAAAATTAAGCATATAAGATTGTTAATAAAAATGATTCGCTAATTAGGCCCATCAATGAAAAATCCTGAAAACAAACTATATTATTGAAGATATTTTAAGCTTTATGTCACATGAGCCTAAAATATTATATATAAATATAATGCTTCTAGCTCTCAAAAGCATAAACTATGATTGGTATAGAGAAAAAAAAATATTTTGAACTATGCCATGACTTGCTCGTTGATTTATAAAGGTATGTAGGTAGCTTAGGATTCATTCTAAGTTTAGTCATAAGAAGATCAAATCAAATCAAAGAACAAGTCATATTGTATTGCTTTACTTCTAGCTTGTAAATGTATAAATTATGAATGACAAAATAAATAAAGAAAAACTTATATAAGAATATCAAATCAAATCAAAGAACAAGTCATATTGTATTGCTTTACTTCTAGCTTGTAAATGTATAAATTATGAATGACAAAATAAATAAAGAAAAAAATAAGTTTTTCTTTATTAATTCAAATCAAGTTAAAATATCACACTATTAAAATTTCTGGACCCGTGTGAATAATTTTTTTTTATCAAATCAAATCAAATTAAAATCTTATATGGTAAAAAATTTTAAATTAACAAAATACATATCTAATCATTAATCAAACGGTTCATATACATGAAAAACACTTTTAAGTTTTTTTCTTTTTCACCTTTTCATATAATTAAATTTATTATTATAATTTTAATACACAAAATTTTATGAAAAAGAAATGGGCACGAAATTAACTTCTATCTTGGAGCCTAACACACGGTTCAAGTGAAAATGGGTCCATCAATAAGCTGAAAATACAAGGAAAGAAGATTTTCTTTCTTCTGTCATTAGTGGACTAATAATAGAAAGAAGAAAAGTGGAGTTGTGCTTCCGAGGGACAGAATTAAGACACGCAAACAGAGTGGAAAACTCAATTTAGCATCTAATATCAATTGAGTACCAAACTTTTGATTTTATCAATTGCACCCACATGTAATCCCTCCATCCATCATTGTAATAGCATTTCAACTTGCAAATATTCGTTAAGTCTTACAAGTAAATTGAAGAAAAACTACTATAATTTTATGTTAAAAATACCTCTTATGATAAATTGGTGTTTACTTTAACACCTTAAAGAATCTAATAAAGAACATATGAAATTAGATGAAATAATCTATTAATTATCACTTTAAGGAAATGAATGAGATGATATGGTGTCATGATTGATTAAGTAGTTGTTTGATATTATATTTTAAAAATTTATAAAATTATTTATTTATTTTGATATTCTTATATATTTTGATATTTTAATATTAAAAATAATTTTTAAACAATAAAAATATTTTTTTATAAACAACTTAAAGGTATATCTTTTTTCTATGTATAATCACGTGGAAACAATTGAGAAGGTAAAGCTAAAACAACCCTTGCATTGTCAAAACCAGCAGCTTTTGCTTTTAGAAACAAAACCAGGTAAACTAAAACGACGAAGGTGTACCAGATTTGTAGAGAGAACGAGAGAGAGACAACAGCACAAAATTTACAGAGAAAGAAAACGATGGAGACACTGCAAGAAGATGAAGAGTACAACTGGAGAGAAGTAAAGTTGCCTTTATTGATTCCAGTAATACCCGAACCAGGGCTAGAAAGGGAGACGGGCGAGAGAAGGAGAGGCAGAGACATACTTGTAGCTATTGATCATGGACCTAATAGCAAGCACGCTTTTGACTGGGCTTTGATTCACCTTTGCAGACTATCCGACACTATCCATCTTATCCATGCTGTTTCAAGTATTTATGCTGTGGATATCATGTTTGCATGCTTTAGATAATTGAGGTTTGGAATTTTGGCTTGATTTCTTTGGTGGGTTTTTCAGGTGTGCAGAATACTGTTGTTTATGAGACAAGCCAGCAGCTCATGGAGAAGCTTGCCGTCGACGCTTTGCAGGTTGCCATGGTTAGTGTTACCTACCATTCTGCTCTCTTTTTTTCCTTTCACGAAAGTAAATCTTGATTGCAAAATTAGAATATTTAGCGTTCTAAAGACAATGTTTTGTTGTTAACTGATAATTATCTAGATTTTGCATAATCATGTGCAATTTGATTAGGTTCATAACAAATCTATTTCTGCAAAAATTTCACCGAATATTCGATCCATGTTATTAATTGCTCTCCCTTGACTATTAAACCACTTGCTTTGGATTCGTGAGCTAAGATGTTTTGATTCTTGTACCTTTGATCTTACTCTAATTCATAATCCTCTAATGATATGCAGACTATCCAATCTAATTATTTTAACATACATCATGTAGCTCTAAGCTCTTCAACTATTGATCAAGGGACAACAAAAATCTCCACAGAAATTGATGTTTTCCCTCAATTTCTTTTTATTTCTTGTTTTTAATTAGGTGAGGACTGTGGCTCGGATTGTGCAAGGGGATGCTGGTAAGGTAATTTGCAATGAAGCAGAAAGGATAAAGCCTGCAGCTGTAGTGATGAGTACCAGAGGCAGAAGCCTTGTTCAAAGGTAATTCCTTTTCTTTCTCTTACTCCACATCATCTCTCTCTCTCGGTTCTCATCTCTATCTTTTTTCTTCAGTGTACTTCAGGGTAGTGTGAGTGAATATTGCTTCCACCATTGTAAATCAGCACCTGTTATAATCGTTCCTGGGAAAGGTACTGCTTTCAAAATTAGAACCTTTTGTTTACTTAGAAATGTCATGGAATTTTTATCAAGTTCATTTATTTATTAATGATTTCCAGAAGATGGAGATGAATCATTGATATAGCAGATTCAGCACTTGAAGGTCATGAATTTTCTTCGATTGATTGATTGATTGCGTCGGATTGAAGAAGTTGATTATCAATATGTAACAAGAATGGTCTGTCATGTATGATGGTAATTCTGTGGTGTTTAATATGTGTTAACTATGCGTGTTATATGTATAATTGCTGCACATTTGAATGATTATTGTTCAAGTTAGCTATAGCATTCACTCCTCTAATTTCCTTGATTTGATGCATAACACAGCAGAAATCCGAGGGCTGCTCCATTCTTCTAATTTTGTAGAATTTTTCTGTTTCTGCCTGATTGCAGAAGTTGAATGTCTGATGTAAATTTTCAAGATTGCTCTTACAACATGCATGTCTCAATTCTCCAGGCCGTCAAAATTTGAAAATTTGTGCAAGAAACCTCAAGATTTCTCTTTAATCTGTTTGGAAAGTGATTCGGAAGCAGCAAGGCTTCGAAATTATGCTTTTGTAATGAAAAATATTTCATGGAACGATATCATTTGGATCGAAATTATCTTATTGATTGCCTGGAATCCCAGTAGTCTTGATGGTTGCTGTAGTGGATACAGACCTTCCCAGTGTAGAATGACCTTCTTTGTTGAGAAATAACCCTCGAGTTGGAAACTAACAGCTGATTCGACAAATGGACCTATCCAAGGTGGGATAAGAAGTCCATCAAGAAGAAGAGGTTGGCAGGCCTAAAATACAAGAGCTCATGAATACTGTTTGATGTAGATTTTTTTATTTTTTTTTTGTATTTGTTTTAATCTAGAGGACCTAGCAATTTAATTGGTTTAAATTCTGGATTTAATCTTAGGTACGCATGTAATTCTAAGTTAGTATTACAAATTACATGAGTATTTATTTTTATGAAATTTAATTGGTTTAATTTTGGTTATACAAAATTATAACCAATAAGTTATTACCCATTTGGTTTTAGGTTTGAAAGGTTTTGAGAACTTGAAAAAATTGTAATACAGTAATTTAAGTTTGAGTTGTGGTTGATTACTTGACCTTCCTTGCTATATGTCTATTGTAACCAATTAATATCAACTCCCAATAACCTCTTTTCTTTCAAAGTTCTTCCCACAATCTCATATAGGAGTTGTTTCTATAGTGTATTGTAACTTTCCATGTATACATTCTCTCTGTATTTCTTAAGTATCTTTTAATTATTTAATCATTAGATAATAACATTTTTAACTTTATCTATATCCCATAAAATTTATGGTATAGCACTTCCCCACTCCGAAAAAACAGTTGCATATTAATGGGTAGCTTTAATTAATAGATATATTGAAATTTCAAATTTCCTCACCATAATATTTGTTAATCATTTAAGGATATTATATTCCAAAATGAATTCAAAAATGTGACTAACCCCTTATATATGTATATGTATATGTATATGTGTATACATGTGTGTGTTATTACTTATTTAATTTTTATTATTATCTTGTCCACTTTACCTTTTGTCTTCTTTATCTTTCTCTTTACATTTTTTTTTTTTTATCTTCTTTCATCCAGATTAAACCCTAAACCTACTCAAATCAAACAATCATTTTTCTCTAATGATTTCTACCCCCACAAACCTTATAAGATTCTTACTTGGTCTTTTACAAAAGACATTTTTACCTTGAACTCCTTTGAAGTAATGATGTTAAGGCTATCATATTTGGTTTTTATTTTATATGAATTTATAGGTATTTGGTGGTCTGCAAATGTGTATTCATTAATAGTAACTATCTCGATCTAGCCATGTTTTTTTTTAGCATAATGAGGCTTCAACCCTAACTTTATTGTTTCTAGGAATGGTGTTCAACAATTTGTGTTATGCCATTAAAAAAGTTGTTTCATGGTCGGTTAGTGGCCCATAATGGTTCGTTAAACTCTAAGATGTTGCTTATTTCCCTCAATGTTATTCCAAAGTTATTACTTTTGACATCAATAATTTTATCACTTATAAAGATTTTTATAGCCTCACTATAACTTCCATCATTTTTTTTTCAATTGTTATGTCACATTGGTTTCTTCTGATCGACTTCATAATGAATGGAGTCCTTCTCATACGAAGAAACATGGGCCTAACTGGTGTAAATATTTTTCCTTGAATACGCTTTTTTTCTGGTGAATATTTCAAATATTGGACTTCTATCTTGATCAATAGACTTATTCTTATTCTTTTATGTGATGATATCAAGGCAGAAATTTATTACCTTAATCTAGTGTCCAGACAAACTTGGTATATGTCAAGGCCTTCATGTCATGTTTCTTCACAACTATATCAATTACCCTGTGCATTGTAAGAATAATGTCAAAATTTCATATGTTTATGAAATTTTGACAAATCATGATAAAGTTATCTCTAAGCTTTCTAACTAGTCTTATCCCAAATTCTTTCTTGCATCGACTATCACTTTTTAGTTTTGGTGGGCTATTATTTCAACTTTTGTATGGAACTGTGTCCAATATTTTAACAAAATTTTTGACAAGAAACTTTAATGAAATTATGTAGTTTTTCAAAAATACTTTTTAGATTCCTTTTCAAGCTACTCAAAGCTTCCTGCTAAATTTCCTTTCATAAATCTACCTTTCTAGTATAGTATCAGTTGACCTATCATTCATCACCACAATTCTATTATAGTGATCATCTCTAAATTTTATTTTTTCTTTATATTTTCCCTTCATTTCTTCAACAAGACACCAATATTTTTCATTGATGATTCTATTTTTTTCTTTCTAATCTTCATTCAAGTGGTGTTTATCTTTCTTCTAGTGATATATATGTGTCTCTCTTGTCTTTATTTTCTAACTCTTTTTCCTAAAAAAATGATATTTCATATTCTATACCAATAAGAACATTAACTAACTCATTTTTCTCTTCTAGAATTTCTAGTAATTTTGATTTCTTTGTTGGTTCTATAATTATTAAGGATTAATTGGACACTCCAACTATGGTTGCCAATTGCTTAATGTAGATTCTTTTGTGTTTGTCTTAATTAACATGACTTTGCATTTTAATATTGAGGTTTTAAGTTAACCAGTATAGACTTTGAAGTTCTAAGTTAACTAGTTCTAACTTTGAACTTAATCCTAGTTACTCATGTAATTATAAGTTTGTATTACAGAGTTACACGAATATCAACATAATTAATTACACTACATATAAACAATATTTCAACTGAAGAAGCAATTAAATGATTAAAACAATATGAATATAAAGTAAACTTCAATAACTTATAAAAGAATACTCATATTCATATAGTGGTTCCCATTTCTGATTAAATCAACGAATTAAACCTGCTAGATAATAACATACTTTTTTGGTAATTTTGGTTTATGTAATTTAAATTGCAAGCCTATTTTTATATCATCTATAAAGTTATCACCTATACAATTATATTCTACAAGTTATCGCTTACTGGTTTCTGATTTGAAATGTCTTGAGAACTTGATTAAACCACAATGCAGTGATTTGAATTTAAGTTATTGTTGATTGCTTGATCTTCCTTGCTATTTTTCTTATATAACCGAATAATATCAACTCCCAATAGCTTTCTACTTTTAAAAGTTTTTCCATGGGTTTCACATAGAAGTTGTTGTTATGGTATAGTGTAATTGTCCACACACACACATATATATATAATTTTTTTTTCTCTTTATTTTTCAAGTATCTCTTAATTATTTTATAAGAAGATAATTGCCTTTTTAACTTTATTTATATCCCATGAAAAGAGATGCAATGCTGCACACTGAAATTTCCAAGATCCACATCTAGGTAGTTTCTACACGTGCATAATGCAAACGAGGAAAAATTCCAACTTTGATGCCAAAGAGCTCAGCTGCCAATAAAAGACACAAAAACCAATCCAAGATCAGAACTAAGACTTTTGCTTTTGTTGGGTTTTTAACAATTTATATTAATGAATTCTAAAAAATTTTGTAAGGAGAGAAAAACATACGCTGAAAGCGTTAGAAACCCTTGAAGAGGATGAAGAGTACAACTGGAAAGAAGTGACGTTACCTTCATTTATTCCTGTGGTACCGAAACCTGAACTCGATAGAGAAACAGGTGAGAGGAGGAGAGGCAGAGACATTGTTGTAGCCATTGATCATGGTCCTAACAGCAAACATGCATTTGATTGGGCCTTGATCCATCTCTGCCGCCTGGCTGACACCATTCATCTTGTACATGCCATTCCAGGTAAATATGTAATCAACAAAAAATATCCTGAGATCAGAATTCGATCATGCCCATGTCAGTAGTTTGTATGGGTGCATTTCATTTTGGATTAAAATGTTGGGTTCTTGTAGATATGAAAAATGTCCTTGTTTATGAAGCCACTGAGGGACTCCTGGAGAAGCTTGCCATTGAGGCACTGCAGGTGGCAATGGTCAGTATTTCGTAGATTGGTTAAATCTGTTCTATAATCTGTATTTTTTTTTAAAAATTTAATTTCTTGTTCCTCATCAGAAATGACAGAGGAAATTGCAAGACATAAAGTTCATAAATAAATAGACATTGATGCTACATTACAGAAGATACCGGGATCGTATATTTAATGCTGATGTATAAGAAGGGATTGGATCCTGTTCTTTTTCCTTGATCCATAGATAATTTATTATTAAAAAAAAGGGACACATCAGATACAAACAAAATCATAATCCGTATGGTCGATGGATCTAATCTTAATTAGAAGGGAAATCGGAGCTCTATAAATGAAAGAGAAATGGAAAAAAACATTCCTTTATTTCTTACAAAACTCAGTAGCTTCTTGCCTGTATTTCTGATTTGTTATTGTTGTGGAGTTTGGCACTAACCTCAGCTTTTGTGAGAATGTGCATTGAGGACTCAACCTTGCTCAATGTGTATACTGATAAGGAATCATCTCATCTAAAAATTTAAGCTATTAGGTGAGGTCCCAGAATATGATTTATATTATTCTCTAACACATCCCCTTAAATTAAAACCCTTTGTGCTTGAAACTTGCACACATGCCTACTCTATCTTGTGCTTGATTTTTATCAAATAGAATGAGGGATGGTGAGATTTGAACTCATGATCGCTGGTCAACAAGACTCTGATATCATGTTAAGGAATCATATCACCTAAAAACTTAAGCTGTTAGGAAAGACCCCAAAATATGATTTATATTATCTTTCTAACATATACTCTGTCTTGCAGTTTTTTTATGTGCTAGTTTATTCTCTTGTTAATAAATCTAGTTTTAGTGTGGTGCGTTGTGTCAATTTATGATCTCATTGACAAAATCTGGATGGTTTGTGCATAACTAGGTAAAAACTGCGGCTCGGATTGTAGAAGGGGAGCCGGGTAAAGTAATCTGCAGGGAAGCAGACAGGTTAAAGCCAGCAGCTGTGGTCATGGGCACTAGAGGCAGAGGCTTAATCCAAAGGTTCTATACTAGTGTTCATATTATCCTTTTCTTTTTCTTTCCATCTGATTGTGTCATTGCTTTATCATACAGTGTGCTGCAGGGAAGTGTGGGAGAGTATTGCTTGCACAACTGTAGAGTACCTATCATAATTGTTCCTGAAAAAGGTATTATGATCTAACTTAGTTGGAGACGTCAAAAAGGTTTTCCTTTCCCGAAGCCGGTTGATGGAGTGGAATTAGCAACAGAAGTTAAGAAATTGCAAGTCATGTGATTGAAAAACATGAGTTTCTGGGGTAGTGGGAATGCAAGTCGATCGAGTTGTAGTGTCGGTTGAGAGTTTGAAGCAGAAAATCTTCTGTTCTTCATCCTTTTCTAAATGTTTATTCAACTAACCTGCTGTTGCAAAATTGTGGTATTTAATTAACTGACCGCAGAAACTACAAATTAAGCTTTCCCAATTTTGAGCAACCTGGTCTGCTGTTCAAAATAGCAAGTGTTACCTTTTCCCAGGTTTCAGATTCTACACAGAACTTGGTTTGTCTCAGGAATGGCGATTGTAATCGCAATTATGATTCCTACACTGCAGACTTGAATGGATAGGACTTCAGGATAGTGTTTTACTAATTCTGTGGTCTTCTTTGCCTTGGCTCAAAATTATTTAAAAAATATAGATTTCCCACCATTATATATTCCCTTCACCTTTGAGCGCTGATCACGCTTGTTGCTTTGTCCAAAGAATCAAATATTAGATTTGTCCGGGCTATTTTCAGGATTCTTGTTACAATGTAAGGACATGAACTTGGGAGATAACTAGCTCGAAAAAATATCTTTAGTGACGAGCCAAAAAACACACACGCAGCCAAAAGAATATTTGTGGGTTTCAGCTTTATATACCTTGGAATTGCACTGTGAAAGGTGGAGAGAAACCTCAAAGATTATGAGGAGAAAAAGCTTCAAAGAAAGCAAAAATGGACCCAAGAAAGAGAAATAGGCTATATCATCTTTCACCATCCATAGAAAACAAAGAGAATCAAAGAGATCTTGCCTTGGGATGAGGCCAGGTCCACCAAAAGTCACTGTACGAAAATGAAGCCAGCCTGAGGCTCCTGGTAATCCAAGAACAAGAGGTGCAGTGAAGGTGTAAGCGGTCTCTTGTGGTCCCCTGCGTGTTGCCCGAACCAACTCTGAAAGGCTCCTTTCTTATTTAATAAGATTTGACGATTACGAGGTATGTCTGGTAATAAATGTGCATTCAAGGCATAAACTCTTCATAGGCACAGAATAAATAACTGCATGTGAAAGTTCAAGTTTGCTATTTCACACTTTGGTCACCTAAACCATTAAAATGATGTCGAGATTTGTAGCTTCTTACCATTAAAATGGTACTGGGTACGCAGAGCTTTTAGAACAACCTCTTGTAGTTATGCATGGACTTAGAAAAGTCCAAACACAGAAATTTCTTCTCCTGCATCATCTTATCAGAGATCTACAAAAAGATATTGAAGGAAGGAACTTAATTAATTTGGGTCATTTTCAGGCTGATTATTGGCCTTTCTGTTGCCTTGAAAGAAGAAACCTGTCAAATGGTTACGAATTGAAGATTAATGGGAGTTTTTAGTAATCTAGATGAACTAATATGAGGGGGTTGTCCCCGTACTTAAGAAGATTATACTTCCTCCTCTGCCATGATGGTTCGAAGTAAAGCCTCATGTCCTATTATGAGGAATGAAACTCCCATAAAACCCATAATCGTGGGATAAACGACATGCCTTGGAAAATAATGAAAGAGGTGGACTTAGTCTCGAATACAAGCTGGTCTGAGAATACCAGATGGAACTATTTTCATAAATGCAATATGGCTGTATGTTAGGACATGGAAACCATTCTAACGAATTCTTGCTTCTTCTTGTCGATTTATTGCCCAATTATCAAAGTCTCAATCAATCTATGTACAATTCTGCTCTGAAGGGAGCTGAGAAGGTCCACCAGTAGGCTCATGTCCTCTGGTTTAATTTAAACCTCTCACTCTGGTTCATCCAGCAGAGGGACAGCTTGTGCCATTAGACTAACAAGGACAAGTTTTTATGAAAATTACACTATACTAGTGGCCATTATAGCATGTTAATCACACTTGTGGCTTGTTTTCCTTCTTCTGCGCTTTTCCTCTTCGGAAAAAAATTGCTATGAAAGGGGAAATTAGTCCATGAAAAGTCCTTTCATTTCAAGTTCAATTGCCCTGCCATTGCTTAAACTTTCCCTCAACCCTAATTCTTTGGTCCCCCTCCATCGCTATCGACCATTTTGGTTTAATGGAAAATCACTCATTATGGTGTGGTTGCTATATTTACATTGCTAGGAAAAGAAGCTTTGATGTTAATAGGTATTGATTTTATTCATACCATGTGAAAAGTATACATACAATTTATATAAGCTATGTACTTAGAGAAGTAAAAGAATCGGGACCTAAGGCAAAGTAGAATAAAGTCCTCAGGAATTGTATAAATTGAGATTCTGATTCACATCTCCACCTTCAGATTGCTAGCTTCCATAGAACCTGCAAAAGTTAACATGACAACTTTTAGAATCCATTGCTAACCTTACCAGAACATGAGTCATCGCATTGTGTGATTAAAGGGGAATTTAGGAACAGCAAAAGCCAGCCTCATTATCTAATGGTTGCTCTTTCCTCCAACTAGTAGATTAAATTCCAACATGAGAAACAATTCATAATTATCAGTGTTATTTTGTTGTAAGAATTATAGACTTCGTCAATTTTTTACCTAGGGGGCCATTTTTTTGTCTTTACACAGTCAAAATGCTTCGCACCTTTGATTCGTTCTTTATAAAGAAAGAATTGTGAGAAACTTAATAGTCATTGAAAAGAATCGGTGATCTCGATCATTTGGGAGAATACATAGGAGTTTCCAGTGACCAACTTTCTCCATCTCTATCACAACGACTCATTTTAGTCCCAAAGCAAAATCATTAACTTTTGCGGGGTTCTCTATGCTCTTCATCATTGGTAGCTTAAACCACTTTGCTTTGTTTTTAGCTTTCAGAATTTATCAGATCAATAAAGTGAAAAGATCAAAACGACATGATAATTCTATCTTACCTGTAAATGGCTAAATTGGGAAGGATGTTTGTCTTCCTTAATCAAATGCTACATTGTGAAGATTTTGTAGATCAGCATCCCAAGTTGGTGGGGGCTGGATTTGCTGCAACATAAGTGAAGATAAGATTAGAGGAGGAAACTAAATTATATGAAATTAGATATAAATGGACAGAAATAAAAAGTGAACAACGCATTACAGTGAAGCTGGATGAGTCAAGAAATGTTTCAGGAATAGATACAGGAGTACTAGTGGCCCTTCTAAGCCCCATATCAGGAGGATTTATCCCCATATCCAGTCCACAGCATGTAACTAATTGTTGTTGTGCTGGATTAAGTTGAAGGTATGCAGCGTTAGTCATATCCGGTGTTGGTATCCCATTTGAGGGGAAATTGGTTGAACAAGCATGAAAAACCTGTTGATTGAAAGAAAAAGTAGTTCATCAGTAACAAAATAAGCTACCAAAACACTTGAAATTTTACTAAGGGTGATAAAGATCCACCCTGTGAAAGGATTTACTATACCTCTTTGGAAAATAAGTTGTCAATGTTGAAGTCAAGCCTTGGGTTTACAGCAGCTAGTTTCATCGACAAGAACTGTTCAAGAAATTGGGTCAGGTAAATATTATATTTTAGAAGAACAATAGCTGAGAATATTAATCTTAAAAAATCACCATAGATCACTAATTACCTCTACTTGTCTCTGAAGAGATTGAACATAGTTAATGATTTCATCAAGCATGCCTGCCTTTCCAGTGATTTTATTGCACCCTGGTACCAAATCTTGCAGATACTTCATTCTTTCACTGATTTTTTCTCTCCTCACCTGCAAAACACAGACATGAATATATCAGACAGGGTTTCTAAAACAAAAAAATCTACAGAGTAGAGGGAAAAGGGGGGTCGGTCAAAACAGCAAAGAAAATATTAAAATTCCAACTCACTCTTTCAGCTAAGCTGTGGCTGTCGGTAGCTTGACCGCGACGTGCCCGGACATGAATGTAATCTGGCTTTTGAACCTCAGCTACTTTGGAATTGTCCTTGGAAATCTCGGCAGAATAGTCTTTGTTACTGTTATTGTTTTTGTTGCTGTTGTTATTGCTGCTACTGCTTTTGTTTCGATTTTTCTCTGAGGTGTTTGACTCTCCTTCCTCCGCACATCCTTTGATCCTTTTGTCCCTGGTGACCTCTTCTGCAATAACCTATAGATCATACAAAAAAAAAGGTTTAATTTACTATTCTAACAAACCAGTCAAACAATTGAATAACTCGAAGATCCTTTGCTTAAGATGCTTTCAAGTCAAATTAATCAAAATTGTAATGAAAACAAAGGGAAACAATTTAACGCTGAAAAATCAAGATTTTTCAACAGAGTTTCAAAGAAACAATGATCACATACCAGAAAAAAAAAGAATGAAAAAAAAACACACCTTTGAGTTATTCTGCACCTTATCAAACTTTCTCTTCTTGGAACTCTCTCTTCCAACCCCATAACTAATCTTATCTGACACAACAGACCCTGCACCTCTCCTTGTAGCAGCGGCGGCGGCCACCGCCGGTGGGCAGCTAGA
The DNA here is from genome assembly GCA_029228465.1 of Salix viminalis. Lineage (NCBI taxonomy): Eukaryota > Viridiplantae > Streptophyta > Magnoliopsida > Malpighiales > Salicaceae > Salix > Salix viminalis. Next base: position 9,972,328 of record CM055429.1, on the reverse strand, counting down.
AGTCCTGGAAATGGCACCATAACTCAACTCAAAACCCAACCCATTAGTGTAAGGAGGCCCAACACCAAACCCCACAACATGATCATTATGCCACCCATTGTCCACCAAACCCGGGTCAGGTTTCACAGACCGGGTCACCACCTCACTTAACCCACCCTCATGAAACCCCGCTTGTTGGAACACCCCACTGAAATCACTAAAATAACTAATCTCTTGCTGTGGTAGTTGAACCTCCTCCTGCTGCTGCTGTTCTTGTTGCCATTTGATACGAGCCCTTTGTCTATCAAGCACTGTTACGTCCGTACAGTGCAGCATGTTCTCTCCACCAGCTGATAACAAAGCTCTATAAATCATCAGTACCCCAACAAACCAATTCAAGAAACTACAAAAACAAAGAAAGAATGCTAAACTCTTTAACAATGGGGGTATCTGGCACTACTACAAAAACAGTTTATAGCAGTGCGGCACAGCTAATATATTGAAAAGATACGTGTGTAGAGAAGTGAAAAGAATGAAGTAAAGGGAGAGAGAGGATGGTGGGGTATATATATAAATGTACAGAAAAAGAGGGTGGTGGCCGGAATTTGACAAAGACTACTGCCCTGGACCTGGAGGGATAATTAGGAGAGAGAATTAGGGGTAGAAATATTGGGGCAGAGAGCCATCGAATGTATCCATAACCAGAGGCCGTGGGCAGTGGGGTCCACTGACATGACTGCCACGTGGTAGTGTCCGAAGATTGGGAAAACGGCGATTGGTTCGGATGGATGGATGATCAAGATCAGATTAGATTATATTATATTAGATTAGGTTAAATTAGAAAAAGTATGTTCTGTTGTGGATGCATGGGTAAACCCTGCAAAGGAATCAAAGGGCCTAATATATATAAGTATGATCTGTTAAGGATGATGACGTGACTGTTTAATTTTCAAATTTAGTCACTCGTGTTTAGCAGCGGACTCGACTGAATTTTCTACAATATAGGAAAATGATGTTGAAGTATTATCCATACATTTTAAAAAATATAAAAAAAACCTAGTACTCGACATTATAAGAAGAAAAAAATAATTAAGATTGCCAGTCCTAAGAATCCTGATATGCATGGAAGAAAGAAATTAAAATAATGATAACCTAAAAAATCTAAAAAATCAAAACACTAATAAAACTCAAGTGAGGTCGTCAAGATTTATGAATGAATTATACAAACAGGGTAATCCAATTAAAGATAAAATGATACGAGAACTACGGCGGATCAAGTTTCAAAAAAAACTTGAGGATAATTGACTTGATGTAAATTAATATGAAAAAACATAGGTTGACCTGTGACTTGATCAACCCACGACAAACATAGTTAAGATCAAGTAAAAAATCATTAACTATTTTCCTTTATTATTTTTTTTCAAAATGATATCAATCTTACTTTTTTATACAAAAATAAATAAAAAAATAATAACTTTAGATTAACTCACCTGACACATGACTCGATACTTGTCTCAGATTGACTCTCGAATCGACTCCAATAAAATAAGTGGACAACCTAGAATTTTGAATTAAATAGAAAAAAGAATCAAATTAATAAAAGACTTTAAAAAAAGAAATAAAACCAATAGAATGAGGATCATTTAAAAAAAAAAACCAAGAGAAAAAATCCAATGATGAAATTAAAAACAAATAAAAATTTAATAAAAGGGTTAAGAATCAAAACTTGAAATCAAATGATTGAGGGTCTAACCTTAAATATAATCAAACTTTGAGTTGAAGAATAAAACTGTAAAGAAAAAGAAAGTTAACAAAATAGTCCAAAACAAAAAAAAAATCAAAAAAATGAGGATCAAATACAAAAATAAAATAAAATTATGGATCCAAGGATAAAATTGTAACCAAATTAAATTTTGATAAAAGAGATAAAAATCAAAATTTAAAATCAAAATATTGAAAGTCTAACCTTAAATATCATCAAACTTTGAATTGAAAATTAAAATTGAAAACAAGAATCAAATTCACATAAGAATCTAAATCAAAAGAATGTGAACCAAAATTGAAAAAAATAAAAATCAAGATTATGGATCCAATAATAAAAATAAAAAAAATAAAAATATTATAAATAGGGCTATGTGTAAAACTTAGAAATCAAGACATTAAGTGTCAAATATGAAATGTCATAAAATAAGAGGTTACATTGATTTTTTTAATGTTGATCATTAAATTCAATATGGAGGAGAAAGGGAAGAGGAAAAAAAAACAAGGGTTGGGTGACACCAAATCATCATGCAAATAACCATACGCAACTCCCCTCGTGGAAGAGGGCATCATGGAGCTCCAAACACCACAATAGTAATTGATTTTCTTCCAATGAATAGTCACTTGCCACTCAAAGAGCATAGAGCCACTTCTCATAAAGTTTTAAAAATATTTTAAGAAATGTAGAAAGACTAAATAGCCTTAAACCCAATTTAGTAATAACATAAAAACCTAATGAAAATGTATAATTGGTATGTTCATTCATTTTATATATTAAAGTTTTTAGAGTTATTGAAATAATGGTCAAAATCATTTAGAATTTTACAAACTTATTATAAAATTTATACAATATCCTATTTTAAAAAAAAAGTTGCCAAAGAGTTTTATATTTTTTTTAAAAAAAAATCTCAAACCAATTCTAAGGATTTTTGGCCATATGAAAGAAAGAAAATTGTATTATTTAAAAATTGTTTATTATTTTTTAAACTTGGTTTGGAAAAAGACCTATTTTTTTTTATAATAAAACTCCCTAAAATAGGCATAAAAGCTATTTTCCAAACACACTCTTTAACTAAAAAGAAAAAATCTTTAGCAAAAGCGTTGCTAGCCAAACAAGGCATGAATCATTAAACCAATTTTGGCTCGACCAGGTTTACCCGGTCGAGTTCATGTAACCTAGTTGACCTAAAATTTTTGGTCCAACTATAAATCAAATAAAAACATGGTTTTGACTTGATAACAAGCCAAGACAGAAACCGAAAATAGATAAAACTTGTCAACAATTCAAAATATTTCAATCAAAACCAAGTAAAAAACACAAAGAACATCGATGAACATTCAAATGTAATTTCTGCAACACAAGCTCTAAACCAAACCAAAATTCATGACTATAAAAGGAACATAAATATTATAAACCATGACAAAGATCAATAATCAAGCAACAAAACTCAATAATCTTGATTTGACCAAAAAATGATTTTGGTACCAAAAATAAAACCCAAGAATAAAACTCACAAATACAGTTGTTGATGCATGAAGAAACTAGATTATTGTCTGATGATGTCATCTAAATGTGAAGATGCAAAGAAATAAAATAAAGCAAGTCAAAAACAATTATAGTTAAGGACGATATTATTAAAAAGAGCTTGAAGAACATTAACCTAGATTTTGCCAAGAAATGCATCAGCCTACTGCAAAACCTTAAAATATATACCAAACCTTAAAACCAAATCTTTTTGGCTCATATTAACCAATTTGTCATAATGATATATGCTTAAATCGAAACAAACAACAACAAAAAAAAACATAGGAAACATGCATGAAATCCCATTTTCGAAAATTGGCAAATAAAAACATTTGAGCTTATTCATGCAATATGGATTCCAAATTGATTTACAAAACATATTTTGGTCACAACCAAAGCCTCATAAATATAGAATTAACTACATAGCTTATCAATGCATTCACCAAACTAAAAAAAAAACTAAGAAAGCAAGCATTATTTTATCAAAAATTAACTTAACTAGAAATTTTTTATCACATCAAAAAATCCATACATCCTAAAAATGCTTTACAGAACAACATCAAACCATAAGACAAAGAATTACAACAAAAAAGGCATGTCCCTACTTTTCAAGCATTCCAAATAGTTTGTCATTTTTGTAAACATAAACATAGTTTAAATTATAATCAAAATCAACTCAAATAGGTCACATGGACTCCACTTTTAGGCTAGGAAATATACCTTTATAATTTTAAGATAGTTATTATCTTTCTTGGCTATCATGGTTTTGTTTCCACAAAATTATTGTCTTTTCAAAGATGAAGAGACCCTTATGGTAGGCTCGTAAACCTTCATAACCAGGGTATTTTCTCAGTATTTCTCTCTTTCTCTGTCTTTTGTTATTTCTTTTTTAGCTCTGATTTTGCAAAGGGTATTCATATGGTTTTGTTAGTGTTTTTATGGATTTAATAAAAGATTGATTAAAGCTCAACCCTTTGATCAAAATTATAGGGTTCTAAAGTGTATTTTATAGATATGAGCATCGTACCTATTCTAGTTTTACAATGGTGGTTTTAATGACGTGCACAAAGTCAAAACGACGAGTCTACCTCTTGAGTATGGAAAAAAAACTTTTTAGATATAATCATAAAATTATGATTATATAATTCATGATTCTTTACCTAGTATTATAGTAATTAGAAAACCTAATGATATGTGAAAAATTTGGTTAAAAAGACTAGCTATTTAAGGGTTGAACACATCAGACCTAGTGCACCCTACCTAAGATAAAGCTACATTGTTTTTTCTAGGTTAAGTTCTATTTATTGGTAAGGTTCAAGATAAATCTTTCTTTATGAGAGAATTTATACCCTATTAGAGCCAACACCTAACCATTTTAGCCTAATTTTATCATCATTTTTTTTGTATCTTTAATATTTGAGATATTCTATATTGTAGTTTTATACCTCCTAATAGTAAAGTCTATAACTAAATCCTAAAACTTTAACTATAAAAGTGAATAAAATTATTGGTGAAGGATTTTTTATATTTTGGTCAAACTCTAATGAATAATCATAAATTGGTTATGATACCTGTTTTGCGTTTTAAAATATGAGAAAGATGAGATTTTTGTTTTTTTAAAACATATTCTTGGAATACTTTTAGTATTTGGCTGAATACACAAAAATAAAACTTTTTTTGAGTGTTTTTTAAATAAGGATTTACTTATTTGTTTTTTTCCCAAAGATTTCATAGAAAATCAAGTATTTGTATCAAGTTCATATCTTACAATACAAGTTTATGACCTGACCTGATATTGAACAAAATTGGTAGAAAAAACATGCAAGAAAATCGTAAATATTTTTTCAAAACGAACCTTGGAATTTTTTTAGGTTTTTATATTATATTATATTACATTATACTATGGGTTAATTCCAACTCTGCTAGGTGGGGTTGGTCTAGTTGGTAGCCCTAATAGATATGGATTATTTGTTTTGAGTTTGGGTCAGGCCGTACCCAATCATATAGGCATAAACATCCCACATAAGCCTCGTCTAGTTAGGCTAACTAAGGCCCAACATATATTTATTTAGTGGGCACGACCCAACCCAATTATTTGGGCTAGGCTGAAAATGAGTCCAACCTATTATTGCACACTTATTAAATTAGCATCGCATGCGGAATGAATTCACATTTTGCATGCAATGGTCACAATTACAGTGAAGGTGAGTAAGGGATTACCTAGTGTTAGGGAGTCTAGTAAGTCTTGACATTGTGAATAATGAGTTGTATATAAGTTTTATGGGATGATAAACACTTATGAAGTCTCGATATAGATACTTGTAAGAAAAGTATTGTATGCATTAAGATGGTCATATAAATGGGGCTTAGACCGATAAGATTCCATGTATTACAAAATTTTAATAGGATGTTTTTGTAAGTTTGTTTGGTTTTTACAAATATCTTTCAATATCAACTCTTATAATTATTTTTTTAATATTTAAAATTGAGTTCTTATTTTTTGAATTGCTATTTATTTTATTTAAAGATAATTTTTCATTTTTCTCATTAAATTGCATCATCCTTGAGTTTTTTCTATCAACATTTTTATTCTTACTCTTTTTTCTTTGCTTTTTTGAATGGTTTTGTTTATTATTTTCGTTTTATCGATCATATTTAAGAGATTCGTATACGCATGTTATATTACAAATAATTTTCAATTTCACCCCTTAGAATATTTTTTATTTTTTCAATTTAGGTCCTATTTCTTTTATTTGGATTTTCTTTTATTTTGGAGTATTTTTATGTTTTCAAGTTTCATTCTCATTGGATTTTTCCTGACAACGTTTTTTCCATATTTTTTTGTTCTTGTTTTCTTCTTTCGCAAGTTTTTTTTAATAATTTATTTCTCAATTTTTTCATTTAAAATTAAATTTATTGAGAGCTAATTTCTTGATTGAACATGCGTTCAAGATTTCACAAGTTGTAGGTTTTAGATATTAGATCATATTTAAGAGATTCGTCTGGGTTTACTTAGTTTTTTATTTTTTTTTCTAAGTTTACACTTCTTTTTTTCTATTTTGTTTTATGGGCTTTTTATATTTATTTTTTGGATTCTCTTCTAATGGGTTAAACTACATGCATACTTTACAAAGTTATAAATATTCAAAACGTAATTGGATCTAGTTTCAATAGATGTACAAATTGGTTCCATCCTATTTATCTTTTTTAAAACAATTAGCAAATTAATTTATTTTTTTTAGAAAAAAATATTATCACCAATAACAATGATTGGTGTTTGATATGATAATGATGACAAAAGTGAATGATGAATATATTTTTAATTTTCACTCACATTTCCCTTCCACTTTCTATTTTTCATTTTCATTCTCATTCATTTCAATCAAACACCAATAAAATAGAAATAAACTTTACATTTCATTTTCATCACTCCATTCTGTTTTCAAACAACACGTAAAGTTTTGGTGGTTTTCAACTAGTTTTTCTGAATAATTAAACCCATTTTTCTCAAAATAACATTTTTCTTTAATCTTGATCCATCTAACAGACGTATTTGGAAATTCATCTTATTAGTTTTTTCTTTCTTTTCAGCATCCCTCCTGTGAATTCATAATTTCACCACCGACACCAGTTATTTTAGCAAGTTAAATAAATTGAGCTCTACTCGTATATATTGAGTGGATGCGAGTTACATTAATTATAAGCTCTGAAAAGGATGGGAGAGTTGCCGTCGTTAACTTGCCTAGCCGGCCAGTGAAATTAAAAAATGAAGATGAAGACATGGAAAATGATTGATGGATCGGGGTTAAACGGTATCGTCAAGAAAGAGCGGTTGAATAGCTGCCAAACCCAGGTTAGAATAGGGACATGAAATTACAGTATGCCAGATATTATGGTTGTGTTTTCTGTCACAGATTTCCACTAATAAAGCACAGAGATTTTGCACGTTGGGTGTCTAATATGTTAAGCAATCCTTATCACGTCTTAATTATTAGTCACTGTAACGACAGGTAACAAAAAAATCTTTCGTTGAAATGACAAGGGGTTGTGTTTTTGGGCTAATTGTCTCGACATTAGAGCTGTCTGCTATCATTTTTCTAAAGTAAACACCACGTACTGTTCCTCATTTGACTGGTCAAACCTTAATTTGCATGTTCTTATGTGCTTTTTAATTATTATTTTTTCTTGAAGCTCAATATTGGAAGGTAAGGGCTTGCGAGAATGGCTACGTGGGAACAAGTCCAGAGAGGATGAGGGCAACTTCCATTATTACCACCTGGGCCCCTTCACCCCTCTCTCCACTTTATTATGAGCAAGTCTCTCTCTATTTTCCTCGTTGCTTACACATGGCCATGTACCATAAGTAAAGGCAAATGGGACCTCTCGCTCTCGTTCTCGTTCTCACTTTAAGAAATTTGCTTAGCTTGAAATTGTCACTTTAAGATAGAAAACCCTCTTCCTATCTTAAGTAAAACTTGAATTTGCACCATGGAATATAATGGAGCCAGAACGAGATCACATTGGCACTATATTAGAGTTTATGTATAAATATATATCTGACCTTTGAATAGGGCAAAAGGCATTCCTCTTTTTAAATGAACATTTTTTATCAGCTGATTGAAAAGTACAAGCACCACTACTCATTGACATTCAGTATTAATTTTATCTTTGATGGATAATGGAAAAAATAATGGAGGGGAGAGATAAATATACAGTGGGATGGGTAAGGAGGCAATGAAAGATTGCAGCAGATCCGATGTATGTCTAGGGAATCCTAGTTCTTGCAGGGCCTCTCTTCTCTATTATAAGGAGGGAGAGAGAGAGAGAGAGAGAGAGAGAGAGGGAGGGAGAGAGGGAGAGAGTGTTCTGTCTTTGCTTCACTAATCCACATGCACCTATAATTTCCAATCGTATACGTATGTATACTATGGGCTTCCTTGATCATCTTCAATGCACCAGTGTACGTGTTCTGTTTTTTAACATGTTTTTTTTCCTTCGTTTTTGAAGCCAGAATATGGGAGTTGTGATTCCATGAAAATCCAACTCGAGATACATACATACATACATACATATATATATATATATATATATATATATATGGTGGTGGTTCAAGAAAAATCGAGATCCATGGGCTTACACAAGTACCTAGAAGAACTAAAACAAGGAGCATTTATTCGATTATCCTCTTTTATTTTAGATGATATCCTTTCGTTTAGGGTAGAAGTCTTAGTGTACAGTTATAAAGATGCTCACTAATTTCAGTTATGATTACATTAATTACTCTGTCTGATAAATTAAAACATTGTTTTTCAAAATCTATTGGAAATATGGAAACATTAATACAAGTTAAGCTGCATCTTGGCAGTTAATGTCCAACTTTTTTGTGCACTTCATGAGATAAATCAAGTGCTAAGCGAGAAAGATGGCGCCTGACAGCATTTCTCCTTTGCCTCTTGGCATCAAAATTCAAAGCTTCAAGTCCAAAACTAACGATATGCCTATTTTTTTGTACTCTATAAATGAGAAAATTAATTTTACAATCTTTCTCCAAGACGATATGTTTCTATGTTCGAGTCCTGTGATTATAAATATAATAACTATTAAAAATTTATATAATTGTTAATTTTAAAATTTATAAAAATAGTCAAGATACATGAAAATTTACAATGACATCCTCGTTAAAAAAAATCAAGTGAAAGCAATAATCTCCTATAAATCATCCCTGGTTAGAAATGCTGGAGGATATTGTTGGAATATTCATGGTTTTAATTACTTGTAACGTGGGTATCTGCTCTTCTATGGCTGCTGAAACGTGGGCGGTATTTAATGGTTCGGATCTTGCTTGGGCACTAGGATTTCGGCAGGGTGAGCTTGAGGTATTGACTCTGCCGTTCTTGCTGATAGTTTGCTTTGCTTAGAAGTGATGTGCCTCATTTGGAAAACTCTACTCTGAATATAGTTTTAATTCTTCCTGTAAATTATTTGAACTTAAAATTTAAAATTGTTGACAGAAACTGCAAAAAAAGTCTTTCAACTATTTTTTTCTCTCTCTAAACGCACAACTTTATTTTGTTGGGTGAATTCCAAATATTTCTTTAACATAAATCTCTAATTCACTTTTAATTACTTTGGATTTAAAATTTGTAGAGGTTCAACATTATTTCTAGCTTATTTCATTATTTTAATAAAAAAAAGAAGTGAATATCATATTATAAAATCATATCTACTTAAAAAATAAATTATTGTATTGTCAAAGAAATATATATAGTTCTAAATTATCATATTTTTATTATATTATATTATATTATATATATTTTATTGTTTTTCAAATTATTTTTTATTTTTAAAAGTTTAAATAATTCAAAAAAAAATCATTAAATAAAAACACTGTAATTGCAAAAAAAAAAAAAAAAAAACTTTGAGGAAGGAACTTATTATTATCCATCGCTTTAACAGATTATCCAATGCTGGACTCCATCTTCTCGGCTAGCTGCATAGATACATATATGTTTAAAATTCATTTTCAATCTAAATCAAGCCTCAAATATTGATTGTTGAGCACTATAATTAAGTTTTATTTTAAACAAGACTTTTAGGAAAACATTTCGTAGTATATATTGATGGGTTTTCTTTTAATTTTTATTAAAGTTATGATAAAAGATATTTCTTTAGCTAATACATTAATCGATTTTAACTACTATTCTCTCTGTTTGATGAGTCCCCAAGACCAATTATCATTTATTGAGTCATTCATTTTGTTCTCTTCCATCACATTTCTTTGTAAATTAGTTCTTTGCTTGCACGTCATGGACCCTATGGGGCACATGGAGTTCACCAAAAGTTTCACCAATTTTTCATATTTTTCTTCTTTTTAATAGGCTCCTTAATATTACTTTGTTCCGGGTCAAAATTTATTACACTGGTAAGGTTCTGAAAATTTTTATGCATTGTTTGACACTGTATTTTAAAAATATTTTTGAAAAAAAAATTAAAAAAATTATTTTTATTTTTTATTTTAAATTAAAAATTTTTGTTATTTTTATATTATTTTTGTATAAAAAAGAAAAAAAAAACCTCATTTCTAGTTAAATTATTTTTGTTTATGAGTGAAAAGTTGTTATTTTAGTATACATCTTTCAAATAAAAGTACAAATATAATCCTACATGACATCCAATAACTTGGTTTCTTCTAGGTATTAGTGTTATTTTCACTTTATATCATAAAATTTATAAATTTAAAATTCCACCCTATATAGCAATTGACAACATCTTACCTCCAAAGATATTAATATTATTTTATTGTGCATTCAAAAAAAGAAAATATCCACATAACCCTAATCAATTTAAAAATGTTGTAATTTTCTTATTGTAAGGAAAATATAACCCTTGACCATAAGCAAATGTTTTTTTATTCGGAAAAAAATACATAAAAAAAAAAAGCTCCGGAAAGTGAGTGCAACGAGACCCTTCACGATGTCCCCAATGGACCCCTACAGGATTTTATATTCGGGGATAGAGGAGTGCAATTTTCAATTTTTGATGGCAGTCTATCGAGAAGAAAAGAGATGGTGAAAGTGAAAGCAACTTATCAGACTCTGATTTCCCGTCTAATCACTACCTTTTGGCCCCAATATTTGTCAAATGTCAGTGCCGGTCTCGGTAGATTACCAATTTAACCTCTGCCCTTCCAAAATTACCCGTAGCCCCACTTTTCAATTTCCTTTGCAGCAAGATGGAGTTATTTTTATTATATAATTTGTTATTTTTACTATATAATATATTTTTATTACTTAAACAGAACAAAATCCTTTATTATACGTTTTATAAATGATAACATTATATATTATTTTTATATTTATATCTAGAAAATATAGCTACAATCACAATGCTTTTCTTTTTGTAATTAGGATATAAAATTTTAACCTTATATTATTATCATTACCTATCACCAAATTCTTTTTTTTTTTTTGAGAGATAATTTCTCATACTAATTTCTTCCCTTCTAGATATTATCCACTAATAAAAAAATTATATCAAAAAATTAATAGTCAATAAAAATTTTAAGAATTTCAATTTTAATTTAATCAATGCTTTATAACATTGGGATTATATCACTACTAGAATTTTTCAGAGTATATAAAATATTATATCATTAGTTAGACATTGAGTCAGTTAGAACAACTTCTACTGAATAGCGTACCTATAATTATTGTTCATCAAAAAACTTATCTATGGTGATTCTTATTTTATCAATGAGTATCGTGCTAATATAATCACTAATGGATTTATAAATGTAAAAAGCATGTCAACCAACAAGAAAAATATCAATTTTAATACGTCGGTATTTTCTTCAATGAATATGACATATCACCCATAAAACAATTGCATATAATTTCATTAGTGGTTTTTTAAATAGTACCAATGGAATGAAATTATTGGTGATTAAATAATAGAACAATGGCATTTGCAGTTCTTTTTAAATTTTTCTAAAATATGCTGACGAACTTAATCCATTAGAAAGAGTGTCAATAATCATTTTAAAATATAACTTTAAAAATACTTTTTAAAAACAAATATATGTAAAAGAAAAATAATATTACCGTATGTTTCACATATGAAATGAAAGAAATGGATTCACTAGTGTGCTTGATAATGGGAACATGAATCTACTGATTTTGGCTCTCCGAGCCGGATCATGACCATCACATGAAACACTTCGATGTCATATGTTAAATATATTCCTCCTATATAGCCTCCAAGATATACACGAAGGTATGAAAATCCTTCCAAAATCACCATGTCATTCAAGCCTAAGTGGGATGTTTGGTATTGTGCTACAAATTGAGTTTGATAAAAAAAAACTCTCAACTTTATTGTTTGGTTAAAGTTAAAACGTCGGTGGTTTGAATGGATCCCACAAAATAAATTAACAAAACATCGATGGACGAAAAGCAGCTAATAGTCCCAACTTTATTGTTTGGTTAAAGTTAAAACGTCGGTGGTTTGAATGGGTCCCACAAAGTAAATTAACAAAATGCCGATGGATAAAAAGCAGCTAATAACTACTTTACAAAAGGATTTGCAACCACCGTGGGTCCCACAGGCTACCTTTTCACCATTTCTTTTTCTTGCTTTAAGTTTTACTGTCCCACAAAGTAAAATTAACAAAATGTCGATGGACGAAAAGCAACTAATAACTGCTTTTTGAAAGGATTTATAACCACCGTGGGTCCTGCAGGCTGCCTTTTCACCATTTCTTTTTCTTCCCTTACGTTTTACTTACAAATCTTACACATACAAACCAGAGAGTGCGCTTCTTTCGAGGCCTCTTCTTCGAATTGTTTATCTTTGGGGTCCCTGCAATCTCGACTGGCTCTCTCTAATGGTTAGTTAAGGTTTTGGTAAGATAAATTATAAGTTATTTTCTTAATTTTATAAAGTAAATTACATATTTTTTTAGTTTCAAAATTTATTTATTTAATTACTCTTTTGATTACGTTTAATTTAATATTACTTTGTTTAAATATATTTTATTTTCTCATCAAACTTTTTATATTATCTACCTTTTCTATTTTTTCAAAGAAAAAAATCCTAACAACTTTTTTAGTTTAGAGATTTTATTATATTTATTTTCATATTATATTTCTAATTTCTTATTTGAAGGGAATTATTTTTTATTTTTTATTTTCTTATTCTATATTAAACTTCAAACTCAACCACAATTTTAACCAAACACTTCAATTTTAGTTATGAACCGTAGCTAAAAGTATTTTTCATGAAACTATTTTTTAAAAACCTCAACTACAACAACAACCGCAATACCAAACACACCCTAAGAGCTCTTTTTCTTTCACATATTGGTTTTTTCCTATGACTTGTTTGAAAAATCACATAACTTATATGGTATAAATAAATTACCAATTAATAAATAAAAATTAAATTTTTAACATTTAGTTTAAAAAATATTTATCTTGATTTCAATCTTACTTGGCTACAATGTTCTTTTGTCAAAACCCTTCTGACAATAGTGTTGTTAGCTTTATCCAATAAAGTTTTTCCTTGTAGTTCAAATTTGTGAAAGAATATCATTATTAATATTAGTAAAATAATTGATAATGTAATAAGAAAACTATTTATGTTAATACTAACTTAAGCTTTTGTAGATCATGCATTAATCATTGGTTTTCATTTAGGAATTTTTGAAAACTTGACTTTGTTTAATTAATGTCATTTCTATCAATGACTTCATAGTTGTTGTTATCCTTTGAGTAGCCATAATATTTATAAACTTGAAATTTCATTCATTAATTGAAATTATGTTTTCAAAAATTATTTATTGTTTTATATATTTTTTTATTGTGCATGAAAATATTTATATTAAGTCATTGGGTTTCCACTAAACAAGGTACTGCTTAGTAAATGGATCTCGTTTTAAAGGGACCCTTTCTTTGGCGTGACGACATCGCATTTGATAATTTCTTTGTCGAGAATAGTTGAATGTGTCTCAAAATGTTCATGGTTGACATCTAATGACTCATGGTCATTAAAATTACTGGTAGAAAAACTAGCAATAAACCTATCCATATGACATATTTATGATTTTTTCTTAAGTATCCATAAAAATTAAAGGGTTAAGATACAAATATAGTAAATCATTCCTATTTCTTTTTTCTTTTTAAAAAAAAGAATTGGTAACACCTCTCTTATATGGAAGACTATCTAAAATTTGTTTACCTACAAAGACACATTAATTTAAGTTTAATTGCCATAAACCAATTGATTTTATTCAATTTCTTGAAGTATTGAATTTTGGGAAAAATGAAAAATATAAAATAGTTTTGGTTTTACATGCTTTTTGCAAAAGATGCATGTGATTACTATGTGTATTAAATTTCATTACTAGAATGTTTACTAGCATTTCCTGTGTCATAACTCATTTATGAGTTATTCTCCTAAATTTATCTAAAACAAAAAAAAATATGCATACAAAGCTAAGGTTGTTGTTGAAATTCTTACGCGGGAATACAATTACATAAAATTAAAAGTTTTATCCAATTAAGAGTGCCATTAGAATAATTACAAATTGAGTGACCAAGTTGCAATTGCTCCTTCTCCCAAAACTGTAGGCACGCGGTCGTAGGGAGGTAACCCACCACGACACACAATGGGTACCTTGTGTGTCTATAAATGGCAAAGGAACGAACGGGGAACAAGGGGGGATAAATGGGAAAATTTACAGAAAAAACATTGGGGGAGACAATGATAACACAAAGGGGAGAAGAAAGATGATTAGGCAACCACAAAAAAACTGACAAAAAAACATACAACCCCTCCCTCACCATAGTTTGCAATAGCCACAAGTTTTTTTTTGAGGAGAACAATGACAGGGGAACATAAAAACGGGGAATATGATAGCACAATAAAAATTACAGTGTATCCACCAACAACCTCTATTTCCTCGATGCTGACAACTCTCTCTCTCACACACAGTCCAGGTGTAGTGCTCTCTCTCATTTGGCAAGGCGTGAAATGTGAAAAACAAACATCGTCGCGACATCCTTTATAATTTGGTTTTGAATACTTTAGGACTAAAGTTATATATATATTTTATTAAAATAATATGTATTAAGAACCTACAAAAAAGGTACTAAGATATTTAAAAACCTAATGATACCTACCCTTGATAATGATTCTTAGTACAATTTTGATTGTCCTTTGCTTCCAATATTGTGATTTACAATAACTTTTTGATATTTTTTCTTGAAACCTTTTGGTCTTGGAACATATATGGACCACTACATTAGTAGTTACTAGAATTTTGGCATTCTAATAGCAATGGTATAACTTATTTCAAAAGGTCAAAACCCTAAAATTTGGGCATCATAGGTGTTTCATTTCAAAAAGTATTGGTATAACTTATTTCAATACAAAAAAAACCCTAAAATATTATTTTATAATAGTATTAAAGTAAATGATTAACTAGAATCCATTCAATACACACA
The DNA here is from genome assembly GCA_029228465.1 of Salix viminalis. Lineage (NCBI taxonomy): Eukaryota > Viridiplantae > Streptophyta > Magnoliopsida > Malpighiales > Salicaceae > Salix > Salix viminalis. The sequence goes on along the minus strand of CM055429.1, from coordinate 9,957,061 downwards.
TTTTAAACAAAGCCTTTCTCTCTCTCTCTTTTTTTCCTTATCATGGAGTTTGAGAGTATTTTGAGTTCTTTACTAATTGCAATCACTATTAGTATTTTTTTTCTTTAATATTTCCCTAATAATCCTAGATCTAATAGTTTTATAGATAAATAAGTTGTTTTGTGGATGTTTTGTATAATTTATTGACATTTTCCTTTTCTTTTTTTCATTTTTTAATATGTAGCTATAGTGAAGGATTTTTATATATATTATTAATTAACCAGTTTTTAGATTTGGTATCAAGATAAATATAAAAGATTTATTAATGGATTGTTAAAAAATAGTATTAAAGTAAATATGTTTTTTCTCTTTAACTAGGATTTAACTTTATAAATAGCTAAGCTTTTTTTCTTTAATTATTTTTAATATATACAATTATTATCATAATAATATTATATTGTATATATCCTATAAATCAATCTAAATTTAGAACCTATAATCAAAATTGAACTTATAATTATAAATATATTATAATGAATGATTATTAACTAAGAAAATTTAAAATTAGCAATCATGTTCCTTATACATGCGAGGTTCTCATATGAAAAAAATTCCAACAAAAACTATTGAACAAAAAAACTCAAAAAAATTATAAATTATATAATGTAACAACAAAACAAAAAAAAAGATAAGAAAGTGCAAAATCGCACTTTAATTCCATTGTGATTGAAGGTGAGAAAGAGAAAAAAGAAGAAGAGAATGACATACCTTTGAGGCATGGAGAACATAAGAAGAAAAAAGAGAATGAGTTAAGAAGAAGTGAAGGAGATAGATAACAGAAAGAAAGAGATCTTTTTGCAAAAGAGGAGGAGAGTAGAAAAAGGAAACACACTTGTTTGTTATGACATTAGGGATTATGGTATTTTACTTTGGAGCTTTTTTATATACAATTGTCCTAATAGATAATTAATATTAATATTTTAAATATTTTTATTTGTGATTTCTGTTTGTAATATTTAATTGAAATTTTAATTTAATAAAAAAATTAGAACCCCCCCAAATATCATTGATGACTTTGAAGTTTGTCGGTGATTCCATTTGCGATGAACAATAATTAACAATGCAATTGAAAAATCAACAATTCCAAAGTTAGAAAAATACCAACAGACATTAACCGTTAGTGATTTTGTCTGTAATGAACAATGTTGTTAAACAATTTCATTGAGAAGTGAACAATTTCAAAGCTATTAGTAAATATTGTTAGACATTAATTATGAGTGTAATGTATAGTTCAATTTAGTAGTGAACAACTCCAAACCTCTTATAAAAATACCAACAAACATTAACCATAAATGATTCCATCAATAATGAACAATGTCATTGAGAAGTGAACAAGATATAATACACCACCATACCATACAATTCTTCTCTCAATGGTAGTGGTGATACAACATCCTTATCAACTCTACCAATGAAAAGGTCTTTTTTTTGTTCTTTTTTTATACTTGTGATTCAGTTAGTAAGAACCATCGATGATAATAAAAGGATAATATATTTAGACTATCGTTTATTAATTGAAACCCTTTTATTTTCTATAAAGTATGAATATGCTAATTTTTTCATGCATGCTTTAACCCAAAACCATCTCATACGGAGAAAAATCATTGATAATCAAAGTCAAAACTTTTCTTCATCTTAGAATTTTGTTTTCTTAATCATCATAATTATTTCAACTAATTTATATATAGTCAAAGTTAAATATCTATATTTTGATCATGATTATGAGGACTCGGGTATGACCATAGATTAAACACATAAACTCCAACTTTATAGAGATTTCTAGTGGAAAAGTTGTAAAGTCGTGAGTATCATAAGTCAAAAAGATTAAGGAGCAAAAAAAAGGCCAAAATAGATTGAATCCATCTATACATAACTTAAGTCATATGTTATATGATTTCACTAAAAACTAAATATCCTCCTTATTAAAATATTTTTCAGGCTTTATCATTAAAAATGGTACAACATCATTCCATCCATCACATGATATGAATGATTCCATGTCATGTATTTTGTAGCTTTTAAAGACATGAACAAATTTTTGCAATCTAGGTGTGATTAAGAAATATCTAAGTTTATTTTTTATATGCAATAAGATTCTTTCCCCTACTGGTTCTAAATTTAATAACAAGAATGCCCTATATGTTCTGCACTTTGTCAACTCTATATTTTCAAGATAATACAACATGCAAAAGTTTGCATACGAGTTGATTTTATTGGTATTTTAGGTCGAGGGGTTTCATCATGGATTTAGAAGCACAAAAGCTTTTTTTTCCCCAACATATTCCCTCCAGATAAAATATATCTTGCTCATTTAACAATTCTATCATAATTGACCTTACTCAACCTATGATCTCACTTGATAGTGAACATTTGTGCAATAACCAATAACTTACTATGATTTCTGCACCCATCCCATAATGGCTCTTGGGGATATTTCAAAAGATCAAAAAAAACTTGTTAACGTCTACATTATATTCTACATTTATGATTGACCATCCACTTGCATAAACCTAATTAATTCTTATCATATCCATAACCATATTCTTTATACAAAATTATTATTGTCATCTATAACTTCTTGCACATTGCTAGAACTAATAGTTGACTCAATCATCCTTTTTACCATAGTCTTGTAAGGAACATATAGTTCTCCATGTGCAAAGCAACACAAGTATTTACCATGAATATTTTTTAATGAAAGATGAATTGTTATAACTTTTAGATCGAGGAACCTTTTATTTTTACTCCTCTTATATGAAAATCTAATACCGCCTCCATGAATATTTCTTGGATTATAATTTGCATAATTAATAAAACTCTTCATCCCATTATAATAACTCATCCCACATAACCCTTCAAGTAAATCTCTGATACATTCATGAAAGATCATCCATTTATATCAAATCTATATAGAATATTGATGACATGTATTAATTAATTATGTAAACTAAATAAATAAACTTAAATTCTTTTAACTCAAATTTATGTAATCTATTTTAATAGTACTCTTAATTCATTATCAATTATTTATATAAATTCAATTTTCTATACATTTACTAAAATTTCAACTCAATAATGAAATTGACAAAATATAAAATGGATACGTTAAATAAGTCAATATTTATTTTATTACAAAACACCTATGTCATAAATTCAAAATAATTTTAATCAATTTACAAAAAAATACAGCTTTTTAAAATTTCAAAACCCCTAACATGTACAAAGGATACATTCATAAACAAATTTCAATGGGAAAAAAGCTATAAAATAAGTAAACATCCAAACAAAACACATATACTACAAAAATATAAAATAAAAAATTAATTTTAAAAACTAAGTTCAACAAAAAAATAAGCACTTTTGCTTACTTAACGTGAGGAATCTTCAATGAAATTTGAATCGGTATAAGGGATGCTGATATAATTAGTATTGGGGAGGCCAAATTTATGATGAGAGGTTTGATTTGTGATAAAATGAGATGGAGGTATGCTGTTTGTTACAGAACTAGGAGAAAAATAGCTATGACCTTCTTCAAGCATGAAAATTAAATCTATTTTCATATGAAAATGTTTATTAATCTTATTGCATGTTTTTTAATGAAATTTTTATTTATATTGTATTTTGCATTAATAAGAATTGTTTTTGTCTCACAACAACTTTTTTTTCAAATTGAAATAATAAGAGGGAAGATTTTTTTAAAAAAAAAACAAAAGAAAAAAAGAATTGTAAAAGAACTACATGCATTACATAATTAGCATTCAACACTTGTATCACACAATTTGTTTTATATATATAAATAAACGGCTGAAACTTGAAACCTTTTAGATCAAGAGAGACATTAATGTCAATTAAGTTATACATAATTTATTTTCAAATATTTACTTCTTTTAAATTAATGTAATTTGTAGAATCTGTGAAAAAGAATTTTTTTTAAGCCTTTTGAAAATCTCCACGGATCTCTCGTAAATCTACTTTTCCTGACATTTTTTAATTTATCTTCACTGTACTTTTGACAATGAAAAGAAAAGATTCGTGGCTATTATCACTGTATTATAGGATGCTGAACGAAACTACATCGCTTGTTTATAAAGCTTTAAAGATTCGTTCCTTTTCCAAGAAGAGTTGTTCTTGCGTGGACACATTTCCGGAAACAAATTCTGTACAAAACTCATGAAGAAAGAAGTACTTTCCCTAGTAAGATACGTGTATGAGTGCTCCATTGTCTTCGACAATTTTTTTTTTAAAAGTTAATCAGGAAAAATGAAAAAAAAAAACAAAAACGAACAGTATAAAATATATGAAAAAACTCAGAAAAACAAGTTAAGGCTACCTGTTCCTTCCCTTTTTTTAAGAATTAACAGGAGGATGGAAGAGATGCTTGTATGGAACAAGTCCAATCAGTAAAAAATCAAAGGGATGGTCAAAGACTGTTTATGAAAAGGGTGGAGTGAAGACAAACACCATGTCCCACTAAAATACCAAACCACATCCGACAAGATATGCCCGGACCAAAGCTTCTGCAGTTTCAGATTATCAACTCAGTTTTATCTTACTCTAATCTGACTTCACTTCCAGGCTTTCTAGAGATGAACAACTGGACTGTGAGCTAGCTAGCTAGGTAGCTACTAGGTGTCGAGATAGCTTGTTCATCACAAGAACACCGGAGAAAAAAAATCTATCGGGGATGCTACTGTCACAGAACCTAAAGATTCTAGCCAGCTTGGAAATTTATCAGCCAAGCTAGAATGTCTTGTATGGGGTTCTACCTAGCTAGCTGTTATATGTATACGTGGAATAATATTACAAGCATGCTAGGGATCACTAATAATTGTGAAAGAAACCATCTCATAATATGATTTATATTATTATCTAATACACTCTTTCAAGTAAAAGTCTTTTGGGCTTGAAACTTGCACAGACTCACATCACCTTGTGCTTGATTTTTATCAAATAGAATGGAGGTGGTGAGATTCGAACTCGTGACTGCTAGGTCAACAAAGCTCTAATACCACGTTAATGAACCATCTCACCTAAAAATTTAAGCTTGTAAATGAAGTCTCATAATATGATTTATATTATTCTTTGAGAATTTATTCTATAGTTAGAGAGAGATCGCTGTGGTGAGGATAATGGTGGATCTTATGGAATATTTTAGGGTTGTGAGAGGATAAGTGATTGGTGATGGGGAGACCATGATCAGGACCGAGCCAAAGCTCGGAGAATCTTTTCCACTAGCACAAGGACATATGGGCGTGCTCCCATTACTTGTAGGCAAGTGTTAAACCAACCTAATCTCAAATATCACAGCTATATTTTCCTTGCATGCACCAACTCATTTATTGTCAATGCCCCCTTCCAATCTACTACAGTACCTACCCATGATTCCTCGAAGATAAATGCAACTGAAACCCATTCAATCTCCTTCTAAATACCTAAAGTTTTTAAATATTTGATCGCTGATAAACCCTAAAACCCTAAATTCATTTATAGTCTATGGTAGCGCAGAATTGACGGCTCTGCTGAAGGGAAATCGAAAGGAGGTTTGATTACCAAAAGAAGCGCATGGTTTTGCCTCAAAAAATCATCACTAGGATATTTTCATTTAGCCAATCGATGATTGAACAAAACATCGACAACTTAGCATGAACTAGACACCTCTTACCGATCTGTCTTCAGTACAATTAATACAAGAATTGAAGAAGGCCACGCATAAATGGTACTGTATGAATTTTGGTGACAGCATGCATCATTTCAGAATTTTAAATGGGGACAGATGTCGTACCGAATAATGAATAATTGCTTGATTTAATTCTTTAGCTATTTGCAATTGCAGATCATGTTGCTCACTATCGTTATTTTCAATAATTGACAGCATATAATAACTGTTTTGTATAAGATTGCAGGTACGGTTATTTTTAAAAATAAAATTATTTTTGATATCAGTACATGAAAATAATTTAAAAATATAAAAAAATAAAAAATAAAAATAAAATTTTTTAATTTTTTTTATAAATACTTTTGAAATATATTATCAAACACCACAATAATGGTTTTTTTTCTTTTTTTCTAGCATGGTGCTTCTTAATCCATATGAAATACGAGAAGCAATAAATATTTTATTATTTTTAATTGGAAAGTTGATGTTAATTCCATTAATTCATTCAACAGCTTCTCTTTTTTTTTCTTTCCCATAATAAATGTCCCTCCTTTACTGGCCAGTCCCACTTGTTAGCCAATAATACATTACTGTGTTGCTACATTGAACTCGGACATAATTGTTTGCTGTTAATTTCTACAAAACAAATTAGAACCATTACTATACAAAACATTAGTCCCTTAATTTTTTTTTAAAATACAACATCTTTTTTATGATGTTATTGGTTTAACGAGATAATCCACAACATTTCAAGCTATTATTGGTTTTTATTTTTAATGATTTTTCATGTCCCTTTTTTTTTATAAAAAAAAATACAACTTCATCATTTGTTATTGATGAACTAATTTTTGTTATTTAACTCAAACCTACAAAAATGCAACATCATCTCTTTTTTTTTCAATGACCTACCTTTATTAGGTCAACCTCATGTCCCTATCATGGTTTTTTTATGTTTTAAAAAATATGCTGTTTCATACAAAAAAAAATAAATCATACGTTTTATTGCTATATAATTAAATAAGAAATAATCTCTTTAAATAAAAACATTACTAAATATGATGATGTGCATGAATTTTGTTTCATGTTTGTCTAGTTGACTCGATTTCACTTTGTTTTCTAATAAAATATTTATCATTTAACATTGAGTTCATTCGTAGATAGAGCTTTTTAACATGTTTTTTTTCAAGATTATTTCTCGTGAGTTTCATAGGCAATCAAAGTTAACGGTAGTGAACCAAATTTTAGTATTGGATTAAAAAAAGACATGTTAGGAATGCCTAAATAATTATTTTTCTGTCACTCAATATGTTTTACTACAAACCCGTCAAGTAGTGCTGGCTTGGGAAATTGTATTTGATTTTGAATAATCTCCTGCTAATTACTCTCGACTCCTTCAATCATTATAATTCTGATGTTGATAGCATTGAGCCCATGAAAAAGTGTGGACTCAGTCCTTCGACAACATAGGGGCCATTGGACGAAGATTGGGCAATTGAAATTGTGAAGCTGGTGGGGGAAGGAGAGTCCCTCGAGATGATGATGGTGCTTGCTTGGGTGAGAGCAAAGTCAATCTGATTTCGATAGAGCCAGCTGTATGGAGCTATTATTATAATACGATGATAGGTTTGAGAAAGATTCTTGTTCTCTTCTTCTTTTTTCTAGCACTCGTGTATGCAATCGTGTGCGGTGGAAGTACACTTTTAAAATGATCTTTGGTTGCGTTGCTATGATTCCAGAGGAGAATAAAGATTTTGGGAGTGTGAAAATAGAAATACTTTCATGGAAAAGATTTGTACTCGTTTACAAAATGATGTGGAGAGTAAAATGGAGCTCACTAAGATTGTAAATCACATCTTATCCTTTCTCAATTTGACAATCTACTACATTTTATATACTTTAATGGAATCACGAGGAAAGTTTAAGATAATTTAAATTTAATAAATTGTTAAATCCCAATATACTTATTTTAATATATTTTAATTAGTCATAGATTGAGTTTAAAGACACTGTAAATTTAATAAGTTATCAGACTCAATATATTTACTAAACCATTCAGGTAAATAGCTATTCGATTATTTCTTATTCCTAAATAAACTTATTCCTAAAACATATTAGATTTTATGATATCATCACAACTTTATTGCAAACTTCATTCTTTTTTCTAAATTCACCTCAATCAACCTTTTGATGATATAACTTTTTTAGGTGGCACTATTTTGATAAATGAAGTGCATTAGACAGTCCTTCCATTAAGCATTCTTGTGTTCATAGAAACCTTCATTTCTATCATAAATAAAAGGATTAAACATTATAAATAAAACCTGTTTCATCTCAACTGTTGGGTTTCAAACCGAAATCGAAAGCAGTTATTCATTTGTTATTTTTTTTTACTGCACAAGAGACCTGAGTCTCAAAGAACTAGGGAAGAAGAACAGGCATAGATACTCCATTTAGGGTTACCATCTTCGCGATTAAAGCAGTGCTACGGCCCATTCATCTCTACTAGCCCAATTAGACAAGGCAAACTATTTTTTCCTGTAGGCACATTTTAGAAACCCAGATTTTGATACAGTGTGCATGTTTTACGGGCCCACTTCTAGAAAATATTTTTTAATAAAAATCTAATAACATTACATTTTTTTATTATTAACATGAATATCTAAATGTTTACGTTGATTAATTCCATAAACATTAAATTTAACAATTATATAAATTTTCAATAATCATCATATTATACCCTTTTATACCGTTCAATTCTCAACTTAAATTTTCAATTCTGAAGAGTAACTGATAAAGACGTCGTCCCAATTATGAAGAAATAGAAACGAAAGGTAGATTCTATCGGGCACAGGCTTTTATACTACTGGTGTCAGTTTTCCAATCAAAGAGAATAGTGGTAATCACTGCTTTTTCTGAAAAATGATGAGTACCATCGATACTAAACTTTAGGGTTTTCTTGTCTTCTGAGATGAAGCTTTTAACTGAGGATTCTTACAGGATTCCAGCCGAGGTTAATGGCTTCTTGAATATGGCCCATTTCAAATTTTTCGGCGTTGGGATCCAACCCGAAGCAAATTTCGTAGCACAAACGCCGTCCCTCTCATACGCTTGAGCATTAATGTTTTACATGTGAGAGGATTTCTTACAATCTTGATATAAACAAAGCAACCCCTTTGTATTACTGAGAAAGTAAACTGAATGGAGTCTGCGACTGAGGTTTGCTGCAAATTTAAAATGGTGGGCTTCTTCTTGAATTTCAAGCCGGTTAAGATGATCTCTCTCTTCCATGGAGAGAAAGAGACGAGTGGATTCTCTTATTGAAAGGTAATTAGCAAAATCAGGGTCCCATCGAATATTTTCGCATGATCATTTCACAAAAGAATTGATGATGCGATCACGAAGTATAATTGATGGTGAGAAATGGGTATTGATGGATAAATCTATTTTATTTATGTTATTTTTTTATTAAAAAAATATATGTTTAAAACTCAATATAAATAGTTTTTGCAAAATGTCAAGAACAGATGAGACGGGTCTCACTTATTTTCAAACCCAACATTATGATTTACTGTTGGTTTCTTTCTTGAATTAGCTTTTCAAACCCAACAATGTCTTTTTTAGTTCCTTCTTGATTATTATCATTAACATGATGTATGATTTTAAGACCTAAATTCTTCTTTGGCGTTTCTTATTGCTCTTGCTTTTCCATTGTAATTTCAGGTGTTATCAAAAAACAGATGAGATATTCTAGTATAATTTTGGTGAGGTCTTTGGCTTCTTAAATTGTCTTTTTTTTTTTGCTTCTCAAGTCTTCAGTAAAGACCTAAGAATTTTGCTCATAATATCGGCATTGATATAAGTCCTACCGAGAACATCCAGACTACTAGTTATGGATTTATTAAAAGCATTTTGAATAATTTATATTGATGAAATAATATGTTTATTTTGGATTCCTTAACTTGTTTACTTCCTTCATATGTTATTTTTAAAGAATGTCATACATCCCTAATTGTTTTGCACGAAGTGATTTTAGTAAACTCGCATTTACTTAATACCAAATACAAAGTATTCATAGCTTTTGTATCTATAAAAACACAAACTTTTTATCACCTTCTACATACTCACTCCTAGCTTTATACGGTATATTCTCAATAAGTAGCTATAAATCATTATCAATAGATCGAAGATATAATATTATCATACCTTGTCATTAGACATAATCATTATCATTAAAGAAAGTTGGCCTAGAGGTAGAAGATCCGTCATTTTAAAGATATAACATGTGATTGCAATTCTACTTCAATCCTAAGCAAACCTTTATAAATAAGGACTAAGTTTTGGTATCAATTGTTGTTTTAAGATTAAGGCAGTAGTAACACCTAAAAAGGAGGTGAATTAGGTACTCCATTAATATTAATAAATAATACAATTGAATTTTATTAAACATCATAAACACAATAAAAATGAATATAATTAAAGTGTTTAAAATAAAAATAAGAGAGAAATTGCAAAAATCAATTTCTAATATGGTTCAACAAACTTTCATCAGCACATTAAGCACCAAACTAATTTTTAGTATTGTATTCTTTCATAAGTCCAAGTTAAAGAGTTAAAATGTAACTTAGATGAGCACACACCAAGATTTTACTCCATTTGAAGATATTTTCTCTTCAAGAATTTTCACCATTTAATAAACTTAAACCAAGATTTTCCCACCTGAAAATATAAGCTCTACAAGATTTGTTTTTGATGGATTTCCGTCACTAATATGAAGAGTTTTATCCTAACTCTCAAAGGATTATAATAATAGTTTTTCTCACAACAAAACTCTCTCAAAATTAAATGATATAATTTAGACTTTAGTATAGTTCATTTAATAACAATTAGATGATTAAAAAATGTTTAAGTGTAATGAGTATAAGAGTACATACTCTAATGCTAAAATACGGAGGTTAGTAAGACCTTATAGTATGGTATGATTGATGATTGTTGCTTGTTTCTTTTTTAAAATAGCTTTTATAATGTTTTTTTTTTTTTCAGAATTCTTTTTTCATTTTAGCAAGAATGTGAGGTATTTATAAGTTTCTAATAGAAACTAGTTATTTCTAGTTGTTGAAACCCTACTAAATGCAAAAATAATCTACCAGTTTATATTGGTTAAGCCAATTGGTCTATTGGTTCCTAAACAATCCTAGGTGTTTATCCTTTATAAACAAGTAATCGACCGGTTCAACTTAAATTCTTGATTTTGACAGTTTGAAGTGGGTGAATCTTGAACAAATATCATTTCTATATGCATGTAGATTAAAGTTTGAGAGTTCATTTTAATTATTGTATTAAAAAGTTTTTAAAAACTACATAACTTCAATAACATCACTTACTAGAAAGTCATCAAAACACTTGAAAACATTAATATTAAGATAAAAATTAAAATAAATAGTGGAAATGATGAAAAAGGAATTTGTAATGATTACACAACAAGGTTGAAATGGGAATTGATGAAAGAAGTTTCAAGTGATGGAGTTCAAGGATATATATGAGTTGGGAGAAAGAGTTTCTAAGAGTAAGTAGAAAAATATTTTTCCAATTAATAATTTATCATTAGGAAACATCATATATAGAGGTTGCAGAGTTTATAAACGGTGAGCCAATAATTTACTATGCATTAATAAAGAAAAATTTTGAGTCTTAAGATCTTTGCAATTAAATAAAGAAAGACATTATTCATTTGATATAAATCAAGTTGATGTTATTTTTGTTTGGTTGTTAGCAAATAAAAGGATTAAAATTAAAGAAAAACATAAATAGGTGACTTGCAAAGAATTAAAAGGGAAGAACTGTTGTAAATGGCATGAGATGGTTGTCCAGTCAATACAAAGATTATGTAATATTTACAAATGTAATTTAGGATCTGATAGAGTCAAAACATGTTAGGTTTTTTTAGGTAAAATTGAAATAATAGGAATTGATGAGGACCTTGGACATTTAGTTAACACATTGTCATTTAATATAAGGAAAATTGCTAATAATATGATGTAAATTTTAAAATTCAATTCTCAACATACTAGTTAATTAAGATTACGTATTAGTTTGCATTCATTAATAAGCAATGCTTTTTGAGTGGAATAAGTGTTATACTATAAAAATTATATGGGAAATAAATCAACATTATATGATAAGAGGAAACTTAAAATATAAAGGTTATTGCCACATATAAATTATGGAACATGCACACATAAAGCAGGTGTAACAAGCCATGTAATTAAAAGGTAACAACTACTCTTATGAATGTGATATTGTGGAAAGAGACTTGAAAAATAAGAGGCTATCAACAATTAACAGACAATTAATAGAAGCATTATACAATTGACTATATAAAACAAATTGCAAGGAATATCAAGGATATGACAACTAATCAAAACAACAACAATTACATTTCAATTCAATCAAGTTCATAGGGCCTTCAAAACATGTTTATCAAGTAGACATGTAATTGTAGGATGAAAACCAATAAGCATTAACTTATAGGTTATAATTATATATGGGATGACTTTATAAGAGATAATCAAGTAGGCTTGTAATTTCATTTGTAATCAATTACTTGCCATCTCAATATTATAAACCAAAAAGTTTCAATATCAAAGAGTTTCAATTCATGGATCTAATTAGAGTATGAACTTATAAAAAAAAACAGATTATGTTCAGATCATATTCACACACACTTAATTCAAGTATCAAGTTGTTATGTTAAAATTACTTCACAAATATTTTCATAAATTACCCTTAAAACAAACTATTTGGGCAACTGAATGTTTTCATTTCTATTCAACCTTTCTACTTCTTGCCCATATAGTAACATAAAATATTTTTGATGATGAATTGATTCCTTGAAGTAATGTTACAAGAAAGAAAGAATATAGCAAAAATGAATTATGACTCGAAAAAGGAAGGTGCATTATACTTGATCTTCATTTCAGTATCTTGTCTTCACATTTGAAAACCTCCTAGATATCTCCCGCCATATATTTGAGCGAGGTAAAGCTTGGAGTGTGACTAATTGGATATAATTCCAATATAATTTCTTAAGTTTCTAACTTTATATGACTTTCTATTTCAGGACTATACAGAAACAAATATGCTCAAATAGTAATTTTATTGTTATGCTAAGGTTTCTCATTTACGAAGTCTATGAGAAAAAAGATAGTAGGGGATTCTTTTTGTGTTTCTATGGGACTAACTTGTGATTTCCTTAAAAAAATGCATTGCATTAGATCAAAGGGCTATAGACCTACAATGATATTTCATATAACTTGTATCACACAATCCAAGAAGATATCTTTTGATACGGAGACATAAACCAAACCATGGGCTTTAGATGTTTTTGTTTGAATATGGTAGTACTGATAGTGATGACTCATTTTATTTGCTTCAAGCTGGAAAAACTATATAAATTGGACAAGTAACATACAACATTTTTTTTAAAAAAAAGAGCGAGCTAACACAAATACAAAAAAGTTTTTTGGCAACATAACATATTTTCATCCCTGTTGTGCTTTAAAATGATAATATTTATTAAATATCGCTAGTTTAAAGTGTGACAAGGTGGAAGTTTAATCTTCTAGCTCAATTGGTTGACCACTTCATAATAGTTAGTAAAATTGGTTGATTAGTTCTAAGAATAACAAGAAAAATCTCAAAACTTGGGGTCTCGACAAGTTTTTGGATGTCTAAAGATTCGATAGTCTGCGTAGCAATACAATGACTATTATACAAAAATATCATCTAGAAACAAACTCTTGTATGAACTTAAGTGTGATCCAAGGATCAAATCAAAAGTTATGACTCTTTTAAATTGTAATTCTGGTATGACGAGACTAGACCTCCTCTTATGCTTAAATTTATCCCACTAGTCCATAAATATATTTGTTAGGCCATTCATATAATCTGCTTGGGACCAAGTTCTTATTTAGTAATGACAAACCCACTTATAAATATGTAGAATCACCTATTATCGCACAACATCATTGACATTTAAAAATAGAAGACAACTACTGTGTGAATAATAAGTTTTTGACATTTTAATTGGGGTTTATTTTTGAGTCTACAAGTAAAAAAAATATATATATTCTGACTTAAACATATTTGAAAAAATAAGTTCATAAATTAGCGTTTGTATGAAATGGTCAACCGATCAATACAACTTAATCCAATTAACCGACTAGTTAAGCTTGATGATTGGAGCTTCACCTTGTAGAATCACAACATTTATTAAATGTTGTTCTTTAAAAATGTAATAGCTATCTTTTTACGCTTAGGAATAATAACATTTAAATATTTCATCGAATCCTTCTCAAATGATTTAATTTATCAAGAAATATATTTATAAATATTAGCAATATCCATACTTGCTCTATTGTGCTCTCCAGTTTTTCCATTCATGCTGTACCTTTTTTTCATGTCAAGTAGGGCACTGACTGAAGACAAATATCCATCACCGTGGTTGCATGATGGATGCCTCTTGGTTGGTACTCAAGAAATGCACGTCTATCTGCTTATCCTTATACACACTATATTATTGCCAAACGACCACGTTTCTCCTTCCCATCACCTTTCAAGTCTCATTCTATCCTTGAATCACAGATTCCCCAGGATCTTAGCTTGGGCAGCAGCATTGCACATGGACCAGCTTTCGTGGGTGGTGGACTAGTGGTAGGACTCGTGGAAAGTCACTTTTCTCTTGCTATCGTGATATCCAGAAGATTAAAAGGGCCTTGAAAAAAATTAAATAAATATCAGGGGCGCACCACCCTTGATTTATTCTCTAAATTTTAAATAAATAGGACATTACAACTGTTTCGTTGAGCCGCACCATAAAATTTAGACTTTGAATGGACCCTCCAACTTGCAAGGAAGGACCACTAAAACGTAGAAGGTTGGCCTCAATGCGAATAAAATCAAAGTTCTCAATTTTAGTTTTGGTTAGTGTTTTATTTTTTTAACTGGAAAAGAATGTTTCAATGTGAGTAAAATCAGTCTATATTAAGGTTCTTAATTTTATTTTGATTGGTGTTTCATTTTTTCAATTGCAAATAAATGTTTCGGTTTCATATAATTAAATATATTAATTCATTTTTTTTTAGTTCAAATCCAAAAATAAAATTATTTAGAATTATGCAATTTAATCTAAAAAAAAAGATTATTTGGATGAAACAGAACGGGCGGAACGAAACCGGAACGTTCTAGCTAAAATTTAGGCGGAATTTCCGGAACGAGCTGAAATTTTAAATGAGATAAAAATTGCGTCATTTTATCTCGTTTTTTTAACTGGTATGAAACGTTTTAATTGTTTTGGCCGAAATAAAATGAAATTATCAGTATTGGTCTATATAGCGTAGGACCACTTTCCACTAACCAATAACCCTTACTATCATCATTAGTTGAGCCCTTGTTCAAAGCCCTTCACCAATATTTTTTTACTTCAAAATTTGATTTATAATCTCAATATCCATCCCATAAAACATCATATCTTTCACACTTTATATATATATACTAGCTAATTGCCCGCGCTTTGCCGCGGGTATTTTTTTGTATATGATTTAACATAATTAAATCTACAACGATAAATTTATATGATATAAGTAAATAAAAAGTATAGATTAAAAGATAACATGTTTAAAATTTTGAGTTGAGTTTGTCACGTAAGCATAGATTACATTTTTTAGAATATAGGTATTACATCATAAACGATCACAAAAGAGCGTGCACTAACATTAGAAAAAAGAACAAAATATTTGAATAAGGAAAAAAAACAAATTACACGAAATCATTATTGTGCGGATAATAAAATTATAAAAAATCAATTAATAGAAAGAGAAAAAAAAAGAAGGAAAAAGGAAGCAATATTAATTTAAAATATTATCACAATAGCAACATCGGAGTCTTAATAAATAATCACTATTATTATAATAATAGAATACATAATCACTATTATTATAATATTAATAATAATCACTATTATTATTATTCTTATTATAATTATTATTATTATGTTAATAATGAAAGAAACATAAATAAATGAAAGACTAAAAATATCCAAGAAATTTGAACAAAAGATAAAAAAAAAAAAATTATCATTGCTATTACCGGCAAGAAAAAAAAATTATAAAATTATCGGGAGGGAAAAAAAAAACAAAAGAGTAAGAATGAAAAATAATTAAATCATCATCATCATTATTATTATTGTTATTATTATTATTATTGTTATTATTATTATTTTGATTATTATTATTATTGTGTTAAATACACTTATGTATACATGGACAAAAGTAGGGATTAAAAAAATAAAAGTGTAAGGGCTGAAATGAAAATCAAATATGAAGGGATTAAATTAAAAAATTAAAAGTCAAAGGGCTAAAATGCAAATTATATTTATTGTCAATTGAAATCAGAGGACAAAATTGCAAAAATTAGAAGAAGGGTGACTGATATGAAAAGTTGTTTATATTAACAATTTTAATTGGAGGACCAAATTAAAGAAATTCAAACATCCGGACCGAACAAATTTCAGGAACCAAAAAGAAATCGAAAATCAAAAGTTAACGGACCGAACTGAAAAATGCTTTATATAATTAGTTTTAATTGAAGGGCACAATTGAAAACAATCAAACTTTGAATTACGAAATCGGGCATAAAATCGAAATCCAAACCTCGGGGGACCGAAATTAACTTCTTATATACATGAGGGACCCGGACGACGATTGGGCCAGCGAGAGAGAGAAAAAGGTGCACTGCGACAAAACCCGGACCCCTCCGTTTACCACGACATGGAGGGCGATACCGCAGCGACAGGCGATAGAGGACCGAGCGGCGACCGTATTCACCGGCGGAACGGAATTTTTACCACCGCGATGGCTCGACGACGCCGCGCTTCCATGGCGCGTTGGCGTTAGCGCATGTGGCGCTGACTAGATGACGCCGCCCGCTGTCCCCACGATCAATGACCGAAACAGCCACGGAGCCACCGGTATTTACTGAAAATACCGGGGAGGGAAAGGGACGCTGAAGCCCCGATCACCGTGCATAATTTTGTCGTTATCGGGGCTGAATTACATCGGCGCAGCTGTGGAAAAAATTTGGGAAAAAACCGAGCGCCCACGGAGGCTGTGTACTATTTTGTCGTGTTCTGGGGGTAGAATCGTTAATACACTGTGCACATTGCGGCTAATTAAAAAAAAAAAGGAAAAATCCGAAAACACCCCCACCAAAAAATGCACACACGCCGGTGATGAAGGGCAAAAGCATACGCCTGCTGTCGCCAATCCACGATGAATACACTCTCAGTCCACAGTGTAAAATCCCACGGGCTTTATTTGTTTTGTAATATATATATATATATGTTACTCTTTCAAGAATTAAATGCGGAGAGAGTTCAAATTTAGGACTTGAAAATCAATAAATATATTTATTGTCATCTTAACAAAACTTTTTTTGTTTGTAATATACATCCATCAATTTAATGAACTCGATATAACATGGGTTCAGTCATTCATCAAATCTAAAAAAACATGGGGTCAATGAGATGTCAAACTCAACATATTTGAGTTTAGCTGTCAGGAAAACCTAATAGAATATGTAAGATTCTAGATGATTATATAACCTAAAAGTATTATGAGTTGGATAAATCGTTATGCTTTTTTTTTGATCTCGGTTTATATCTCATGTCTTAAGTATCCAAGATTAAAGAATCTTGCCGCTATAACAATTACATGAATTATTCATGTAAGAGATATTGATATCCCTACACTTATAGATATACAAAAGGATTTTTAAAAGGCATACCGCACTTACTATTTATATTAATTATATAAAAATAATATTTGTTTCTCATTAATGTCATCGAAAACAAGGAATTTTTTAGTCTTTTTCCTCTATTGAAAACAACAGGATTCAAGAGATATAAATATCTCCTCAAAAATCCAAGTAAAAGGTTTATATTTTTTTCTATTTCGTAATAACTTGCAGATATTTCAAAGCATTTAGTCATCCTAAAATACAAAATAAACTCATTTCTTGTAACTTAAAGCTTTTTAGGTTATTTATTGTTTTTTCCATAAAATTGTTAATTTTATCATCAGAGAGTGTTTGAATCTCCCAGACTCAAACTGTTTTTGCAGGAACTTGAACATCTTGATTACCAGCATCCATATGCAAAATAACACATTGCTTAAATTTTTTTGGATTTTGAGACACCATCAACTACAAAATCTTTTCAAGTGTTCAAACATTTGTAAAAAGGGTATCATAAAATTAAAGTTACCCATGTATTAAAAATCAGTTATTAAGAACAAGTTTCAAATACATGGGTGCTAAGCTAATGGTTACTCTAAAAGCGTGTTTGGTATTATGGTAACGGTTTTCTTTTTCAAAATATTTTTCGCTTTATAAATGCAATAAAATAATATATTTTTTTACTTTTCAAAATTTATTTTTTAATATAAATACATCATAATGATTTGAAAACACTAAAAGGAATAATTTGAAATAAAAAATAAAATTAAACACAAAAACAAACCGACACTAATCCAAACCAATTCCCAATTGCAATTGTAGCTATGCCGTTGCTACATGTAAGCTTGGCAGCTTGTTCATCAGACTTTGGGATGGTATTTATGCATTATAAGCATAGACCGGTTAGGATGACTAGCACTTCGTGTTTGATGCAAATGTACATATCGTTAGCACAAAATATGAATTTGCACTGTCAGGTTCTTCCATTGACATTAAAAAATCATAAGAGAAAATTGTATGATCCGCTGCTCCAACCATGTTGTAAACTAGTATCTCTAGGATTGACAACATTCTTTCCATACAGTAGACTAGCAGAATTGGCTTCGGTGACTCGTCGTCTGCAAAATCAAACCAAAACCCGAAAGTTTTCAATATTCTGTCACAAAATTCATATCGAATTAAGGATACGTAGAAGATGATGACCTAACTATCATATGCATAGTCCTGGTAAAATTAACGCATCAAACATTGCCTTTGGTTTTGGTATCACACATTAACCATATTAGTCCCCGTAGACATGACATGATAACAGAGATTTGTGATCTGCATAATAGGTTTTGAGTTCGAATCAGAACATGTATTCTTTATAAAAAAACTTAAACAATCAGGGTTTTATTCGTTCATCTGAACCCATAATTTTTTTTTTCTGGATGAGATTTCCTTACATATAGATAATAATAATAATAAAAAATAACCACATTTAAATTTCTAAATATTACTTTTTTTCGTAAAAGATAGATATGCCATCATTCCAAGGGAGCATTTTGTTCACCAGTATTTTGGCCCAATGAAAGTTTTTCCTTTAGAAAATTTTAAATCGATTTGCATGTTTTAATTACTTCTCGTCTGATATCTCCTATATTGTCTCCATGTTTGTCTTAATCTTTGTTTTCTTCCCGTGGGCTCTAGAACATGGATGATGGTCCAGGTTAAATTAAATATCATGAAAATCAATGACAAAAAAAGATAATTTTCTAACAGGACAGAGCATGACGAGATGAATTGCCAACCGGGCAAATCCACTGGAATATCTGCAGCACCTGAAGAACAGACCCATCAACCAAACAACAACAGTGATCGAATACTGATAAATCATGGAACAGTCTCAAGTAACCAGCCAGACCCTTTTTGAATGTTGTTCACAAGCAAAAGCTTGCCCGGAAACCCTAATTCCAATGGTCTGAAACGTATCAAAACTGCACGAAAATAAATCCTGCGGTGCACCTCTTGCTACCTCCTCTCTTCATATCTTGGCAGGATGCTCTCAGTGATCCAAAAGATCATGTCAGGCTACTGCCATCTGATGAGTTTGAGTCTGACACACATCAAAAGATAGCTATCCATTTTCGTGTTAGATATCGATGGCCATATTTGGTAAAATAACAGGACTGGGTTACGTCATCATCATCGCTGTTTATATATATCTGAACAGTAAGTTTCCTTCAGTTTTCACCCTGAGCAATTACGAAAAAAAGCCACTTAACATCAAGGAATCAAGGAGATGGATTTTACTTGCTGTTTTTTTATATGCATTTATCACTAGCTAGTAGTAGTTATATTTTTTAATAAAACATGAGTGTGAGTTTCAGTGAGTAATACGAAACTAACTTTTCATTATCTAGGAAAGCTTTTGTAGATATTTATTATATATAAAGAGCAAAAACAAAAAAAAAAGTTGTAAATTGAAATTAAAAAAAAAACCTTTTCCTTGAAACTGATTCCTCTCTCCCCCTGTCTGCACCTTGTCCTGCTTCATCTTGTGGTTCCAAAGAAGCCTTGTCACACCCTATGCTACCATTTTTTGTAAGCATAGATTCTCCAACTGGGTCCAACCCACCACCACCACCACCTCTTTCTCCACCATTTATAAGCACTGCACCCTAGCCAATCAGTATCTCAAATCACCTCTTCAATTCAAACCTGCTCTCTTATATTCACTCTTTCAGCCCCAACAAATTTTTCTTCTTTCGCTAAGACTCCTATATCTCTGCTTTTCCATCAAAATTTTAGACTTGGCATTGAGAAAATGTCTTCCAGCTATCAAACTCCAAGGAGTTCGAGCTCCACCTGGACGCCAAGGGAAAACAAGCTGTTTGAAAAGGCTCTAGCCTTGTTTGATAAGGACACACCGGACCGGTGGCAAAATATAGCCAAAGCTGTTGGTGGTGAGAAATCAGCTGAGGAAGTGAAGAGGCAGTACGAAATCCTTATCGAAGATCTGAAACATATCGAGTCCGGCCGTGTTCCTATTCCTAAGTACAAGACCAGTAGAAGCTGCAGCAATACAAACGAAGAAGAAAGGTAAATGCCTTGTCACTTAACTTAAATTGATGTCCCAGGCTCGACGCCTTTTCTCATGCACATGCGCTGTTATATCAAGTATATTGCATTTTCATATAGTTGACCCCTCCTCTCAATATTTCATTTTTTTTATTAAATACCTAAATAAGATTTTACCGTCGATTAATATAATTGTGACGTGGAATGAATACGTTTTTTCAATAATCTATTTAACGTATAATGTTACAATGTATCTCCGTGTGACGTGAAACTTGTTACATATACAGTAAGTATCGAGTTATTGCATGAGTTCGAGTTATGCAAGTTTTATAAATGTCTAAATGAAACTTATTCCGTGCAAGGAGATCGAGGGATGTAATAAAGCAATTTAATATCAAAACATTAAATTAATGTAAAAATAATAGTTTAAAACTATGTTTCAAGTCATTTATTGTTAGAGAATAATATAAATTATATTATGGAAATTTTACTTACAAATTTAAACTTTTTAAATGAGATATTTCGTTATTATTTATGCCACTTGATCTGGATAACATCTCCTTATCCAAACTCTTTATGGTGTTTTGGTAACTCTCTCTTCTACTAGATTGGTTATTTTCTGTCTTGCTTTATAGGCTTCTCAAGCATCTCAAGCTGCAGTGAAGTCCAGGACTCGGACAGGCGACCTTTTTATCACCCACCAAGCAAATCTCTGTCAAAGTAGATATTGCTCGTATCAGTTGTCCTCTGCACTGCAATTTATTTCAGATCATATTGTAATATCTGCATTGTAATGAAATAATCTATGTTATTCATTTATCCACACTTCTCTCGTTATCTAATTTTTAGTTCATAAAAATATATATATTATATTTGATGGTGGCCATAATTAAGATGCTCTAAAGTAATAAAGGTAGGCAAATTTGATAGGTCTATAGATCATTCTGGTTACCGGCATGATGATAGAGTTTTTATGATCTGAGTTCGAGTTATAAAATGTATTATTTATAAAAATCTGAAAATAATCAAGATTTTTGGGATAAAAAAAAGATTATGATATTCTATTTTTAATGAAGCATAACATTTACGCTTCCTTTTGTTCATCGAATTAATTAACAAACTTATTTCCATTATATTTTTTTTAATTTAATAATCTAGTATAATTTCAACCCTATATTATGCACGTTTGGATTCGTGTATTTACGGGGTTTTCCTTCTCTATTTCTTACAACTTATTTTTATTCGAACATCTCCATCGATATACATTTATATTAATCGATTGCCATATCGAATTTCATGTTATTTCGTACAAACAACAATAGGGAGATGGGAATTGGGATTAAGGTCTCCTTATTTTTGCATGCAAAAGAGCAAGATTTTTCCTGAGCTGCCTGGTGTATGCGCACGGTCGTTCCAATTGAGCCACATGACATATCTTCTCTATGCAATGCAACATTGCAACGTTGACTTTCCTCTGTAGATCACAGTTTCTAAATATGTTATATTAGTTAATAAAGTTATTAAATTTATTATTATTTAGGTATGTTACACAAAAGATATTTAACAAAAAAATCTAGAGTTTATATATATATATATATATTTTAAAAATATAAATGTACAAAATATAATTTGTGACAAACATAATTTCATTATAATTCTAGCATGTATATTAAGTACATAATCAAACTTGCAATTGATATTAATTCAAAAAGTATCTAAGCATAGTAAATATATATATTAAAAAAAAATGATACTAATTTACTAATTTTGACTTGCCATCTCTATTTAATAAGTTGTCTACGTGTATGGCACCTTCCAAATTTCTAATTTCAGCTTAATTTTTTTTTTTTTTATTGTTGGAAGGTATAAATGTTACGCGATAAAGCATTGCTGAAGACTTTTATTTAGTTTTTTTTTTTTTTTTTAAAAAAAAAAAACATTTTCATATTGGATACAAACGCGCTGCACCAAACAGGATAAACAAATCTGAAAATTATCGGATTTATGTAAAACAAACAAAATAAATTGTTTGACTTGTGTGCTTATTTGGCACTGTGTGCATTATGTTATTTTTAAAAAGTATTTTTTATTAAAAAATATATTAAAAATATGTCAAATTTATATATTAGTTTTTAACATTAACATGTTAAAATAGTAATAAAAAACTAAAAATATCAATTTAATATTTTTTCTAGACAAATATACTTTTAAAAAATATTTAAAAATAAAAACTATCAAACTTCAAACGAAATTCTAATAAAAACAATAGAGCAATATATATAAAATTAATCAGTGATTAGAGTTTTGATTCATCGATCCTATTCTGACCTGTGGAAAACAAGGGGTAATGAAATCCGTATCATTTGACCCTGTTGTCGAACATGACCTGCGATGACACCAATATTGTCTGCAATCTCTTAAATATCAACTATCGATTTCTTTCTTGTTTTAGAAAGTGCACTTCAAAAAACTTACTACTTCCAGAACTGATTTGTAAACAAAATCTGGCAACCATGGAAACTTAATGGTCGCAACAAGCAATGAATCTTTCAGCCCTTTCACTGTGTCAGGCAGCAGGTATTCTGAGCAAGATGAGAAGCCAATTCTCTCTGGGACAGCACGACTGTGGACTCAGTCATGCCCATAACTGTGCAACCTACCACCATTGACTCAACCGAGTCAGGGAACATCTCAGCCGTCTTGAAACAAACAATCCCTCCATAGCTCAACCCAGCTTGAAATTTCCATGTTAGAATTCCGTCTAGTCCAAAACCATGCACAAGCACCACGGCGGGTGTGTTTGGTTTACTCGTGGTGGTCCGATCGCTTGGGACCCAATAGCGCATTACTGTCCCGGCCTCGATCTATACTGCTTGAGATTTCAGCCCGACTCGCTTCATTAGGCAACGCAGCAATGACATGTACATTGTCAAAACGTTCACCATTATCCCTAATTTTTTTTAAGATGATATTTTACCATATATATATACTTTAATGATACTAGACTGTAATGGGTTGAATACACCAAAAGATGTTTCTGTGAATCACAACCTATCTACCCCCACCTCCTTTCATTTTCAATGTTTCTGTATGCTATGCAATTAAAAGATCATCGACTGTAATGGGTTGAGTACACCAAAAGATGAAGATGAAAGACATGTGAAATATGCTTGAAAATTTTAGAATTTCACCATATGCATACAAAATAAAAAATATATATATTGTACTATTAAAATGACGATTTTTTTAGAAATCTTTGGATATTTTTTTAAATATTTGGTAAAAACGAGTGTTTTTAATATTAGGTCAGTATTTTATAATATAAGCTTATAACCCCGATATTAAATCAAAACTTTGTACATAAACATACTTTTATGTTTTTAAAATGAAGATATTTATTTTCAATTTCTTGAAATTTCTAATACCTCTTTTGTTAGATATTAGAATAAAAATAAGTCAAAATCTAAAGGAATGGCATAAGGGGCTAGGCTAGTTGGGTTTAAAGACCTAACCCCAACCCAATTTGGTTTTGTGAAGCTAGTCGGCCTAACTTTCTGTTTTAATACATAGGCTAGACCCAGCCTAACCACATAGGCTGGGCTAAGGGTCCAACCCATCCCTCTTTCATTCATAAGAAAAATAGAGCCAATAAGATGTGAATTGATTCACATCTTACATGCCTATTTTAAAGGAAAAGAAAACAGAAGGTTACCTAGAGCTAGAGAGGAAAATAACGCGATTGTTGCTAAAAGAAGCTTGAGATGTTGTTGTTGTTGATGGTCTACTTGCAAGGAATGGAGTTACAGTGGCTCACCAGACTATTAAAAATAGATCAAGTCTAGGGATTTTGATGCTCATTACAGTGGCTCTTCGGCGACACTCTAGTGGGAATCATATTGGGGACATAGTATAATGTCATATTAACCAGATGAGCATCTCTTTTCATCTCAGTTAAGGCATGACAATGCATTTAATAACTTTGTAAAAGGTTATTCAACTATTTTTTATGAAGAAAAAAATGCATAGCGGTGCCAAAACTGGACCGTCTGGTCCATTTTAATTTATTATTTCTTCATTTATATTTTAGTCTTTGATTTTTTATTCTCATTTCATTCAACCAATATGGGTTGATTTCTAACAGTTATTTTCAGTTAAATCCTTAGTCATGTCAATTTCAACCCTTAATTTTTAGCACCTTTTACAATTTGGTCCTTGATCTCGAACTTCTATGACATGGCCCTTTAATTGACTCCCAAAACATTATTTTTCTTGCAATCTTGTCTTTATTTTTACCTAATTGACTTTGTATAAATTAAATTTGATCCTCTAAAATTACAATGTCCTTAATGAAGCTCAAATTAAGCTTCCAAACTTATATTTTTCATTTTAAGATTAATAAAGAGATCTTTTAGCACCTTTTTAGATTGTTTTGGTGTGACCACTACTCATGTTTAAGTCATTGATAGAATTGGAACCCAAAAATAAAAGGATGGACATTAAAATATATATTAGTCCTCATAAGACTTAGACCATCCAAATCAAAAGATGATAAGCATATACTTGATCACCAACCAATTTTGTTAAAAGGTTAGAAAGATCTTTATAGAAAACTATCGTCAATCATGAAGAGAAAACACAAATGATTGGTAAGAGATGAGGTGATATTGAAACCAAAATAAAGACAAAAATATAATAATCACAAACCTCTCTGATCAAGAGAAAGAAAAGGAAATTATATGTCTCACTTCAAATCACAACACTACTGAAAAAATAATAATGACAAGTTTCTGGTTGAAAAAATATTAAAAGAGGCTTCACACACCACCTTTGAATAAGAACATAAGTCTATGATGGATGAATTTAAAAAAGGTTAACTTAAGCATCGTTGATAGCCAACGTACAATCTTCATTAATGAAAACTTATCACTTGTAGAAAAAAGGATATGACATGGAACTTCTGATGGAGTATTGAGATATCTTTTCTTGGTCCTATGATGAGATATTAAGTTTTAGACCCGATCAAATTTGTCCTAAAAGCTCATTGAATTGATTCATGGAACTCCCAACCATCGAAGCTCCAAGATAGTTTCAAATTCTATATTTTACATTGCACAATTGTCAAAAATTAGATTCTTGAACAAAAGTTTCAAGAGGTTGTTAGAATTCATCTCTTCTATAAACATGTCATGATGTGACAACTTAAATAAGTAATAGTTGATGGCATTATAAATATTTTAGATTTGCTAATGAGAAGTGTAATCAATCTAGTTAATTTTTAGCGTGCCTTATAGTATTGGATTGTTGACCCCTTGCACTCATTAACAATAAACAAAAAAGGCTAAAGAGCTTGGAAAACATTTTTTTTCTTTTTTCTTTTGATTTTTATTATATGTTTATAAAAAACATTTTATTTTTATTTTTTTTTATATTTAGGTGATTAAGAATTAAATTTTATAATTTATTTGTTATATTTTGTCGTTAAAATTCTTTGTTGTTTGGTGGTAGCCCAAGTCATCCCATTTTACAGTACTGATATAATTTTTTCCCTTTTTAATTGAAATTGAATTTATTATTGTTTATTTTTTCTCATATAGTTAAAAAAATATTTTGAAAAAAAAAACCATGTTATAAAACTTTATAAAGTCCATGGAAATATTCATGGGTTTGGCTAGTTGACAAGTTTGACATTTTTATTTTATTTAATCTATAAATATTAGGTTAATTGAGAATTTATTTTATCATTAGTTTTTTTTTGCTTTCTAAGGCTACCATGGTCCTAAAACAAATATCTCAATATTGGGTTGGTACTTGACTTTGCAATCGTCTATTTTTGTTATCATATAGTTAAGTAAAGGAATAGTTATAAAAAAACAAATTATTATCCTAGTGGAGTTTATAACCCGGTTCACGTGTTTAGCGTGCTGATCCCAAGTTACCCGATTCATAAGTTTGACAAGTTTACCCACCAATTAGATATCTTTTTTTTACTTTATTGTTTTTAATTATCTTTTTTATTTTGTTTCTTTAATACTTTGATTAGTGAGGAAAAAGACTGTCTGCTTGATTTATTTTTATTTTTTTTTGTAGGGTTATTATATTTTCAAATAAATATCTATTTTAGGGTTGATAATTAATTTTTTTCAGCATTTATTTTTATTATGTAATTAAATAAAGAAAATACAAAAAAAAACTTAGTAAACCCAATAAAGTCAATGACTTGGGACATAGGGAACCAAAGTTGATCAAACTTTGTCATTGTCTTAATATTATTTTAAAAGATAGCCATTTTGAAGCTTTTTTTAAAATCTAATCCATAATTATATGGGTTATTCAGGTTACATTTGGATCCATAAAATTGATTAGTTTAGGTTGGGACGAATCCTATTTTATTTAATTAAAAACTTGAGTTAAATAAAAAAAACTAGTACGAGATATTTTAAAATTAACCTAGGACAGATTTAATAATACTGTAAAAAAAACTCTTTGCATTTTTAGTATTCTTGACAATGTGATATAACATGATTGCAACACTAATTCCACAGGTCGGTGAGATGAGATGATTATATGTCGGTTGAGGAGGCAGGCCGATTTTTGTGAAAACAGAAAATCAGTATGCAGGAAAAGTCACACCACAGCTCGATTGAACACAATTTCTTTTTTTTATGATCATATTGAAAGTCAAACTAATACAAACAACGATTGCCAAAATCTGAGAGAGGAGAGCTCCACTAATTTTCCTTCCCATCTTCATGCAAAGACGCAAGAATTTTCTTGAGCTGCCTATTGTAGACGAAGGGTCGCTCCAATTCCACCAGGTGACCTGCCCTCTCTATGCAATGCAACGTTGCTTTCCCTTGTAGTAGCCTGCACTCAAAGTTTCAATTCCCGTTATATAATTCTTAATTAATTAAATATATTTCTTGCCTCATATAATTCTTAATTAATTACGTCAAATATAATAAGTGTTTTTCAAACACTAAATAAATAGAAGAGTCAATGGAGGAATGGACATACTCCATCAAGTTGCGAACTTCTGTCTTGTCGAAAATGATGTCCTCCCCTCCCCACAAAAGATGTATCCTCTGCAATTGAATAAACTCGTGCTAGTTAATTAGACCTTCGAGTAAAAAATAATGAAAATGACAACATAATTTCTTCTCCTCTCCTCTCCTCGAAAATAATCAATTTCTTGACCGCCTCATTGGAAAATGTGAAAGCACGTGACAAAAATAAAGAGTATCTTCTTGATCAAATAAATAAATAGCATCTTCAATCCTGTCTATGGCCGCTGCGTGACATTGGTTGAATAAAAATGTTGGTGAAAAACATTGAAATTTTTTATTTGTTTATGCTTTAGAGTTAATTTTGTTATATATTTTTACATTATTTTGATGTGCTGAGATAAAAAAATAGTTTAAAAAATATAAAAAAAAATCATTATAAAACAGCTAACATCCCAGACTATCAAGAGGGAGTAATTATAAAATTAATGTTAATTTCTCTCTGACCTGTGTAAAATGAGGGGCAGTGAAGTTTTTGTCTTTTACAATTAGATCCTCCAAAAGCTCGTGTCTCTCCTTCCTGTGGTCGGAGTACATGGCCTGCCACCGATGTCAAAATGTTATAATTTGCAAGAATCAATTAAGCGAGCTTAAATACATGACTAATTCCTCTGAAATATCAAATCAATTCCAATACTACTTTGCTTGCAAGCATAGCAGGATTTTTTATGTCGTTAATTTCAAATCTTATAAAAGTAAAACAGTGAGGTTGGTTGTCCTGATATCTATACAAACATTGAAGGGATATATGATAGCTTAGCTAACGAAGCTTACCTCCAAAATGTCTTTGTAGATAAAATTAGGTATCCATGGCAACTTGTAGAAAGCAACGTCCAGCAATGTCTTCACACCCTCGACAGTTTCAGGAATCAAATACTGTGGCCATGATGGACAGCCGATTCTCTGCAGGCCATCACGAGTTATGGACTCAGTCAGGGCCATGACAGAACAAGTTATCACCATTGATTTGACCAAATTAGGGTACATCTCAGCCATCTTGAACCCAACCATCCCTCCATAGCTCAATCCAACCAACGTGCATTTCTCCACGCCGAGTTTCCATAGACCCTCAGCCATGCATTCTGCTTGAAAAGCCGGTGACCGATCTGATTTATCGGTGGTTGAATCTCCGAAAAAGAGAAGATCCGGAACATAAACTGCGTACTTGTTGGCCAAAGCGAACACCTGAAATTGCCATGCCAAAATCCCATCGGAACCAAAACCATGAAGAAACACCACAGCAGGTTTTTTCTTGCTAGTGGTTTCATCACTCGGGACCCAGAAATTGATGGTTGTCCCTGATTCGATCTCTACTACTCGGCGATTCATCCCAGCTAGCTTCAGTAGGCCATGCAACAAGGGCTTGTACAATGACCAAGTGTTCACCATCTCTCCAGCTCTGTCTAGAAATTTAGGCTCTTTTAGTATAAATTTTGACCCCAGCAATGGTGTTATTTATTGAAACAATTGGTTATGATATCCACGCTTGTAAGTCCAACTGTCCAACAAAGGCTCTTTTATTATAAGTCCAACTGTCGAAGTTAACTACTTTTTCGGTTTATTATTATTCTTTTTTTGGTGGGTC
Organism: Salix viminalis; assembly: GCA_029228465.1. Taxonomy (NCBI): domain Eukaryota; kingdom Viridiplantae; phylum Streptophyta; class Magnoliopsida; order Malpighiales; family Salicaceae; genus Salix; species Salix viminalis. Next base: position 9,927,873 of record CM055429.1, on the reverse strand, counting down.
GACGCATCGGAGGGATTTGTTTTTACAGAAAAATAAAATGTTTTCCTGGATATAATAAAAGGTTATGATATTCACGCTTGCTTGGAAACGTAAGCGAGCGTTTAGCCACTTAATTAAAAATAAACTAAACCGTGTGGCGTTTCCACTGTAGTCATACTCACAGTTCACTATGGATTTCAACAGTGAAATGACCATTTTGCCTCTCAGTGCGCCTGCCTTTAAACACTGGAGTCAGGGGTATTTTCGTTTTTTACCATTAATGTGCACAGTGTAATAACCAAAACACCCCCCTAATAAGACAAAAACACGTTTTGCCTGCAGGGGTTAAACGGTATTTACCCTATTTTCATGAACAGTTCCGAAAAGTGGTAACTACCGTTCTGCCCCCATTAAAGACAAAAACGCTTAAATGGCAGGAGGGGAAAGTAAGTAATTGGCACTTTTTTTAATTATATTTTATTCGGTTGTGAACAGTGCTCGAATTGTGCTAATACATTTTTATCCCCATAAAAGACAAATTCAAAGAATTAGGCTTAGGGGTTATTAGGTAATTGTCCCGGTTTAAAAAGTGTTTCCTGCCAACAACAGCAGGCGTGTCCGTTGGACGCGATTTCGATTTTTTGGCTCACGCCCCATTCGGGTGGCGCGTGCCATGTTATTAGGCGGTCAAAAATTTCATTCCGCCGTGTCACCGGGTTCGCCTCCATTACCTCAAGCTTATGGTGTCGCGCGTTTCTAACAAACGTGGCCTAAAATGTTCCCCTTGGCGATCAAACGTCTGCTCCACCGTTTCTCTCTCCTTCCGGCAAAACGTTAACGGGAGTCCCCAGTGTTGTTGATAGTTTCATTTTTGTCCCTGATTGTTTGATTGTGTTTTGTTGTCCTAATTTCCATATTTTCATTTCGGTCCTCGAACTTCTAATTTCCGGCTTTCAGTTAAATGTGTAATATATTTCGGTGTCAAAGTTCTGATTGCTTTCAATTGTATCCTTGGATGGAAATTTATTATCCATGGGAGTTTAATTTCGGTCCTCAGACTTTTGATTTCCACTTTCACTTGAAATTCTTTTTATTTGTTTTGGTGTCAAAGTTTCGATTTATTCAATTTTATCCTTTACATTAAATTTCATATTCATTACTTTTAATCTTTGGTTTTATTTTAATTTTATATATATATATATATATATATATTTTAAATGGTTATTATTTTTGTCCATGCTTATATGTACATGCTCTTGATTTTTGTTTTTAATTTTTTTAATTTCCTTTGTTATTATGGTTTTTTTTAATTTAATTTACAATTTTAATTTTTTTAATGACCATTTGAAAAATGATATTTTTTATTTTTTCCCTTTTAAAAAATTCCTATTTATTCTTCAAGTCAAATAATATTTTTAAATGTAATAATATTTTTTTGTCATTTTTTTTGGGGTAATTTCTCTTTTGTTAATATTTTTAGGTGTTAAAATTTATAATTATTATAGGTAAGGCATTCAAGCAAATGAAAAATGATTATTTTTCTTATAAATATATGAGACTGATTATATATTTAATATTTGTTTAATATTAATGCCTTAATATATATATATATATATATATATATATATTAAAAATACTCTGAATACAATAATATGATGAATAAATATTATAAATTATAAAAAAACCTTTTTCCTAACAATAATGATGGTGACATCAATAGTATAACCAATAATAATTATAATATTCATTATGTATAGAATGTATAGAATATTTAGAATGAGAACTTCAGTAATTGTGATAAACTTATACTTTTAATCTTTGGTGTTATTTTAATTCTTTTATATATATATATATATATATATATATATATATATATATATATATATATATATATATATATATATATTTCTTAAATGGTTATTATTTTTGTCCATGCTTATATGTACATGCTCTTGATTTTTTTTTACTTTCCTTTGTTATTAAGGTGTTTTTTTTTTTTAAATTTAATTTACAATTTTAAGATTCAATACCACTATGCACCAAGAAACAAATCACTATTCACGGTTACTGTTATGCTCAATTTTTGGTTCGGTTCATTCGGTCCGGTCGGTTTGCTGATTTTTCCCTTTTGGCACAGTGCATTAACAAATTTAACCCTAGGAAACAACAAAATAAGGAAACTGGACTTAGGGGCTCGAAGGCAAATACGTACTTTTGGACCGAACCGGTTCGGCCCGGCTAGCCGGTTTATGCATATGTAAATATTTCTTTGCATAGTGCAATAACCTTTTTGTCCCCCGAAAATGACAAAAACTAGTTCTAGCAGCAAGGGGTGTCATGGTAATTTACCAATTTTTTATTCTTTTTTCAGCCGATTTACTGTTGGTGCGTCGCCGCACGCGTCGTGCGTTTTAACGCTCACGTGTATTTTCGGGAGGTTCGTGCGGAGTTTTACGGCGTCCAAAAATACCCAACCGGCGTTTAGAATAATTTTCAGCCATGTTCTATTCCACCCGGTTCGGCGCGTGTTAGTCCACGGTGGCCGGAGACGTGTCAATGATCGATCGAAAGTTTCCCACCCTTTTCTCTCTCTGCCTACGCAAGCTGACGTCAGCGTACTGTTTTTTCTCAAATTTCATTTGAGTCCCTGAACTTTCAATTTTTTTTTATGGTCCTTATTGCTATTATATAGGTTTTAATTTCCTTCAATTTCGTCCTTCAATTGCAATTAATTATATATTGTAGTTTCATTTAGGTCCTCATTCTTTGAATTTTCGGATTGGTCTGGAATTCTTAATATTTTTGGTATCAAAGTTTTGATTTATTCTAATGTTATCCTTCCATGCAAATTTATTAAAAATCCTTAATATTTTTGTTATCAAAGTTTGATTTCTTTCAAATTTATCCTTCCATGCAAATTAATTATAGATTTAAGTTTCATTTCGGTCGTAATTCTTTTAATTTCTTGTTTGATCTTAAATTATTTAATTGCACCGGTATCAATGTTTGGATTAATTTCACTTTTGTCTTTCAAATTAAATTTATTACATATGTTTTTTTTTTCATTTTATCCTTTATCCTTTTAATCTTGGATTTTCTTTTAGTGCCTTTATTTTTTATACATATTTCTTATATAGTTTCTATTTCTGTCCATGTTTATATGTACATGCTCTTAATATTTGTTTCTAATTTTTCTGTATTTCCAATTTTAGGAAGTTCAAACTCATCATCTCACTATATATATATATATATATATAAAGCTAAAAGTGCTCCTGAATTACTTACCGTTCACATTGTAATAAATAATAAATATATATAACCAAGGTTTTTTGGGAGAAAAAATTACTTTCATTGCTCTAAAATAATTTTAATATAATAATATGAGTAAAAAATCTTATAAAATAAAAAATTATTTAATATTTTTTCTAACAATAATTATGGTCTCACCAATTTTTATTATTTCCATTGTTGTTATGTTTTTTTTTTTAAATATTTACATTTTAATTTGTGTTGATGATCATTTTAAAATTTATATTGATTATTTTTTCTCTTTGTTTTTTTTTAATTCTTTTTATTGATCTTTCAAGTCATTTTTTTCTTCAATCTACCTATATTTATTTTTATTTTGTCATTTATTTATTTTTTTCTTATAAATATGTGACAATAATTATATATTTTAATATTTATTTAATATTAGCACCTGAAAATAGATATATAAACAGAAAAAAAAATGACCTAGGATTTTTTAAAGAACAAAAAAATAATATGAGTGTTCTTAAATACTTTTAATATAATAATATGACGAATAAATCTTATAAAATAAAAAAAATAATTTGCATTTTAATTCTAATTTTGTCCTGTTTTGTTGAAGCTTATTTCTTAAAAAAAATTGATTCTTGGATTTTAGATTGTTTTTGTAGAAAAAAAATTAATATTTCAGATATGATATTACTGGGGAAAAAAATACAACTTACAAACAAAATGGGTAGAAAAATTTACTCAGGTTATCTACAATAAAAAAATATACGGACCACTTCCCCTGCGTTTCGATTACACTGTTCATTTTAAGCGGGGAAAAACAAAAAATCTAACAAATTTGATCTATTACAATTTAATTAATTAAATATGAAAATAACTACTTACAACACATAAAAAATCAATTAGTTTTCTACATAAAAAAAAACTCAGCGCAGCGCGCGGGCAAATAACCTCGTTTGATCTAATTAAGAACTCTAATGTCGCTTTCTAATTGTTTTCCAATTCAACCCTAAAAAAGTTGTATGCATTAAATAGAAATCTCATGCATTAAATGAATTGTTTTAACTAATAAATCTGAATCTTTGGATAAGAGGAGAGCATTACTCGATAGTGAAAGGTATCCATGAAACTTTGGATTTGGAATATCCATGAAAGGCTAGGAATGGATTTTGGAGATCGGATTGTCAACACATATTCAAGAGGAAGGAGATAATCTTATAGAATCGGATTAATTTAGTTTAAATTTTCAAGAATTTCTCCATGTTAGATTTGCTAATGAGAAGTGTAATCAATCTAGTTAATTTTTAGCGTGCCTTATATAGTATTGGATTGTTGACCCCTTGCACACATTAACAATAAACAAAAAAGCTAAAGAGCTTGGAAAACATTTTTTTCTTTTTTCTTTTAATTTTTATTTTATGTTTATATATATATATGTAGGTGATTGAAAATTAAATTTTATAATTTATTTATTATATTTTTCCTTTAAAATTATTTGTTGTTTGGTGGTAGCCCAGGTCATCCCATTTTACAGTACGGTATAATTTTTTCCCTTTTTAATTGAAATTGAATTTATTATTGTTTATTTTTTCTCATATAGTTAAAAAAATATTTTGAAAAAAAAAACCATGTTAGAAAACTTTATAAAGCCATGGAAATATTCATGGGTTTGGGTAGTTGACAAGTTTGACTCTTTATTTTATTTAATCTATAAATATTAGGTTAATTGAGAATTTATTAGATCATTAGTTTTGTTGTGCTTTCTAAGGCTACCATGGTCTAAAACAAATATCTCAATATTGGGTCGTCTATTTTTGTTATCATATAGTTAAGTAAAGAATAGTTAAAAAAAAACAAATTATTATTCTAGTGGAGTTTATAACCCGGTTCACGTGTTTGGCGTGCTAGGTCAAGTTATCCGATTCATAAGTTTGGCAAGTTTATCCACCAATTAGATATGTTTTTTTCCTTTATTTTTTTATTTTGTTCTTTAATATTTGATTAGTGAGGAAAAAGACTGACTGCTTGATCTTTGTTTTTTTTAGGGTTATTATATTTTCAAATAAATATCTATTTTAGGGTTGATAATTAATTTTTTTTCAGCATTTATTTTTATTATATAATTAAATAAAGAAAATACGAAAAAAACTTAGTAAACCCAATAAAGTCAACGACTTGGGACACAAGGAACCAAGGTTGATCAAATTTGTCATTGCCCTAATATTTTTTTAAGAGATTGCCATTTTGAAGCTTTTTAAAAATCTAATCCATAATTGTATTGGTTATCCAGGTTACATTTGGATCCATAAAATTGATTAATTTAGGTTGGGACGAATCCATAAAATCAGTATGCAGGAAAACTCACACCACAGCTCGATTGAACACAATTTCTTTTCTGATGATCATATTGAAAGTCAAACTAATACAAACGACGATTGCCAAAATCTGAGAGAGGAGAGCTCCACTAATTTTCCTTCCCATCTTCATGCAAAGACGCAAGAATTTTCTTGAGCTGCCTATTGTAGACGAAGGGTCGCTCCAATTCCACCAGGTGACCTGCCCTCTCTATGCAATGCAACGTTGCTTTGCCTTTTAGTAGCCTGCAGTCAAAGTTTCAATTCCCGTTACATATAACAAATATGACTAATTAAATATATTTCTCGCGTCATATATATAATTCTTAATTAATTACGTCAAATGTAATAAGTGTTTTTCAAACACTAAATAAATAGAAGAGTCAATGGAGGAATGGACATACTCCATCAAGTTGCGAACTTCTGTCTTGTCGAAAATGATGTCATCCCCTCCCCACAAAAGATGTATCCTCTGCAATTGAATAAACTCGTGCTAGTTCATTAGACCTTCGAGTAAAAAATAATGAAAATGACAACCGAACTTGTGTTAATTTCTTCTCCTCTCCTCGACAATAATCAATTTCTTGACCGTCTCACCGTCTCATTGGAAAATGTGAAAGCACGTGACAAAAATAAAGAGTATCTTCTTGATCAAATACATAAATAGCATCTTCAATCCTGTCTATGGCCGCTGCGTGACATTGGTTACATAAAAATGTTTGTGCAAAAACATTGAAAATTTTTATTTTTTTATTTTAAACTAATTTTATTATATATTTTTATATTATTTTGATGTGATGAGATAAAAAAAAAATAGTTTAAAAAATATAAAAAAATCATTATAAAACAGCTAGACATCCCAGACCATCAAGAGGGAGTAATTATAATATTAATGTTAATTTCTCTCTGACCTGTGTAAAATTAGGGGCAGTGAAGTTTTTGTCTTTTACAATTAGATCCTCCAAAAGCTCGTGTCTCTCCTTCCTGTGGTCGGAGTACATGGCCTGCCACCGATGTCAAAATGTTATAATTTGCAAAAATCAATTAAGGGAGCTTAAATATTATACTCCCATTAGCTATGCATGACGAATTCCTCTCAATTATCAAATCAATTCCAATACTTGTAGCTAATTAGATAACGAAGCTTACCTCCAAAATGTCTTTGTAGATAAAATTAGGTATCCAAGGCAACTTGTAGAAAGCAACGTCCAGCAATATCTTCACACCCTTGACAGTTTCTGGAATCAAATAGTGTGCCCATGATGGAAAGCCGATTCTCTGCAGCCCATCACGAGTTATGGACTCAGTCAAGGCCATGACTGAACAAGTTATCACCATTGAGTCGACCAAATTAGGGTACATCTCGGCCATCTTGAACCCAACCATCCCTCCATAGCTCAATCCAACCACCGTGCATTTCTCCACGCCGAGTTTCCATAGACCCTTAGCCATGCATTCTGCTTGAAAAGCCGGTGACCGGTCTGATTTATCGGTGGTTGAATCGCCAAAAAAGAGAAAATCCGGAACATAAACTGCGTACTTGTTGGCCAAAGCAAGCACCTGAAATTGCCACGTCAAAATCCCATCGAAACCAAAACCATGAAGAAACACCACAGCAGGTTTGGTGGTTTCATCACTCGGAACCCAGAAATTGATGGCTGTCCCTGATTCGATCTCTACTACTTTGCGATTCATCCCGGCTAGCTTCATCAGGCCATGCAACAAGGGCTTGTACAGTGACAACGTGTTCACCATCTCTCCACCTCTCTCGATAAATTTAGCCTCTTTCATTCTTCCCTGCTACTACTTGGTGTTATTTATAATTGCGATGGTGGCTTGATCACAGAACCGGGCCTGAACCGGTCGTAGATTCCAAGTTCGTGATAGCTGTTTACCTCCATTGTTGATTATTAATTGAAATACCTTAGAAAATTCTACAAGTCCAATTGTCAAAGTTAACGACTACTTTTTTGGTTTATTATTATAATTTTCTTGGTGGTCCCAGAATCGGAGGGGTAGTTAATTATTTAATATTTTAATTAATCGATGAAAAAAATAGCATTTTCACTCAAGGAGCCGACTACTTCACAGAGAACATCCTCCAAAGCTTTATGTGGGCCCAAAATGGAAATTAATTAGCCATGAGATCAAAACAATTATGATAAAATATTTATTAAAAACACCTTCATTTTATTTAAAATAAAAGGTCAATGCTAATCAGGTTGATGGCACACGTCAATTCACTAAATCATTTCTATCAAGAAACCTCTAGGTTGTTGATTTTGAAAAGTTCCCTTGTTTTCCTTCCACTACGATTTTCATTGTTCATTTGATTTTTTTTTTATTTTCCTCTTTGATAGGATATCTTTCACGAAATTTTACTTTCGTGTTTAAAACTGAATTGAGAACTGTTTAATTGAATTTTATATAAATAAATTATTACTAATTTATCCATAAGAGTATTTTTTATATTTTTTAATTCGAAATAATAATACAAAAAAGAAAAAGAAAAACGCTAGTCTCTAAAACCAACACTTCAAAACTTGTATTACTTTTTATTTGATAGCAAAACAAAAACAGATGGAAAAAGGAACATATGCATGACTTCAATTCTATTTTTTCCAAGTTTATAATATTTTCTTGGTGTCAACGTTGATTTCGAAATCGAGCAAAAGCCTATCTATTTCTATATTTTATTTACAAAAATAATAATTTTTTTTATTTCAAATTATTTTTTTTGTATTTTTAGATTTTTTTAATATACTGATATTAAAAATAAATTTTTAAAAATTAAAAATATATATTATTTTAATATATTTTTAAACAAAAAATATTTTAAAAATTAATCGTCACCACAACATTAAACAAACTTTAATATCCTACTCTTCCACAATAATTGTGTGTGATAAGATTTTACCAAACAATTCATCATGCCATGTCAACCAATTAAATAACACAATTAAAAAAATTAAAAGGATGGCAAATTTATTATTCATCTAAACATAGCTCACTATGGATAAGAATGATAAACTTACCATCTTACCCTTGCAAAACAATGTGTAAGTTAATGATTGGAATATGATTGTCTTTGCAATGAGATCATTTTGGCATTTTAAAAATGGTTAGGAATAAGATAAAAATTTTCCTTTTTTTCTGCAAATTAAATTACAATGATGCGTTTGGAAAAGAGAATTTATTTGTTTTTCTTATAGAGGGGTATTTAAATCTTTTTTTTTAGAGTTAAACTATCATATTACCCGTAGTGTTTGGAAAACATAACTCTTGGTAATGGATTCTCTGGTCTTTTCATTTTTTTAAATATAGTTTTGCAAATTAGTTTTGCAAGTATGGGCATATTTATTGATTTGGACATTTAATCAAGCTAAAATTTTATAAGTAAATACTAGCCATATGAAAATATATTTTGGTAACTTTTTAGGTCAATCGGCGGTGACCGTGGGTAAAGGCCTTGTGGGCAGCAGTGAAGCAGACACGACAACAAGTGACACAGATTCATGACATGCTTGATGGGGATAACTTCAATGCTAACAATAGGTCACTAGTTAACAAGGCATATGCCAAAGGATTTGCTAGAGGTAACCTGCTGATAGGAGACACAATTCAGCACCTCGTATTCAACATGATAGCGAGGATGATTCGGATGAAGGAGATGATGTGGGATATGGTGTAGCCTAGCCTGCAAGATAATTGAGAGAGAAAGATGATTACCGTTTGAAGGAAGAGCTTCTGAGTTTCAATGGAAATTTATGAATAGAAGAAGACTTTCTTAATTGGTTATAGAAGTGGAGCGGTTCTTTGAGATTATGGAGATACCAGAAGAAAAGATGGTGAGATTCATGGCGTTCAAACTAAAAATAGGGGGCATGGTATGGTGGGATCAATTGTAGAAGAACCGATAGGGACGAGGAAAAGCGTTTATGAGAACATGGCGCAGAATGAAGCAACTTATGATAGGTAGATTTTTGCCACCAGATTATGATCAATATCTATTCTAGTCGCTTCAGGAATGTTCATAAGGTTCCAAATCCATGTTTGATTACACCGTAGAGTTCTTTAGGCTTTTATAGCGAAATAATATGAATGAAATGAAGGGACAACGTTTAGCCAGATATATGAATGGGTTAAAATCATCACTGCGAGATAAGATCGGGTTACAAGTGGTTTGGACAGTATAGGAAGCTTTTAACTTAGCATTAAAGGTCGAGTTGTTGGAACGAAGGGGTGGAATGAAGGATTTCATAGAAGCAATCTAGATTGTCATTTGCTAGTAGAGAGAAGGGTGTTCAATCAACAGATCCATTAAACCAGTATAAGGAAGAAGGCAGTAGAAACAATCAAGCAATAGTTCAGACCAAAAGGAGTATAGTCAGAAATCTGAATCAAAGTTCAAATATGAATCCCAACCCTTATGTTAGACCTGCACCTGAGGTTTGTTATAGATGTAGGAAACTTGGACACCTTTCTTATACTTGTCTTGATTGTCTTAAGGCAGTTAATTGGGTGGAACGGGAGAAGCGGATGTAGAGGTTGCTGAAGATGTTGAAGGAGAAGGTGACTTCTATGATGGGGTAGAATTCACTACAAAAGATGGGGAACAAGTCAATTGTGTAATGCAACGTGTACTACATGCTCCAAAGCAAGAAGATTCTAGTCAATGAAATAACATATTCTAATCTTGCTTACAATTAATCAGAAAGTGTGCGATTTGATCGTGGATAGTAGGAGTGTGAGAACTTTGTTGCAAGGTGCCTAGTAGAAAACCTGAAGTTGCCAACCGAGAAGCATCTAAATTTGTATACTATCGGCTGGATCACGAAGGGACCCACTGTAAAGGTAACCGGGATTTGTCGTGTTCCTATTTCCATTGGTAAGATATATAAGGATGATGTTGTTTGTGATGTAATTGATATGGATGCTAGTCATGTGTTATTGGGTCTTTGTGGCAATATGATTTTGATATTACATATAAGAGTCGAGATAACACTTACTTGTTTACTTGGGGGTCACACAAAATTACTATGGTTCCTTCTAAGAGGAAAACAATGTCCAACAAACCTTCTAAAGTGGAGAAGCAATCTTTTTATTGTAACTGGATCCGACACCAAGTTTGTAGCAGAAATCAAGGGTACCCAGAAGTTTAAACATTAGTGGTTAGGGCTCTCGTGGTAGAAGAAGAGGGTGCACCAATAGCAGTTCTTGAAAAATTAAAAACATTGATAGAACAGTTCAGGGACATCATGTTAGAGGATTTTCCAAACAACTTACCACACCTAAGAGATGTTCGACATCATATAGACTTTATACCATGGGCGAGTTTGTTGAACATGCCACATTACTGGAAGAGTCTGAAGGAGAATGAGATTCTGAGGGAGAAATTTGAGTTTTTATAGAAGGGTTTTATTCGTGAGAACATGAATTCATATGTGGTTCCTAAATTGTTGACGCCAAAGAAAGATGGAAGTTGGCGTATGTGTGTGGACAGTCAAGCCATCAACAAGATGATTGTCAAAGTATCGATTCCTAATTCCCCACCTAGATTACATGTTGGATCAAAGGGTTCGAAACTGTTTTCAAAAATTGATCTTTGTAGTGGATATTATCAAGTTCAGGTCAAACTTGGAGATGAGTGGAAAACAACATTCAAAAGCAAGGATGAGTTGTATGAGTGTGGTCATGTCATTCAGACTGTCAAATGCACCCAACACTTTTATGCAAGTAATGAATCAGATATTGAGGCTTTTTGTGGGAAAGGTTGTTGTTTATTTTATAGATATTCTTATCTATAGTAAGACTGAGGAGGAGCATGTGGAACAATTACGGGAAGTGTTGTCAGTTTTACAAGAGAACTAGTTGCTTTTTTCTTAAAAAATGTAGTTTTATGACAGATAGTTTACTATTCCTAGGTTATAAGGTGAGTTAGGAAAGTATTCAAGTAGATGGACTAAGCAATTTGAGAATGGTCAGGGCCGAAAACCATGAGTGAAGTGCGGAGCTTCCATGGATTAACCACCTTCTACCGTTGATTTATTCAGAACTTTAGTACTATCATTGCACCAATAACAGAATGTATGAAGAAAGGCAAATTTTAGTGGGTAGAAGAGGCAGAAACGAGCTTTGCATTGATCAAGGAGAATTTATGCACTGCACCAGTATTGGCCCTGCCAAGTTTTGAGAAAGTTTTTGAAGTTGAGTGTGATGCAAGTGGTGTAGGGATTGGAGTTGTGTTATCGCAAGAAAAGCGACCAATAGTCTTCTTTTAGCAATAAATTGAGTGAAGCCCATCAGAAATGGAGTACATATAATCAAGAGTTTTATGTGGTGGTCTAGGCCTTGAAGAATTGGAAACCCATCAGAGGGAGTTTGTTTTGTACACTGACTATTAAGCCTTGAAATTTATTAATAGCCAAAAGCATCTGGATAACATGCATGTCAGGTGAGCCACTTTCCTTCAAAAAATTCCTTTTGCTATTTGACACATGTCAAGTGTTTCGAACCGGGTTGCTGATGCGCTAAGCTATCATGCCAATCTATCGGTTTTTCCTATTTGATAGGATATCTTCCACGAAATTTTACTTTCGTGTTTAAAACTGAATTGAGAAATGTTTAATTGAATTTTATATAAATAAATTATCACTAATTTATCCATAAGAGTATTTTTTATATTTTTTAATTCGAAATAATAATACAAAAAAAAAACGCTAGTCTCTAAAACCAACACTTCAAAACTTATATTACTTTTATTTGATAGCAAAACAAAAACAGATGGAAAAAGGAACGTATGCATGACTTCATTTTTATTTTTTCCAAGTTTATCATATTTTCTTGGTGTCAACGTTGATTTCGAAAACGAGCAAAAGCCTATCTATTTTTATATTTTATTTACAAAAATAATAATAATTTTTTATTTCAAATTAATTTTTTGTATTTTTAGATTTTTTAATATACTGATATTAAAAATAAATTTTTAAAAAATAAAAATTTATTATTTTAATATTTTTTCAAACAAAAAATATTTTAAAAATTAATCGTCACCACAACATTAAACAAACTCTAATATCCTACTCTTCCACAATAATTGTGTGTGATAATTGTTGACCAAACAATTCATCATGCCATGTCAACCAATTAAATAACACAATTAAAAAAACTAAAAGGATGGTAAATTAATTATTCATCTAAACATAGCTCACTATGGATATGAATGGTAAACTTACCATCTTACCCTTGCAAAACAATGTGTAAGTTAATGATTGCAGTGAGATCATTTTAGCATTTTAAGAATGGTTAGGAACAAGATAAAAAATTTCCTTTCTTTCTGCAAATTAAATTACAATGATGCGTTTGGAAAAGAGAATTTATTTGTTTTTCTTATATAGGGGTATTTAAATCTTTTTCTTAGAGTTAAACTATCATATTACCCTTAATGTTTGGAAAACTTAACTGTTAATAAGGGATTCTCTGGTCTTTTCATTTTCTTAAATATAGTTTTGCAAATTAGTTTTGCAAGTTTGAGCATATTTATTGATTTCGACATTTAATCAAGCTAAAATTTTATAAGTAAATACTAGACATATGAAAATATATTTTGGTAATTTTTTAGGTCAAATGGTGTTTCATAACATATAATTTCATATTATCAAAGTTACTAGATCAATCTTATCAAATATATCAATAACACTAGATCTTAGTGTACTATTTGGAACATATACAAAGTATAGATAGAATGTTTTTGTGATTTAAGCTAAGACAAAAAAAAAATCAATATCACAAGCTTTTCAACTATATATCATAAGCCGAATAATTTATTTAGACGAGAGAACATGACTTTTTTGAAGTCATGATTGAAATTGTTTAAGAATGTGTGAAAATTAGAGATTCAAACTTCATAGAGAAATTTTAGCATGAAGACTTTGTTTTATTATTCTATTTATTTTCTAGTAATTATTTTTAATTTTGATTTGTTTTAGTCAATTAGACATTGTTTAGGGGTTTATTTAATTATTGGATTTATATTAGTTGATTACTAATTGAGGTTCATTAGCTTGTAACCTAAAAAAATTCAATTAAGGTTATTCAAAGGAGATTGTATTATGTATTTTTAAGCTCTAAATAATTCATGAGCTTTTTTTTTTTGTTTATAGCAAAATAACCTTTCTTTGAAAAATAACTTATTGAAAATTGATTGGCTTCATGGTGTCATTTGCATACTTATGGTTTTTAGATACAAGATTATCTCTAGGTCCAAGTATTTTTCTAATACCTTTGGTACTTGGGTGAAAGGTTATATTTGGGTCAAAGCTCTATCAAACATGATTTCTATCTTTACCACTTAATTAAGAAGCTCACAACAAAATTACTTTTTAAGCTTATCTTCTTAAGCCTAGGTACAAAAAGTAGTTTAGTTATTTCATAATTACAAAAAGGTCATTTCAGGGTTGCTTCGGCTTTTTCTCGACATCTCCTCTATGATTATGTGACATGTACACCTAGAAGAGCTTTGGTTTGTCTTTGACAACCATTTCTTTTTTTCCTTTCTTTATCTTCCTTGGTATTCACGCCTTGTCACCTAATTGTTCATGTCGGCTCCTAAACTTTTATTTTTTATGTAGTCCCTATTAATTTGCCTATGAATTTATTTTGAAATAATTCATTGAATTAGATGTTTTTTTATTTCATCCTCATTCAATTTTATTCTTTTTCAAATTTTGTTCTGACCTTTTTAATTGCTATTTTCTATAATCTAGGATAAATTTTTTAGATATATTGTTTTTCGATTGCTATTTTCTAAAAGAATATTTCATCCTTCAATATTATTTAATTAAATATTATGTCGTCCATAATGTTGTAGTTGAGTTAGAAATCATCTCAACAAACTCTTTTTTTAGATGTGATTATAGGTTTCCAACAATCTTTTTTCTTTTCTTTGTCTTCATGATGTAACATCGGGGCTCATTTGTTTTTGGTTCATTGTTGCCATATTTTTTATTGTTTATATATTATCGTTGGCTATCGTTTAAATCATATTATTTTACAACTCCATCTTATTGGATCCAGTCAAGTTAGTGACTTGAGTATCATGTTTTTCTTATTTTTATAAATATTATTGTAGTCTAAGCATTCTATTTGTGTGCTTAAATTTTTTTGATCAACTCATGTCATAATGTAGGTCACCAATCTAGTCACATCTATATGGGTATCAATGTTTGTGTCTATATTTATAAAATTACTAGCTAGAGAAAAATAGATTATTAAAGTGAGACTTTCAAGTATGTATATAAATATTTTACATTACAAATAAGCAATGTGAAATGACTAATTAACATGAGTTGTAGAGAAAAATATAAATTTATATTTTGGAGTATTACCTAACAATTCAAGCAGTTAGATTGAGATAATTCTCTGATGATATCAAAACAGTGAGTTCAAAACATGAAAAAGATTGAGATAGTTATTTTATAGTTACTGATATAAACATCTTGAATACACAGTTAAGCAACCCACATGCAATGACAATAATTTCTTAAAAGCTAAGTAAATCAGATTTGATAAGTGTGAAACAAACATAATTTATATCTAGGCAGCAATACTATTGGATTCAAACTTTCACCCACGAATAACAATTCGTGAACGAGAAGTATGGATTGACACCACGAAGTCAGTTGAATCACAAGTAATTTTTCATCTTTTAAAGAAGTGAGAAAGAAAGAATTTTCACTCTCATAACCTCACAAAGTTGCAGTCGTAATCTGAATATCATTAAGAAAAATTGTTAGTTCAAACTTAGATTACATATGTGTTTTTAACCTAAGTTAAACCCTAAAAAATATGAATTTAAAATAAAAACTTTAAGTTGCAATTACAAAAAAAATAAGATAAAAAAGTCTTATTTGGTCTTTAATGTTGTTGACCATTAGGTTTTCTTCATAGACTTAGAGAATCATTAAATAATTCTTCATAGCTTAGGAATCAAATTTTATAGCTCATTGGTTTCATTTGTAGACTAAAAAATTCCCTCTTTTAAATGTTAAAAATCATCCTTTCTTTAGGAGGTAATTTTGAATTTTTCCTTGCTTCCTGAGAAGACTAATATTTTAACTAACTTCATATAGCACTAGGAAAAAATAAGCCCAAATTGAAGCTGACTAGGAGCCCAACACACCAGCCTTATTTAGAACATTGATGAGATTCTTTTTGGAATTGAATTAGATGAATTAGAGGTTGTCTTTTAAGTTTTATAGTCGTCCTTTAAGCTTCATAGTTGTCATTTTTTTCTCTAGGTCCATCTCACTCCATGTATAAGTTTAATTAAATGGTAAAATTGAAAAATATCATTTTAGTAAAAGGAATAAAAAATAATAAGGCTCAGAATTAATTTTTTATTTAAAGGGTATATTTGTGATTTCACCATGCATTTTAATTGTTCGTTATTTTTCATATTACATCAAATATCAAAATATCTCTTGGCTTAAATAGAAAAAATATTATAAAAATAAAAAAATAACTCTTGATGCTACATTTGTTTTTTTGTTCAGAAGAGTGGTATGGTTATTTTATTATAGATTCAGGATACAAAAATACTTATTTATTTTGGGTTAATTTGAAAATTACATATGAATCATATAAAAACAATTCAATGCTATTAAAGCTCAGTTTAAAGTGTTTTTAAATGGAGAAAAAAAATACAATTACACTATTTCAATGAATTTTCAAGGTCGTTTAAATTTTGCATAAAACAAAGTCATGCTAAGTGTTTCATGTTTCCTCTATATGCAGGTATGGCACACTGTGATCAACAAAATACTCACGTCATAAATGGCTTTAATTTATTGTTTTTATTATTTCTCGATTCTAATTTCTAAGCAGTCCAAGCATAGAATTCTATGCATTCTAAAGCACATGGATATTGAATCTAGTACAATCATTGTACTTGTGATAGGCAATTGTACATACATTTAATCTCTCTCATAAAAAAAAACATGAAAAGAGAGGAATGAGGTATATAAAAATTGTTTTTTATTTATAAATATATTTAAAATGTTATTTTTATTTTTATTTTTTTAAAATTATTTTTTATATCAGTATATAAAAATAATTTAAAAACACAAAATATTTAATTTAAATTTTTTTTTTAGTTTTTTCAAAAATATTTTTGAAATGTAATGTCACACACGATATTAGAATGCAAGAAATCTATTTTATAATATACAGTCGAGAGTTCTTCATAATTCCTTGATGATCAAAGAATCAAATGTATCATAACAACATAATATTTTCAAGTTCTTCATAATTTTATCTTACCATTAAAATTTAATTAAAAAATCACTATAGCATATACATTGAATCCTCTAAAGCCTGCACAACCTCTAGAACTCTATCAAGAAAAAAACTGGTTTATTTTTGGTATTGTACACAAACAATATTTTGCATGGGTTTGATTTAGTGGTATTATCAATTAAATTCTTTTTCCCCTTGACTTATAGTATGCTTAGGATTTATAGTTTTGCTATTTCTAGTAATTTTAAGTAATTAGTCCTATTTTCTTGTCCAACAAGAATTAGGTCTAGATTATCACTTTAAATATACTTGTAAGCCCTTTGGCCAAAATCAGTCAATTATTCAATAAAATTTCAAATTTTCTTGAGAGATTCTTTCGTTTCTAGTGGACTCTAGAGTGATTTATAGAATATTGATGTGATTTATATTCTTTATGTGCTTTCTGCTGCGTCAATTGGTATCAGAGCACAGACTTGCCGATCTCGATGGAAAATAACAAAGTAAGAGATGAAAACTCTATCAGCGGTGACCGTGGGTAAAGGCCTTGTGGGCAGCAATAAAGGAGACACGACAACAGGTGACACATATTCATGACATCCTTGATGGGGCTAACCTCAACATTAACAACAGGTCACTAGTTAACAGGGCACACGCCAAAGGATTTGCTAGAGGCCAACCTACTGACAGGAGACACAATCCAGCACCTCGTACTCAACATGATAACGAGGATGATTCGAATGAAGGAGATGATGTGGGATATGGTGTAGCCTAGCCTGCAATATAATCGAGAGACCAAGATGATTACCGTTTGAAGGCAGAGCTTCCAAGTTTCAATGGAAATCTGTGAATAGAAGAAGACTTTCTTAATTGGTTTACAGAAGTGGAGTGGTTCTTTGAGATGATGGAGATACCAAAAGAAAAGATGGTGAGATTCATGGCGTTCAAACTAAAAGGAGGGGGCACAGTATGGTGGGACCAATTGTAGAAGAACCCACAGGGACAGGGAAAAGCGTTTGTGAGAACATGGCGCAGAATGAAGCAGCTTATGATAGGTAGATTTCTACCACCAGATTATGATCAATATCTATTATAGTCGCTTCAGGAATGTTCATAAGGTTCCAAATCCATGTTTGATTACACCGTAGAGTTATTTAGGCTTTTATAGCGAAATAATATGAATGAAATGAAGGGACAACGTGTAGCCAGATATATGAATGGATTTGTCGTGTTCCTATTTCCATTGCTAAGATAGATAAGGATGATGTTGTCTGTGATGTAATTGATATGGATGCTAGCCATGTGCTGTTGGGTTGTTGTGGCAATATGATTTTGATATTACATATAAGAGTTGAGATAACACTTACCTATTTACTTGGGGTCACACAAAATTACTATGGTTCCTTCTAAAAGGAAAACAATGTCCAACAAACCTTCTGAAGTAGAGAAGCAATCCTTTTTTATTATAACCGATCTGACACCAAGTTTGTAGCAGAAATCAAGGGTGCCTAGAAGTTTGCACATTAGTGGTTAGGGCTCTCATGGTAGAAGAAGAGGGTGCACCGATAGCAGTTTTTGAAAAACTAAAACCGTTGATAAAACAGTTCAAGGACATCATGTTAGAGGATTTACCAAACAACTTACCACACCTAAGAGATGTTCCACACCATATAGACTTTATACCAGGGGCGAGTTTGTTGAATATGCCACATTACAGAATGAGTCCGAAGAAGAAGGAGATTATGAAGGAGAAAATTGAGGAGTTTTTACAGAAGGGTTTTATTTATGAGAACATGAATTTGTATGCGGTTCCTGCATTGTTGATGCCAAAGAAAGATGGAAGTTGGCGTATGTGTGTGGATAGCCGAACCATCAACAAGATGATTGTCAAAGTATCGATTCCTAATTCCCCATCTAGATTACATGTTGGATCAGCTTGAGGATTCGAAATTGTTTTCAAAAATTGATCTTTGTAGTGGATATTATCAAATTCGGGTCAAACCTGGAGATGAGTGGAAAACAACATTCAAGAGCAAGGACGAGTTGTATGAGTGGTTGGTCATGTCATTCAAACTGTCAAATGCACCCAACACTTTTATGCAAGTAATGAATCAGGTATTGAGGCTTTTTATGGGAAAGTTTGTTGTGTATTTTGAAGATATTCATATCTATAGTAAGACTGAGGAGGAGCATTTGGAACAATTATGGGAAGTGTTGTAAGTTTTACAAGAGAACTAGTTGCTTCCTATTCTGAAAAATTGTAGTTTTATGATAGATAATTTACTATTCCTAGGTTATGTGGTGAGTTCAGAAAGGATTCAAGTAGATGAAGAGAAGGTCTGAGCAATTCGAGAATGGTCAGCGCCAAACACCATGAGTGAAGTGCGGAGCTTCCACGGATTAACCACCTTCTACAGTCGATTTATTCTGAACTTTAGTACTGTCATGGCACCAATAACAGAATGTATGAAGAAAAGCAAATTTTAGTGGGTAGAAAAGGCAGAAACGAGCTTTGCATTGATCAAGGAGAATTTATGCACCGCACCAGTATTGGCCTTGCCAAGTTTTGAGAAAGTTTTTGAAGTTGAGTGTGATGCAAGTGGTGTAGGGATTGGAGTTGTGTTATCCCAAGAAAAGCGACCAATAATCTTCTTTTAGCAATAAATTGAGTGAAGCCCATCAGAAGTGGAGTACATATAATCAAGACTTTTATGTGGTGGTCTAGGCCTTGAAGCATTGGAAGCCCATTAGAGGGAGTTTGTTTTGTACACTGACTATCAAGCCCTGAAATTTATTAATAGCCAAAAGCACTTGGATAACAGGCATGTCAGGTAGGCCACTTTCCTTCAAAAAAATCCTTTTGCTATTCGACATTTGTCAGGTGTTTTGAACTGGGTTGCTGATGCGCTAAGCTATCGTGCCAATCTACCGGTGACATTGACTCATGAGATTGTGGGGTTTGAATGCCTAAAGGAGCTGTATGAGAAGGATGAACACTTCAAAGAAATATGGGCCAAGTGTATTGAGAAACCACCTGTCAGTGATTTCCATGATGAGTATTTGTTTCGTGGTAACCGTTTGTGTATCCCTAGGATGTCTCTGCAGAAGAAGTTAATTTGTGATCTACATGGAGGTGGATTGAGTAGACACTTGGGTCGAGACAAGACAATGACTAGCTTAGAGGGACAATATTTCTGGTCGCAACTGAAGAGAGATGTGGGGAATTGTGTGTAGAGGTGTTATATCTGTCAGGTATCCAAAAGTAGTCATAAAATATTGGTCTTTAAACGTCTTGACCTATTTCTAACAATATTTGGGAAGATTTGTCTATAGACTCTGTTTTGGGATTACCTCGTACCCAACGAGGAGTAGATTCTATTTTTGTGGTGGTTGACAGGTATTCAAAGATGGCGCACTCCATCCCTTGTCGGAAGATATCAGATGCTTTGCACATAGCCTGACTATTTTTCAGGGAAGTGGTTCAACTTCATGGAGTGCTGCAGTCAATTACCTCAGATCGTGACACAAAGTTACTTAGCCATTTTTGGGTGACCTTGTGGAAGATGTTTAAGATCTCGTTGAACCATAGTACTACTACACACCTACAAATCAATGGACAGACAGAGGTGACGAACAGGACCTTAGGAAATCTGGTTTGTAGCATTTGTGGAGACAAGCCAAAACAGTGAGATCATACATTGCCATAGGCTGAGTTCACTTACAATAATATTGTTCATAGTGCCATAGGGAAAACACCTTTTGCTATGATATATGTGTCTCCACCAAGACATATTGTGGACTAAGTTCGTTTACCTAAAAGGGGTCTGGGATTTAGTAATGTTGTAGAAAATATGGCTACACAAGCCCAAGTTGTGCATGAAGAGACATACAAAATATAAGGCAGTTGCAGATAAGCACATGTGTCACAAGCTGTTTGAGGAGGGAGATTCAGTGATGGTTTTCTTATGCGAAGAAAGGTTTCTAATAGGAACTTACAACAAGTTGAAGCCCAAGAAATATGGTTCGTATCAGGTTTTGAAGAAGATAAACGATAATGCCTATGTGATCGACCTACCTCAGACCATGGGAATTTCCAAGACCTTCAATGTTGCAAAATCTGTTCCAATACCATGCAAAAGAGTCCCTTTATCCTGAACCTAACTCGAGGTCGAGTTCCTTCCAAGTGGAGGGGACTGATGTAGACTAAGTGGTGGATTCATACATGTTGAAGAGAGAACATCTTAAATTCAAGGGCAATAAATTCCAGTAGTCCGAGCGTCGAAGTCAAAATGACGTGAAACTTGCAAAGTTAATGCATTTCGACATGACTGTCAATAATCAAAAGCTTTGTTATTGATGCATACCCTTTTTTAGCCGAATTCCTTCATTTAGACCCCGAAATCGTTGTTTTTTTCATTTTAGAAAAGTTTTGTTTTAGCCATAACTTTTGATTTCTAAGTCTAAATCAACTTACGTCAATTCTGACTTGTTCAGGATTTCGAGCAGTTTTAATTTCCACAATTATCTCAGTTTTGCTATTTTTGATAATTTTTAGTAATTAGTCCTGTTTTCTTGTCCAACAAGAATTAAAGCTAGGTAATCACTTTAAATATACTTGTAAGCCCTTTGGCCGAAATCAATCAATTATTCAATAAAATTGAGTTTTCTTGAGAGTTTCTCTCATTTCTGGTGGACTTCAAAGTGATTTACAATATTGACATGGGTTATTTTCTTTTTGTGTTTTCCATTGCATCTTATTTTTTGTTTCAGAAAATGCTATCAATCGTATTTGTAACTATGATTTACAATGAAACCTGTTAGTTACTGAAAGAAAGCATCACAACTTTCTTGGTCTGTCTAAATAATGGGCTCACTGTCTCGGTCACAGGTATTGATGAAACCTGCCGTTGCTTTCTGTATTTTCCACTTAGAAATGATGTTAATATCTAACCAATCACAGGAACACTTATGATGGAAGATTTCTCGGAAATCTATGAATCAAGCAAGCTAGGAAAGTTCAAAAGTTATTGCGCAAGGCACGTTCATTGATCTGCATAACTCCAACCTTGGAAAATGTCCATGATTGTGATGTGTAGAAAAACAGAATCAGACACAAATATGTTCTACGTAAATCATCATTTTTTGAGAAATAGCTAGGAAATTTCGCAATTGCAAGAGTTACCTAACTTGTAGCTCAAGTTTCATGCATAGTTTTGTACTACAAATCTACAAATTAGCCACGATGAAGATTTTCACAGATCATTCACCCTGTGAAATCCTGAATGATAATGAAAGAACGGGAGAACAAAACCAAAACTCATTGGTGATGGGAAAACAAATTGCCATCTCGTCCAGAAAGTTTGGTAACACTACTTAACAACACATGGAAAACATAAAAACATAGTTGGGAATTTCTTTTTCTAATGATAAAAGGGGACATGAAACAAGCACAAGAGAAAAAAAATACCTGACGAAGCAATCAGTATTTGGATGAACTAAATTTCATTTCATGATCTTTCACTGACGACACAATTCACATCCAAAAAGTCTAGCTAGCCATGCAACATTAGGAAGACTCGAACTGCCTTGTGGCGGTAAGATTTGCACACAGATAGGCAAGAAATTTCTGAAAGGAAGGACACCGGGAGACCATGAGCAAAAAAATGATGCTCCCTGTATGTTGCCTCAACCTTGTCTTCTTGTGCTTAAGAACTAAACTAAAAAATTCGATCCAATGAACGGAGAGATTTGTATTCATTTCTGACAAATTCCATGATAATAATGGATCGGTCTTTAAATTATGTTGAAAGCTACAATGTCTTCTATACGTGGATCTTTAATTCTAAAAAAAGGAAGAAGAAAAAACTACATGAACAGGTTCGGCTAAACATGGAATTTTCAAGAAAACTGAAGACTTCATAATGATTTGAATACATTCAGAATAAAATCCATCAGAGCAGTAGGTATAGTGACACTAGCGAAGAGGTTCGACATTCATATAACCCAAAATGCTTGAGAAAATAGGAGAGACTATAACTCTCGAAACCAAATCACACATGACCTAACCCAACAAATTAACAGAGTAAAAAAAGATAGCAGAGCAATTGCCTAGTCTATCAAGGACAATTCTCTAAATTAAGAATCGGAAACCAAATTGTAGCAAGCTACATGACTATCTGCACTGGATACCTGTCAATGCAATCCTCCCATGGATTACTAGTAGATGGCTTGACATGCCTCAGAGCCTCCCAAACTGAACTGTTGCACTTGAAACCACTGCCAAAAGCAATCTGCCACACTCGGTTCCCCCTCCGCACTCTTCCCTTTGCCTCGGTGTAAGCCAACTCGTACCATATTGAGCTTGATGAAGTGTTGCCAAACCGATGCAGAGTCATCCTAGAAGCTTCAACGTGAATAGGCAAGAGCTGCAGATTCTTCTCGAGCTCGTCAATCACGGCTCTCCCTCCAGCGTGAATACAGAAATGATCGAAGGCAAGCTTAAAATCTGGGATGTACGGCTTCACTTTTGCATTGAACAGTTTCTTAGCAACTAAGGTTGAGAAGAACAAAAGTTGCTCACTGATCGGAAGAACCAGAGGACCCAAGGTTGTGATATTAGTCTTGAGTGCACCACCAGCAATTGCCATGAGATCTTTTGACAAAGAAACCCCTGTTTTCCCTGCATCATCCTGCTCCTGGTAAACACACTTGAACGCTTTATCATCAGCTCCTTTATGGGTTCTAACCACATGAGCAAGCTTATACTTGGCTCTTCTCCTGTCCTTAGCTTTGTTCGACAGTAAAACGGCAGAACCCCCGACTCTAAACAGGCAATTCGGTATCAACATTGACTTCTTGTTCCCAAAGTACCAATTCTGTGTAATGTTCTCAGTACTCACAACAACAGCATAAGTATTCCTATGGATTTGCAACATATCTTTAGCAAGGTCGACAGCAATAACCCCAGCACTGCACCCCATACCCCCAAGATTGAAGGTCCTAACATTCCCTCTCAGTTTATACTTGTTAACAATCATTGCAGATAACGATGGTGTAGGATTAAACAAACTACAATTTACAACAAGAACACCAATATCTTTAGGCTTGATATTAGTGTTTGCAAATAAAATATCCAGTGCACCAAACATCACCTGCTCTGCCTCTTCTCTTGCTGCTGCCATTGTTGGTCTTGGTGGAATATAATGCATAGCTTGAGGAACATAAGTTTCTTCACCAAGGCCTGATCTTTCCAAAATCCTCCTTTGAAATTCCAACGAAGAATCATCAAAATCACCAGTCAGCTTTGAATGCTCCATGAACTGTTGATATTGGACTTGCAGCTTTGCTGGAGGCTTATAACAAGCATAATCAACAAGATAAACGGATCTGGGCCTGGTCACGATATAAACTGTGGCTCCAGAAACAAGAAGAACAGAACAAATAATGACACTAACAAGATTATATTGAAGGTGAAGCCAAAGTTGGTGAATGTCATTGGGGTTCAATTGAGAAGCTTGAAAAATAACAAAAGCTATTAAAGGGACGAAACAAAGAGTCAACAAATGAGTTATCAAATAATGATAACCCAACTTGACATACTTAAGATTCACACTTTGCAAGAAATCAGGCAATCTTCTTGATTGTCGGATCTGGACTCCATTGGTGGTGGTGGATTCGGTTTCAGGAGGGTTGTTCATACTGTCTTCCATATATTTTCAAGATGGGTTTCTTTTGGCTTCCGGAGTGGTGGTCAGAGAAACAGTGATGGTGACTATTTATGGTTTGTGTATAAGAAATTAATGTGGGTTTAAAATACGGATCTGATGAGACGATTAAGAAAAAAAAGAAATGAAGGCGGGTGGATTGAGAAGGGTTTGATACAACGGCTCAGACCCAGAAACAATGATTAAAGACCACCTATATTTTGAGTGGATAACTTCCGATGATGATTCATGAAATCTTTAATCGTTACCTGTCTCTGTTTCTTTTTACTTGTTTCCTCTCTCTTTCATGACTAGAGATATATTATAAAAAAATATGCTAATGATTGTGGTCGACTCGAGATGGGAGGAAGAGAGAGGGAATGACGCCGAAGAAACAGATAACGAGTACGATTAAAACGTAATTTTTAAAATATATTTAAATAATTTGAAAAAAAATATATTTTTTTTTATCAAGAAAAAAACTTTAAAAACGAATAAATAAATAGGCTCTATGATTCCTATATAAGACTTTTAATTTAAAACTTTATTATTAATTTTTTTAAGCATTATGTTTCAGTAGGAGATTAAAAATGAAATTTGAAGATATAATAAAAATAAATAAAAATCTTATAAAAACAAAATTATTAATTGTAATATTTAATTTACTAAAATAAATAGAAGAAATAATCAAGGAAAAAAATAAGAAACAATATTTCTTCTTAACAACTTCTTGAATCGATCACATCAGGTTGATAAAAAAAATGTATTATAGAGTTTAAATTAATTTTATATCAATCTTATCATAATTTTCAACATCAATTTTAGTCCCTTCATATTACATCTTTCATAAAAAAAAACATTACTTAACAAATAAATTATATTACATGAGTTTTATAGAGTAATGAATCGCAAACCTTAAACTTCTTTCGTCAAAATATGTTTTATTCATATAGCACTCAATAAATCTACTTTTTATAATAATAAATTTATAATGAAATGGATTAATACAAATTAAATTGATGATTTTATTTTATTGAGATCCATGTTATATATACAATAACCTGTTATAAATGAACATTGTTGCTGACATCATCATGTCAACATTATCATTAATTATGTTATCATTATCAAGATAATCATCATCAAAATAAATATTACAAATAATAGTCATTACAAATAACAAAGCAACTCTTGAATGGTCTTTTTCTAAAGAAAGAGGTATATGTTTAATAAACTTATTGACATTGCTTGACAAAAACAAAAACATCATTGACATTACAAAGTCTAGATTTTAAATTAATTTTGACTAACTCATTATGGGGATCTACTATGATTCATTTGTCAGTTGTGTCATACTAATAGCATTTGAATAAAAATATTTTATTATGCTCCCAATGATATACAATTCAATGACCTCTTCTAACTTCGTATAATAGTCAACTTCAAACTCATTGGAAGTAGATCACTTAACACAAACCTCACTATTATATGTCTTTTTACCCCGTCTATATTTTTTAGTATGAAACACGTGTTCATTGATGAAATACTCGTTGTAGCACTTAACTTTTTGTTCAAGACCTAGACTTTAAAAGACAAGATATCACTAGCATTTCTTCCACTTTATAAACCTGGTAGATGAAGTATACATATAAACAGTTAGGAGAAATGTTTAATGAAATTAAGTATGCCAACAGGTAAAATTAATTACAAAGTACTAACATGTGTTTTGAAACATGTGGAAAATAGTTCATCTTGTTACCTTCGGGTAAAATGCTTCTTACTCCTTTGACAATTCTATCATAATTGGCCTCACTCAAACCATAATCTGACTTGATAGTGAACACATATGTCATAACTGATAATTTGTTGTGATTTGTGTAATCATCTCATAATGGTTCATCACGGTTTTTTAGAAGATTAAGAAACCTGGTCATGTCTGCATTGGGTTCTTCATCTACAATTGAGCATTCACCTGTACCACTCTGATTCATTCTCATCACATCCATAAACCATATTCCTATATGAATCATCATTGGCATCTAAAATTTCATGCAAGTTGTTGGAACTAGAAGTTGAACCAACCATCTTTTCTATCATGATCTCATGAGTAACAAATTCTTCTCTATGAGCATACCAACACATATATTCCTCGATGAACTTTTTTTTGTAGAAGATGCATCGTTATAACATTTGGATTGATAAACTTTTTTGTTTTTTGCTCCTTCTATATGAACATCTAGCATCGCCTCTACTAATATTTCTCGGATTAGATATTGCATAGTTAATAAAAAAATCCATCATATGCAGGTGACTCACGATACATCTATGAGCGATCCTCCATTACTTATATCAAACTTATATACAATAATCATGTATTAATTAAATATATTAACTAAATAAAATCAATTTTACATAATCTAAACAACCCCTAACATGTACACATCATAAATCCATACAATAAATTTATATGATAAAAAATTAAAAGAAACAACCCAAACAAAATCAATATACTTCAAAAATATACAAAAAAATTAACACATTAAAATTAAATTTAAAAAAATATGGTAGATTTGCTTACTTGAAGCGGAGAATCCTAAAAAATATTGAATCAGAACATTGATACTCATAAACTTAGGGTTATGGTTGCTGGATTTTTTGGGAAAGGTTAAACATAAATTTTTGAATCCCATTGTAAATTCACCCATAAATTTGTCACTATTTACCAACAAAAGTATTGGCAGAATATATATGTTGGTAACTCCGTCAGCATTTATGTCATCATCATATTTCATAGATTTTTGAATTCCACTATAATTCTGCCCATAAATCTGTTGGTATTTACCAATGGAATTACCGACAAAATATATTTGTCGGTAACTCCGTTAGTATTTATGATGGAACCAATGTTATGTCAACGTACTTCATAAATTTTTGAATCCCATTGTAATTCCGCTCGCATCGGTATTTACCAACAGAATTATCAGCAGTATATATTCATTGGTAACTCCGTCGGTACTTCTAACAAAACCAATGTTACACCATTGTAGTTTATAGATTTTTGAATCCCACTATAATTCTGAATCATACTGTAATTCTACCCATAAATTCGTCGATATTTACCAACAAAATTACCAACAAAATATATATGTTGGTAAATCAGTCGGTATTTCTATGGGAACCAATTCCAAATCATCATACATCATATGTTTTTTAATCCCATTATAGTTCCCTCGGTGTGTGCCACTGATATTTATTGACAAAATAATTTTTTTGGCAATGGTGTCTGCAAAATACTATCGGCAATATCTTTAGGTAAATACCATCAAAAACAACAATGATAACATTCCGTTGGTAATATTATCAGCCAAATCTTGACAAGGAAATTCAGTCGGTATTTCCTAATCCATGATCACTCTCCTCGCATTCCTCCGGTTTTTCTTCTTTGTCTTCTTTAATTGACTAGACAATTTTTCAACTTGCCAATGCAACTTCATAAACAATAATTGACTAGTCAATTTGCAATGTGTTTTTGCATGTTTTCTATTACTACTTCTCAAAATCTATTTTCTGCTAGAATAACATCTTATCTCTATCATCATGAGCATGTCTTGTTTTGTAACCACCTCTTTCATTTATGATTATTCAATACATCACAACAATTAATTATTAGAAATCATTATGCTCTAATACCAATGCAAAGCTATTATAACAATTGATGCTAATGAAAACAACAAAAGAATCACCAAAAAAATTAAGTAGAGTCACCAAAAAAATTCTAATTTAAAATCTTATTATTTTAATATTTTATCTTTAAATAATCTCCCTGTTAAAGAGATTGATTTATTAAATATGATAATGGAATCTACTTGGAGCAAGGATCAGGTCCAAGTCAAAAGGGTTGAAGGGAGCACAAGGTTTAAAGGTGGTGTATTTTCACAGATTTGACTTTGAAAATTGAGGTGAGAGTGAAGGTGCAATACGCATTCTGCTGTTTGAGTTTTATTTCTAGTCTTCTTCTTCTTCTTTGCTTTGGAATAGGTTAATTGAATTTCATAGAGAACGAATGATCTAAGCTTAAATAATGAGTTGTAAATCGATTTTCATTTTTTTTCTTATATATCAACAGTTTGAAACTTCTCTTTAGAATTAATTAAAATAAAAAACTATAAATACTTGTCAGTGAAATTCTATCCTGCCCGCTCACCTGTTTTGAAGATTTGAAGGCTTCAAATCAAGTGAGCGGGGCAGGACAGAATTTTACTCGAGTAATTAAAAAGTTTAGAAATGGGTGTCTCACGCACGGATAATGTTCTTTCTGGTGAATTTATTGATAATTGTTATTGTTTTTAAAAGTGTTTTTTATTTAAAAATATATTAAAATAATGATTTTTTATTTTTTAAAATTATTTTTATATTAATACATAAATGATTTAAAAACATTAAATTTTTTAATTTAAAATAAATAAAAAAATCAAATTTATTCAAAGTTTCAAACACTGTATCAAATAATAGAAGAGGTATGCACAGAACAATCAGGAGACATGAGGACACGGAAACGTGCAAACAAGGGATGGGTAACGAGCTGGCTCTTACATTGCTGACAGAGCGGAAAGGAGTCTGTAAAGTCTGTCGTGTGCTTATTTGGAACCGCAAATCTGTCTTCTTTGCTGACTTTAATGTGGGCCTTTGACAGATTTTCAACGCACATTTCCCAACCCTACCCAATATAATTCTTTCATCGCTGTCTGATTTGCCAAGCTCGTCATAATAATAATAATAATAATAAAAGGGTTTGAAAAGCCTGAGTCAGCTCGCCGGACGAACAAAAAAAATAAGAATAAAAGACCAAAAACCCATAATTCAGTTCGCTAGACCGAGCTTAGGCGACCAGAACGGCTACTCACCTGGGATGAGCCCAGGTGAGCTGGGTGCACCAAAGTGGTAGCCCAGACCATCTGGGGTGCAGCCTCAGGTGCAGCTCTGGTCAACACGGGAATAACTCAATCTTTTTGCATTTGTTATTTTATTTTTTTCACTCTTTTTTCCTGCTGTGCAAATATTTTCTATATTTTTGTACACAATCTCATAAATTCTTCAATATGATTCGATATTGTTTTGTACGCAGTCTCATAAATTTTCTGTCTTCAAGGTAACATTTTTACTGGGGGGAAAACGCGGTGAATCAGGTACCATTTTTTAAACCAATCAAAGCTCACCACGATATTTTTTTCCCAGCATAATCACATGTCTTACCTCTAATTGTATTCTTGGAAAAACTACAGCCAGTTGCCTTACCATCAGCCTCGCTGTCACCGGTGAGCTCTTCCTAGCCATAACAACCTACGCTACCAATGGATCTGACGATGCCAACTCTGGTAGTGCTGCGTTTGTGAACAATCAATCAAGAACATCAAGCCGACCACCGACCACCGACCAACGACCACCAATAAATATGAAGAACCAAAAACAAAAACTCAGTAGAGAGAAATAGATCTAAAAAGAAAATGGAATAAAAGTTAAAGAATTTGTTTTTTTTTTGTTTTACAGGTGGCAGTTAAAGTCACATCGACACATGAGGAATAGAGAGAGGGAGTAGACCTTATCCATCTATTTCTAATTTTCTAGTATTCATCAGCGACAGCACGCCACGTGACACCACTGTCTTTACAGTCTTGGGAGCTTCCAACTTCAGTTCTCGACTTCCATCAGCTTCTACAAGTTACTAGCCTCTACTTGCGCTCCTTCGTACCTGCAATCATTTATTTTTTCAATACAAAAAAAATATTAAGAATTATAAATTTAATCTAAATAATAAATTTGTGTAAAATTTATACAGATCACGAGTTTCTAATAAATAATATAAATTTATTTATTCAACAGGTTTCAACGAAATCATCAATATAAACTTATCATAACCATTGAAAAGAAAGAAGATTCAGATACTTGAACTATCCAATTTAATGAATTAGGATTAATTTATTTTATAATCTAATTTAAATTAAACACAATAACAAAATATAAATTATGGAGACACCTACAATAATTAAACAACAAAAATAAATTGTTGATTTTGTACTCATAAAAAGAAAAAAATATCATTGAAAATTCATCGCTATGTTAACATCATTATCAAAACTATAATAGTTAAAATTATTATCATCCTTATTGTCAAAACAATTAAAATCATTAAATTACCCCGAAGATTAAAAAAAGCAAAACATTTTTACAAAAAAAGCAAGCAAGAAAAAAAAACAATCACTAACATTATTATTATTATTGCACAAACAATGAAACCATAAAATTATCTTCAAAAATAAATAAATAAAACACTTAACAAAGAGAAAACATAAACAACAACAAAAAAAAAGATAAAACTAAAATAAATATTAGGATAATAAAAAAAAATCATTTGATCCAAAGAATAGATAATAATAACAGAAAACACACAAAAAAAAACAAAGGCAAAAAGACAAAAATATTAATTTTAAAACAATAACTAACATAAATTAAAATTCTAGGAGTGAACCGAATAAAAATAAAATCCCAAGAAAAAAATAAAGACAACAAAAATTAAAAATCAAAACTAAAAGCATAGATGTATAATACGGATAAAAAAATAAATGTTGTCGAAGAAAGACTTGAAAAACCAAAGGAGTTAATACTAAATAAAAAATTAAAACAATAAGGGTCAAATAAAAATATAAGTACAACAAATCAAAACCTTGAGACTAATTAAAATAAAGGCATTTAAAAAAATAGTAGTATAATTTCAAAAAAAAATATGGACCGAAATGAAAAGTAATATATATATATATATATATATATATATATATATATATATATATGTACCAATTTCAATTGGAGGAAAAATTGAAATAAACTAAAACCTTTAAGCCAAAACAATTAAAGGAACAAAAAACAAACTAAAAAATAAAAAGAACAAGTTCTGAAATGAAAAATAACATATATGATCAATTTAATCGAAGGGTACAATTGAAAACAATCAAAAAATTTAATGAAAAAATCAGGAAGAAAAACAAAATTAAAAGACTATGGACCGAAATGAAACACACAACTTAGAGGACCAACATACATTTTGCCACTGCAAGAGAAAGAAAAGGGGGTGAAGAAAAAAACCCGACCATCAGCACTTCCATGCTCTTCGTACAACGACACGGGAAGAGCACATGGCGGCGTACCCGTAGACACGATGACTAGACATTTTCAACCACCAACGAACACAGCATACGCCTCCTAAAAAGGCACGTACGCGTGAAACCTGACAATGCATACGACCAAAACACCTACAATAACACCAAGGAATAATAATTAAAAAATTACAAATTACCTAAACACCCTTGGATCAAGTGATAACCACAAAAAAAAACTAGGAATGAAGTGTCGTCATGCCCCCAGTGTTAGACCATCATTTTTGTCATTTTAGAGGGTAGTTAAGTAGTTTCGCTGCACAAAATATGAAACCGTCACACATGCCGTCCGAAAACTTCGTGAGTGCGGAAATGAATCAGCGCATCCGGCGATGCATCCATAGTACCAAGGCAAAATATATATATGGGTATTATGGTTATTTTACTGTGCACAGAAATGCAAAAAATCAAAAATACCCTCAGATCTAAAGCTAAAAAACGCAGTAAATGGAGGAGCAAAATAGTTATTTCACTATTTCAATCCATAGTGCCTCTAGGGTCTAGATGAACAATGAAAATTCATTGTTCATTAATATTTAAAATGTCGATCTGTTTTAGCTTTTTTTATAATATGAAAAATTCAAAATATGTATTCACATGTATTTTGGGATCTAATAACTGGTTTACTAAATTCATGTGAATTTGATCAAAATTTTAATCATGAGAACTAATAAAAAATATTTATTATAAATATTGGAACTAGAAATGGGTAGATATTTAATTGTATAAAACCAACACAAGAGTTGTGGGAAACTCATCAACCTTTCAAGATAGATGAACCATAGTAAGGTGTTTATATGGAATTTTTCCTTGTGAATTTATTTTGGGCACATAAAGTCAATAATAATATTTAAAAAGTCATATCTTACCCTTGAAACTTTAATAAAAACAACGCTCGTAAGTTCTATTAGTGACCATCAACCAAACAACTAGGTGACAACTAAATCGACACCCTCAACATCGCGTTTATACATGCGACAAAATGACAAATCCACTACGAAAGGTATTTATTCTGACAATATTTAACTAAACTTTGTGTATTTCATATAATTTATCTACTTTGATGTATTTGAAATTTTACATTTGGCTTATTTTATGTTATTTATGTTTTAGTATATTCCTTTTATCTAGCTCATACGAGTTGACTTGCTTGCGCGTTGTGCTAGACTTTTTTGATGTAGTAAATTGATTGATTGTTATGCGTGTTTTAATTTATATAAATATAATTAGTTAAATTATCATCAATCAAATCCATTTCAAATGGGTTATTTGTTTTGTGTATCAAAATTACTGAATGCTGCTATTGTTCTAATGTTTGGATAATTATTTAATCGGTAGATTGTCTATGTGTATCGAAGTGTTTGTAAATAATTTGGCTCAATTTTCATAACTGTTTTGTCTATATATGATTTTGTATATTTTTTGTTATATGATATTAAAATCTGAAATATCATACATGCAAGTAGACTTTGAACTAAAAATAACATCGATTAATGAATTATTTTCATTCTTATTATATTTTAATCATTATTTTTTGAAACTGTCATAATTATTATAGCTGCTTTTATTATAATTGTTGTAAGTAATTACTATTCAGATTATTACTAACATTATTGCTATAATCGTTGTAATTATTACGACTATAATTATCACGAAATTAACATCGTTGTTTTTATGAATATTATTTCAATTATAATTAGTATTATTATCATTAGTATAATTTTTTTTGTCATTATTGATTTTTTTTATACTATTTTATGAGTTATTGTAATTATTACTATCAAAACCCTCATTAGCTACATCATAAGCACCATAATCATTAGAATAAATTATAATCATTATTATTATGATAATTATAATATCACCATTATCATCAAGATTACAACACTTAAATTATTATTAGTAGTAGTATTGTAAAAAATAAAAAAAATTTATTAACTTATCCTAAAAATAAAAAAAAACTTAAAAAGTTTAACAAAAGAGTGAGTGAGAAAAACTAATCTATTATTATTATTGCATATATAATAAAAAAATT
This sequence comes from Salix viminalis, assembly GCA_029228465.1. NCBI lineage: Eukaryota > Viridiplantae > Streptophyta > Magnoliopsida > Malpighiales > Salicaceae > Salix > Salix viminalis. The sequence continues at coordinate 9,894,044 of CM055429.1, read as the reverse complement.
ACCTCGAAGAATAAAAAAATACTAAAAATTATAACAAAAGAGTAACAAAAGAAAAAATAAATGACAAAAGTAAAATAAATATTATTAGTCTTGACAAAATCATTTAAAAAGACATTTCAAATGATTATTATTAGTATTGCATAAATAATGAAAAAAAAACAAAATTATCTTCAAAAATCAAGAAAATAAAAAATATAACAAACGAGTATGCAAAAAATAAATTAATGAGAAAACAAAACTAAATATTATTATCCTGAAAAATATATTTTGAAAAAAACATCAAATAATTATTACAATTATTGCACACCTAATAAAAAAATTACCTCGTAAAATAAAAAAAACTCAACATTATAATAAAAGGGGAATAATTAAATAAATGACAAAAAAAAATTATTAGCTTTAAAAAAATATTTGACCTAAGGGAAAAAATAAATAAATAAATTTTTAAATGATCACTAACACAAATTAAGATTTAAGGACCAAATAAAAAAATAGGCAACCCAAACAAAATAGAAAAATTAAAAAATAATTTTTATTATCATTGCATACATAATAAAAAAGCATTAACCTCGAAGAATAAAAAAACACAAAATTATAAAAAAAACAGTAAGTAAACAAATAAAATAAATGACAAAATAAAAATAAATATTATTAGTCTTATTTAAAAAAAAAGGAAATATGAATTTTCAAATGATCACTACCACAAATTAAAATTTAAAGACCAAATAAAAAAATACAACCCCAACAAAAGAGAAGATAAAAAAGAATTCAAAAAGTAAAACAAAAGGCATATACTCATAAACATGTACAATAATAGGGATTAAGGCATAACTATATAAATACTAATAAAACAATTAAATTTTAAAAGAATAATTAAAAGTATAAGGGATAAAATAAAAATAAAATATATAATTGATTTCAATTGAATGATCCAATTGACAATAATTCAAATTTCTATACCAAACATATTAAGGGATTTAAAACCAAAACTAAAATTAAAAGAATAAGGACCAAAATGAAAATATAATATATAATTAATTTCAATTGAAGGAAAAAATTAAAGATAATACAACTTGTTTATACCAAAAAGATTAAGGGATTGAATACAAAACCAAAAATTAAAAGAAAAAGGACCAAAATGCAAACTCAATATATCATCAATTGCAATTAAAAGACTAAATTGAAACTAAACAAAACTTCTATTACAGAAATCAGGACAATACACAACAATCAAAAAGAGAAGGGACAAAAATGAATCTACCATACACCCACGTGACTGTAGTGTAAGATGACCTTCAGGAGAGAGAAATGGGTACAAAAAGGTTCAATCGACCATCGTCGTCTCTTCGGTAATGATGGTCTGCCACGCGCCACTCCAGTGGGTAGAGTACATGGCAGCGAATCCTTGGAGACACCGGATCGAAAATTTTAGACATCATATGATGCCGCACGTGCCATCGTAAAAGAGCGTATAGGAAAAAGGTGTCACCGTGTTTGGTGGACGCGCCAACTGTGCGCTGAAATAAATAAATAAAAATATAGCCAATTACCAAAACACCCCTACATACATTTCTTAACTTTTGTCTTTTCGGTGGGTAGAGGCGTATTTTACTCAATTTATAGAAATGGGAAATGTCTGGAGGACCCATCTCCGGCAGTTCTTGTTTTTGTCTTATCCATGGGCTCTCTTGAGATTGCACTGTACAGGCACCAATAAAAATGCAATTTTACCTTTGGTTTGCTCACTGTTCATAGTCTGAGGAGAGGGGTAAACCAGTATTTTCACTGTGCAAAAATATCTTCAAACAATCTGGTAATGTCAGCTTGTGCCATGGAAAAATAAAAAATACCCCTGATACAAAGGCAAGGGCTAAGGCACACTTAGGGGCGAAACCATTAATACATTGTTGTAATCCACAATGTTTTGTGAGTGTGTGCACAATGTTTAACCGATCTCTTTTAGCTTTTCTTCTAATGTAAATATCTTTATGCATCATTAATTCATTTAAGATTTATTATTTTGGGTTGTACATGGAAATTTTGGTTTAAGTGGGGAACAAATAACTTATCTTATTAATTTTAGTCAAGTTTTAAATTTGTGTAAACCCTAACTTTTTGTTGAGTACTTAGATTGATAATGATTGATATATGTATTATCTTATTACATATTGAGTCCCATGTTGCCTTCATGAGGATGATCATTGGAACATCAAGAGACTTTTTTTAAAAAAAATCAAGTAATAAAACTGCCTTTTATCTGATGTAAAAAGATTTAAACCTACCTTTAAGTTGTGTCATAACCCATTTTTGGGTTATTCCCCAAAATCTACCCAAAATAAAACAAAAATAAAATACAAAGGCGCTGGCGTCAGTAGAAAAATCATAGTGGAAATTTTAGACATTTTCGAGAGTTGATCGTATTTCTTTTGTGCCCAAAAATGAAAGAAAATGCAAATTCAAGGCTTAAATAATTTATTATTGGATAAATTTGCATAAAAATTAAGCTAAAAAGCATAATTATATTTTTCATAGGCCAATTTGATTTAATCATGGACCAATTTAAAGTATAATTATGTTTAGAAATTAATTTAGGGTCCAATTGAAGAATTTAATTTAGTGTAAGGACTTAATTAAACTTTATATTGGTCAAATGAATTTATTAAGGGCTTAATAGATGAAAAATCAACTTCTTGAGCTTAATTCAGGCTTAATTGAGAAGATTGTAATTTTCGGAGACCGAATTGAATTTTTTCCAATCCAATTATGCAAAGTTAGGGGTAAAAGTCAAGAAAGTTAAAAGTTCAAAACCAATTGGGAGTGCAATCAGAACAATTACAAATTGAGGTACCAAACTACACTTCCACCTTCTCCCAAAACTGCAGTCCTGTCGTAACTCATGCCACTGTAAGCATGCCACTGCCAACACGTCACCACTGCAGGCACGCCGTTGCGGATAAGCTGCCATTGTAGGCATATTGTTGCAGGCATGCTACCGTAGGAGGTAACCCACCGCTGCATGCAATGGGTACCTCCTGCTTCTATAAAAGCAGCAACCATGCATCATACAAGAAGAGTATGGAACAGAGGGGGAGAAAAAATAGAGGAAAAGATAATACAAAGGGGGACACATACGATGAACAAAATTTACAACGTGCAAATGCTAGAAAAAACACATGAAAAAGAGCCACGGGAAAAGGGAGAGCATAAAATAACCAAAAACAACATTCTCTTCCCCAGTTCCGGCGACAGTAACACTTCTTCATCGGCAACCAGTAGTGACGACAACAATAACTCCCTCTCTCTCTCCTTTTTCCCGCAGCAGCTCTCTCTCTCCCTTCTCCAGCAGAAGCCATAACCGGCACCAACCTACTCCACTATGATCTCTAGCAACAACAACCAGCTCCTCCCCACACCAGCATCTCCCTGGCAAGCTCAACTCTTCTTCTTCAGTGCAAGTGAACAGTAGGAAGGGCTGGACATTCTGTCCAACCTGACCCAAGGGATGTTGGGCAAGCCAACCCATTTCGTCGGCCCGATCCAATTTGATTTTTTTAAAAAAATATATAAAATTGCATTATCAAAAAATAAAAATAAAAAAAAATGTGTTGTTTTAGTGCATACGACCGAATTCCAAGGTATTTCCAAGCATATTTTTTGTAAAAAAATATATGTTGCATCTTTCACATATTTTGAATGAAAAGTGGATACCATAACCAATTTATGATTATTCGTTGTAATTTTGCTAAAATATCAAATTAATTTAACAATTATTTTATTTTAGCTATCGCGGTGTAAAATTACATAGTAAAGTATACTCGTAGATAGTTAAAAATGAGGTTTTCAAATGTAGTGTGAAATTTCCAAACTTTAAAATTGTTAGGTTTTCAACTTCCAATGAGGTAGAGACTCTCTCCCAAAGAGAGATCTACCTCGAGCTTTAGAAAAGACCAACGAATAAAAAAATAACTTAGGAAAAACAATCAAACAACAATGCACCTTACCTTAGGTAAGGTGCACTAGGGTGATGTGCCTTCCCCTTTCATAATAAGTCCCCTTATCCAGACTCTCGCAAACCATTAAGTTTTCTAGTGACCTTAATACTAGGTAGCGACTCCTGATAATTATAGTCATAATTTTTTATGACTATAAACACACATCCCTTTCACCGCGTGCTGTTCTCCCCTCCAAGGGATGGTGGGGCATGAAAGCGCGAAAAAAATGTTATCACGACAAGGTGTATGCTCTGTACATATTGTTTTATATCAAGGCAAAACGTTCATGAAACATCTTGAATTCAAGACTTATGGGTGACATAAGGGTCATCACTCAAGAAATTTTCACTATAAAGTTTGAGCAAGAATCAAAATTTTTATTTATCATGTTTCATTCCCTTGGATGATGAGCTCATAAAAAATAAAATTCATATACATTTAAACATGCATGCCTAAATATATAAACAAGAAAAATATGTCATTTATTATCTTTAACGCACTCAAATATGAAATTTTTCCTCAAATAGATCTTCCTCTAAAGAGTCAAGAGTCTTCAATATCTAATGATACCAAGAAAAAATTGCTCTAATCTATAAACATCATTTAAGGTTTTCTATGAGACGACAATAAAAGTCTATGCTTTATTATAAAATCAGCTTGTGACTTATGTCTAGATGTCATATATTATCTTCTAATGCACTCATCAATGGAGAATAAAGGCAATTTTAGGCTCTTTTTTTTTCTAATGAGTGCATCAAGTTCATATAGAAACCCACTTTTATGAACCATCATTAAAAAAACCAACATTTGTCTTTGGGTTTATTTATACAAAGCATATCATAAATGAATATCAAGTTTCATTTGTTTTGACTCACACTTCAAAGCCTCATCTAGAAATATCATTTAATTTCTTTTTTATCATTTGGAGTTTGTGGCATCAACAAATTAAGGAGTTTTATTCTGCCATATATGAAATAGACAATGTTATTATGTGCATAATGATGTTATTAAAAAATGGAAAAAGATCCCGAGTGATACGATTTAGACATGGTAAAATTTAGACTTTGACGTAAAGTTTCATATTATCTAGTTTATATGCTATTGAGCATATATCCATATCGAACCATTGGATTAAGCTGAAACTTTACCGAGATATTGTACAAGTATGTTTTTATATGGATTTTTTTTTTATTTACTTCCTTTTGACTTGTGAACTTGTTATTTGGAAAGGATTTTTTCCCAAAAATTATGGCAGCTTGTTTTTGGGATTTCTTAAGGTTCAAGTTCAACCTTGCATAATTTATGGTGAGCATCATTTATATGTTTAAGATTGATTATTGATACAATTCAACATTGGATTTTTTTTATTATGGGTTTTTACCTAGGAAAACATTCAGTCAAATTGAGGTTCTTATGGATAATGGGTTCGGCCTAATTTTTTGTGTGGGTAATTTGACCATATTAGGTCAAGTTATGCATGAGATATTTTTGGAAAATTTCATTGATAGTGTATCTTGAGCCTGATTTGGTTCATATTAATGAATATGAATTTGGACTACATGGGATCCAAAGTTGATTTGAGTTAATTAAGATGTCAGGATCACATTAGATTTCCTAATCTATTTAGGACTTCTTAAAGATGCCAAATTTTATACAACATATCTAGAATATTAATTTTGGTGGGAAACATAAGCATGTCATGCTCGAGTTATAAGCATGTCTAAATCATATTAATTTGATAACATAAATTATAAGCATGTCATGCTTGAGTTATGTTAAAGTGGGACAAGGCTAAAGATGGTTAGACCATGATTGTGATGTGTGTGTATGAAGATGTCCAAGTGTAGGAAAAACTTTGGGTAACATGTGATCATGAATTATTGATTGAAAAAACATTATCCTAATTCAAAATTGCATTTTAAAAATTAGGGATGTTACAAATCTTCTTAACCACCATCAAACCAACTCCTGGAGGGAAAGGTTTTATAGCAAGAATAAAGTTTTTTTTTTTTTTTTAATTATACACCTCATATCTAGTTGATTTTTTTTTGTTTGATAACAAATATAGTGTTGGACCAACATATACATTAATCAAGACTAAGTCTCTAAGATAGGTAGAACTACAAGCAAGAAGACAATAACAAGAGAAAACAAATTAATGGTCAAAATATGGTAAAATACAAGAACCCTACTTCATAATTTTATTGTTAAAGAGAGAACTATATTATGATATGTATTTTTAAGATATTTACATCTCTTTAAATAAGTTTTAAAAACTAATCTAAACAAATTAGAAGAAAAAAAGTAATAAAACATTTAAAAAAACTAAGAGAAATAAAATTATCAATCTTAACACTTAATTTTCTAAATTAAATAAAAATAAATAAAATCATAATAGAAAGATGATTTTAAGGACGCACTCCCACATCAATGTAAGTACCTACAAGAGAAATTAAAAGTAACTTAAAATTTAAACGTAAAAAATTAACAAACGAAACAAATTATTAGCCATGAAGTAAAATTATTAAATTATAATTTTATGTGTCATAAAGACACTCTAAATATAAAATATATCACACCATGATAACATAACGGTATGTTCCAAAAACTCAATCTAGTAAAATACACAACCTTAATTTAATACTTCATGTCCCGTATTAGACCACCTAACATGTCTAGAAAGCTCGCAAGAATAAAATAAAGGATCCCTTCTTTGATGCCGAGTGAAAAATGATTATTTGGACCCTTCTATTCCTCACCCCTATAAAGATAAACGTGTCTGTGCCTGCCATGTGTCTTTGGGGCCTGCTAGCAAGGTAGTCAAAATCAAGATTTTGACACAAATCGGAAGGGGTTCTGAAAAATCGGATTGTAAGATCGCAAGATCGTACCCGAATTTTTCCGTATAAAAATCATAAAATCACAACTAAAATCGTGTGAGAAGAAAAATTGTAAAATCGTATGTAAAATATTTCTGAATACAAAATAGCATAATTATGGACATTTTTTTATCTTATTTTAAATAAAGTTCAATTATTTTATATATAGTTTAATTATACAATTAATAGGAGTAAATTTATATAATTAAATAATTGCTTTTGAAAAACCCTCCAACAATAAAATTATTATTTTTAATTATATTTAAATTTAAAAAATGAATTTAAATATAATTAAAAGACCCACAGTATTTGAGATTTGAAATTTAAACTATTTATTTTATGTTTTTCAAGAAATTGTATATTTTTTTTATGGTTGTTGTATTTGAAATTAATTAATGTTATTTATTATCTTAAATTAATAGGATTTTTTTTAAAAATTATTTTTTATGCTAATTATTATTATTATTATTATTATTATTATTATTATTATTATTATTATTATTATTATTATAACCCCTCCTCCCCCGTATAAACCTACTTGGCTACTTTATTATTATTATTATTATTATTATTATTATTATTATTATTATTATTATTATTATAATAACTACTATAAAAGCCCCCCAGACATAACCCTAAAGGCTAAATCCCTAATTCTCTATTTCTCTTCTCCCACGCCGCCGCCCACCCTCATCTCCTCATCCTCTTCTCCATTTTTTTGTCTTCCTCCTCATCCTCTTCTCCTTTACTCTCTTCCTCCTCGTCTCCTCATCCAGATGATGTGGAGGACAACAAGGGCTAGGTGTGCAGGTGGTGGGTAAGTGTATTTTTGGGTAAGATTTTGGGGGTGAGAGTTGATGATTTGAGTTTTTTTGCTGAGAAGAGAAGAGAAGATTTTGATTTGAGCTGCTGGAAATGTAATTTGTAAATGAAAGAATGAAAAATTGAAAATGAAAGCCCCGAAATCCGAACACCATAAAATCGTAAAATCCAACCGATCCGGTCCGATTTTACGAGTCAACCCGATTTTGATCGGGTTTGACCGAGTTTGATCGGTCTCGATTTTTCTACCGGTCCAACCAGGTTTGCTGAGCCAACTCGCAAACTCATACGAGTTTACGAGTTGACTCGCAAGTTTGACTACCTTGCCTGCTAGACCTCCTTAATTCAGTACCTAGGGATATGCCACGCGAAAATCAATAGGGTTAGTTGGTTACAGGGGTTGTTGTGAATGCGTTGAAGCGCTGTTGAAAACCAATTATAAAATACTTTTTTATTTTATGTTTTTAAAAATATTTGTTTAGTTAAAATTATTATGAGATGAGTTCTTACATGATAAATAAATAAATAAATAAAAACAAATTTTTATTAATAAAAAATATTTTAGTGTTTTAAAATACAATTATTCATGCTATCGAATAAAAAAATTAAAAAAATTATTTAAATAACAAAAATGAAACAGTGTCTAAATCATGTGGGCTTTAGTACCTGTTTGGGAGTGTGGTTGTAATTTTTTTTTAAATATTTTTCATTCATAAATGTATCAAAATGATGTTTGTTTTTTATTTTTAAAAAAAAATATTTTTGATATTAGCACATGAAAATATTCTAAAAACACTAAATTTTTTTTAATTTCAAATAAAAAAAAATCAAGTTTATTTTTTTTAAAAAAAAACGCTTCCCAAATATATTTTCAAACACCTCCAAGGGTGTTTAGAATTGCATTTTAAAAGCATTGTTTAATATAATATTTTTGTTTTTTAAAATTATTTTTTTTATGTTTTTATATATTTTTTGATATGATGATATTAAAAATAATTTATTAAAATAAAAAAATATTATTTTAACAAATTTCTAAATAAAGAATATTTCAATAGTGTTTATGTAGTATTAGATGATAAAGTTAGTATTATTTAGTAAAAGTTAGCAATAAATAAATAAAATATGTTTTAAATTATAAGAACAAGATGTGTTTTTTTTTATATGATGGGTGATTTAAGAATTAAAATATATCACGTGCCTTCAACATGGTGACTTTGTCGTGTTGTCGTGTCAGTCAGCTCTCGATCACATCAAGACAATAGGGAGGCAATAGAGTCATGTCAATAAGTCAAGTGGGTGCACTGTTGTTAGTAGTTAGTAGCTGGGTTAGTCCGGTTTCAATGGGAGTCTGGTTCTCGGTCCAATTAGTCGGGTAGACCAGTATAATTCAGGTTGATGTATCCAAGTCATAAGAACAATTGATTAAATTGTTAGAGTCCAATAAATAAGTTATTCACGTTGATACAGGTCCTTATAGCGTCCTTGTGGCTAAAGAGATTAGGTTAATAAAAGGGATTAATTGAATATCAGCTAATTTGTATGGATGGCTTACCGAGGAGTCCTTGTAACTCGGTAAGTTGTTATTTCAGCCTATGTTAGCTAGGAATTAGCAACAATAAGGCATTGAACAATTTTATGAATTAAGTTTTGGAGGTTGTGGATTCCTAAAAAATCCATTTATCTTTCTTTAATTTGTGTGGCACGTGACATTGGTATTAGAGCTGGCTTCCATGGTTGAGAGTGCAAGGACCAGGTATTACCCAACTTGGCGAATCTTTGGCATCTGTCAAGCAGAGTGAAGATCATTCACAACAAAATCACAATGCATTAAAACAAATGGTGCAAGGGTTGACACAAAAATTGGAGGTGGTGGCCTCATATGTAGAGGCGTTAGTACAGATGAAAGCGACCCAAAATACAGGCGATCCTGGAGGGTCATCACAACATATTACCAATCCTCTTTATGAGGATAATGCTGGAATACAGACTCGGGCAGTAAAGCTAGATTTTCTAAAATTTAATGGAGACAACCCTAGTGGGTGGGTTTATAGAGCTAATCAATTTTCAATTATCATCAGACCAATCCCCTATCACATAATTTTGTTGGCCTCGTTCCACATGAAAGGAAAGGCCTTGGTGTGGTTCCAGGATATTAAGGCTGCATAAGGGCTTTCATAGCTGGGAAAGGTTTGTTCGAGCCTTGCGGACCCGATTCGGGTCATCACCATATGATGATCCCATAGAGACTCTTATTCGACTTAAACAGACCACTACCATGGAAGATTTTAAGGGGCAATTTAGGGCACTATCAAACCAATTTAGGGGACTAGAAGAGTCCTATAAACTTAGTTGTTTCTTGAAGTGGGCTGCGAGAGGACATTCGGTTCATGGTAAGGATGCTCAACCCCCTAAATCTACACATGGATTTTGGGTTGGCAAAGATGTAAGAAGAGAACGTGGTTTCCCTCAAGAGGAAGACCATAGTGGGATCCATTCCCCATGGGTCACAAGTAATCCGGTGAACCCACCCGAGAAAAAGGCAATGGTGCCCTATCCAGAGATTAAACCTTGGTCAGATGAAGGATCAACGGGACAAAAGGCTTTGTTACAATTATGATGATAAATGGGGGTCTGACCATAAGTGCAAGTCAGCCTGATTATTCATTATAGAGGGTGAGGATTTGGAAGGAGAGGAGGCCTAACTGGGAGGCATGAAATAACAATTCATGCCCTATGTGGGTCTCCAACCATGAGAATTATTGGGCATATTGGCAAGAAAATAGTGGATACTGGGAGCACCCATAATTTCATAGACCCAACTATCATCAAAGGGGCTTATTAACCTTATGATAACCAGGAACGGCTAAAGGTCAAGGTGGCAAATGGGCAGACTATAAATTGTGAGGGGAAGATTGTAGTAGTCCTACTATACATGTAGGGTAAGGCTTATACCATTGATTTCTTTATTTTGACACTAGGAGGGTACGATGTTGTTCTGGGAGTCCAATGGCTCCAGACCTTAGGCCTAATTTTATGAGATTTCAACCAATTGAGCATGGAATTTTTCGATCATGGGCACACCCCAGAGACTCCAATGTATGGCAACTACTAGTAATTCAGTAATAGGGGGATTTGGTAAAGTTTATAAGCAAAACAAAAGGGGATTAGTTATCCAGCTAGTCAATTTTGAAAGTCCCAAGTTATGGTCCATTAATAACCTTACCAAAACTGCAATTGAAACCCTACTCCAATAATACTTTGTGGTGTTTGAGGAATCAAGAGACCCCCGACCTAAACCCATGACCATCATATCACATTACAAATCGAGTCTAAACCAGTTTGTGTAGGGCCATATAGATATCTATTTTTCTAAAAAACTGAAATTGAAAAAATAGTTAAAGAGATGCTGCAGGCCGGGATTGTGAAACCCAGCCAGAGTTCTTTCTCATCCCCTAGTTTTACTAGTAAGGAAACAAGATGGTAGTTGGAGGTTCTGTGTGGATTATAAGGCCCTTAACAAGGAAACCATAAAAGTTAAATTCTCTATACTGATAGTGGATGAGTTGCTGGATTAGTTACATGGGGCAACCATTTTTAGTAAATTTAATCTAAGGCCTGTCTATCATCAAATTAGGATTCACCTTGAGGATAAACCTAAAACAACCTTTCATACCCATAAGGGCCATTATGAATTTTTGGTCATGCCTTTTAGCCGTAATAATGCTCCAGTCACATTCCAAAGCCTAATGAATGATATTTTTAAACCATATTGAGAAGATTTATCCTGGTTTTCTTTGATGATATACTCGTTTATAGTAGGAATTTGGATGATCACATCCAACATTTAAAGATGACGCAGCAGAAAACACAAGGAATACGACCAACGTCGATATTCCGTAAATAATTTTGGGATGAGAGGAACTCTAAAAAAAAAGTTCAAAATTTTATTCAATAATTTGGCTAGAGGCTTACAACCATATTTAAAGTAGAAACCTTATCCCTAACTCTTGTTGGACGAGGAAACGACACTAATTATTATAAATTACCAAAAATGGAAAAATTTGAGATAAATATGGAAATTGAAAATGTTAGAAATACTGAGCAATCCGAAATTGACGGAAGTCGATTCGGACTTGAAAATCAAGAGTTATAGCTAAAACAAATTTTTTCTTAAATAGCAAAAACAACGATTTTGAAGCCTAAATGATGGTATTTGGCCAAATAATGGTATGCTTCAATAGCTAAGCTATTGATCAATTTCAGGAATCACCGAGACATATCAATTAGGTGAGACTTGCGTTATTCCAATTTCAGTGCCCGAACTGCTGGAAATTCAGTTGCCTTTGAATTTTGGATGTTCTCTCTTGAACATGTACATCTCTGCCACTTGTTCTACATCAAAAGACTGTCTTAGAAGTTTTAGGGAAGCACCAATTGTTCACTAAAAGGTCAAAATACTGTTTCGAGTGTGCTGAAATAGAGTATTTGGGGTATTTAATCTCCAGGGAAGGAGTAAGGGTCAATCCTAGTAAAATTCAGGCAATGCTTGAATGACCACTACATACCAGCCTCAAGTCCCTTAATTGATTCCTAGGATTAACGAGATATTATAGGAAGTTTATTAAGGGTAAGGGTTGATAGCAGCTCCACTCACAACCCTAGTAAAAAACTCATCAAATGGTATGATTCTGCTAAGAAGGCTTTCCAAGATCTAAAATATGTTGTAACTAATCCTCTTATTTGCTTTACCTAATTTGTCTATTCCCTTTATTATTAAATGTGATGCTTTTGGTATTGGTGTGAGATTTGTCTTGATGCAACAGGGAAGGCCAATAGCTTACATAAGCTAGGCCATACAAGAGAAAGTCTTACAACTGTCCACTTATGAGAAGGAATTGATGGCCTTGGTTCTAGCAGTGAAAAAATGGAGACCCTACCTATTGGGTCACCAATTCAAAATAGATATGGATCATCATGGTTTTAAGTAATCATTGGAGCAAAAGATTGACACCCCACTTCAACAAAGGTGGATCACTAAGCTGTTGGGATATGAATTTATGGTGGAATACAAGCATGGGAAGGAGAACAAGGTGGCAAATGCACTGTTAAGGAACAGGGAGACACAAGGTCCAGAAGAATTATTGTTCATGACAGTACCAGCTAATGGTTGGGTGGAATAGCTGAAACCTATCTATGATATAGACCTTAAGTTGCAATATATTTTACAAGAGTTGGGACAAAAGCTTGTATCAAACTATCAAGAAAGGGATGGGTTATTATTTTACAAGGGCAACGATTCCTTCCTCTAGTGGACCGAGGGGACCAAATTCTAAGGTTAGTGCATAATAGTCCACAAGGAGGGCACTCGGGGTTCCATAAAAATCAACATAGAGTCAGGGTTGAGTTCTATTGGGCAAGAATGAAGGGAGATATCATAAAGTTTATCAAAGAATGTGAGGTCTATCAACAATGCAAGGCTGAGAATATCTATCCTCTAGGGTTATTATAACCCTTTCCAATCCTTATGAAGGTGTGGACGAATATTTATTGAAGGGTTGCCTAAGTTAGAGGGTTACAGTGTGATAATGGTGGTTATGGATCAACGGACTAAATATGCTCATTTTATCCCTACATCGCATCTTTATTCAACAACCAAGATTGCTAAAGTATTCTTACACAATATATTCAAATTACATGGCTTACCAAAATCCATTGTTACTGATAAGGATCCCACCTTCACAAGTATATTTTGGAGGAAATTATTTAAGCTACAAGGCATGAAGTTGAAATTCTTGTCTACTTACCACCCCCAAACAGACAGCCAAACCGAGATAATTAACAAATTGGTGGAACAATACTTAAGGTATTTTTCAGGGGATAAACCTAAAGCTTGGTCACAATTCTACCACTTGCAGAGTGCTGGTACAACACTGCAGCACCTTCATTTACCAAATTAACCCCCTTTGAAGTAGTTTATAGCTACCCTCCCCCAAAGCTACTTCTATTCACACTAGGTAGAACAAGAATACAAGAGATAGAAAATACCTTAAAAACTCGAGAAGAGATCCTCAGTATCCTCCACGACAACTTGCAACAGGCACATGATCGAATGAAAAAAATAGGGCAGATCTTAAACGAACAGACAGGAGCTTCAAGTCAAGGAGATTGGGTTTACCTTGGATTGCAGTTGTATAAGCAGTAGACAGTAGCTCAAAGAAAGAACATGAAGTTGTCTCCAAGGTTCTATGGACCTTTCAAGGTGATAGATAAGATTGGAGTTGTAGCCTACTGTATGGATCTACCGGTGGACTCCAGGATTCACCCCATGTTCCATGTGTCGTGTTTAAAGGAGAAGTTGGGTCATCGAAACCAATTGGTGGTGACCCTTCCCACCCACGGATAAAAAGGGCGTCATTCGACCGGAACCAAAAGAAGTTCTGAGCAGAAAATGAAAGAGGAAGGGGAGGGTTGTTACAGAGGTCTTGATCAAATGGAGAGGATTGGGTGCAGAAGAGGCCTATTGGGTGGAATATGCAGAGGGAGACATTGTCATTTAAAAGAGGGAGACATTGTCATGTGCTTTCGGCATAGTGACCTGTCGTGTTGTCGCGTTAGTCAGTTCTCATTCACATCAAGAATACGGGGAGTCAACAGGGTCACGTCAGTCAGTCAAGTGGGAGCACTGTTAGTAGTTTGTAGTTGGGTTAGTTCGGTTACAATGGGAGTCTGGTTACTCGGTCCAGTTAGTCATGCAAACCAGAAAAATTTGGGTTAATGTATCTAGGTCATAAGAATAGTTAATTAAATTGTTAAAGTCCAATAAATAAGTTATTCGCATTGATACGGACCCTTATAGTCGGCCTTATGGCTAAGACATTAGGTCAATAAAAGGGATTAACTGAATATCAACTAATTTGTAGGGATGGGTTACTGATGAGTCCTTGTAACTCGGTAAGTTGTTATTTCAGCTTATATTAAGCTAGGAATTAGCAACAATAAGACATTAACCCCGTGAGATAATTTAGAAGACTTATTTACAAAGTCTTTTTCCAACCTCAACTTTTAAAAAACTTGTCCATAATATTGGAATGCATCATCTAAAAGATTTGTCATAAGACATATACTTTTGAGGGGAAGTCAATGCAAATTGTACTCTTTTTTTTTGTGCTTAGGTTTTTCTCACTGGGTTTTTCTTTGCAATGTTTTATTGAGATAATTTGGCATTGTTTTAATGAATCTTGAAGTATTCACATACAAGTATCTAATATAAAACCTTCTATTGAATTTTAAAGTTCATGGTCATTCAAGGAAAAGTGTTATAAATCCATATTTATTTGTATTGAATATCCATAACACTTGAGTTTAGTTTCTTGGATTTTCATAACCTTTAAGTTCATTTTCTTCTCCTATATATAGACCACTTATCTTGTATTCTTAGTACCTTTGGAAAAATAGAAGAGTTCATAATAAAAATGTATTTTTCTTTTGTCTCTTTTTAATTATATTTTGAATATCTATGTTTTATATGTTAATTATTTCTTTTTTTTATAACAATTATTTTAATAAATTTTTAAATAAAATATTTTTTAATAGTGTTTATGCAGTATTAGATAATAAAGTTAGTATTATTTAGTAAAATATTACAATAAATTAAAAAAAAATGTTTTGAATTATAAGAGCAAGAGTGTTAGTGTTCGTTGATGTTTTTTTATATGATAGGTGATTTAATAATTAAAATATGAATAACCATAGAATAAAGGAGTATTTTAATTTAAAGGCCTGGCTTCCCTTCCAAGACAGGAGTATTTTATTAAATGCCTCTAGTGAAATCACTGTGTTTCCATCCATAAATTCAGACTACCTTTTACCAATTTGAGCTTCAATTGTTACTGGGTTTTGTTCCTGGTATGCTTCTTTACTCTCTCTGTTTTTTTTTTTGTTTATTGAGATTAATAATAATTGTATTTGCTGTGCTTGTTCGATCCCGTTAATGTTACTTAGATCAATTTATTAGGACACAAAACAGGATGGTTAGTTAAAGCTGTGATAAGTTATGTGCGGAATCGAAGGTCATCGGGGGAGAAAATTGTATTGAAGTTTATATTAAGAAAAGGGTTATCTATATTTTCTATTAATTTTGGCGGTTTGGCCGATTTAAATTATTGTTCCTGTTGCAAGTTCGGGTTTTGGTAAGATCTTAAGTGATGATCCAATTACTAGTACAGGCCATTTCAATTCTGATTACTTAACGAGATCTTTTAGTCCAGCTTGAGGAAGGATGAGGGATGCCATTGTTCATGAATGCCAGCCTCAACTTGGAAATCGATGAAGCTAAAACCACCGTTTGCTCTGTTTTTTGAAGCATTAATATTTCCATGCTGTTTACGTCACCATGACTCCGTGTAGAACCTGTTAAACTTTAATATGCAGTATTGTTATGAGCTAATTCGTGCATGACAGGAAAAATTTCAAATGGATACGCAAAAAAGTCAACCAGTAAAACAGCAGTCAACTGCAGCCCTGGATCCGGCCATCACTTCATGCCGAAGGAAGAAGAAGGATGATGCCACTTTTTTAGAGGATCTGAAGGATCACATCGATGAGTTCATTCATGCATCCATGGATGAGCACAAGGATTGTTTTACGAAGACTATGAAGAAGGCTAATTCCCACCTCCTTGTTCCAAGTTTAATTGCTAGTTTCCATCTGACAATTTGCTACTCTTTTTATAGTGAAATCTGAGAGTGTGTGCATTGGTAGCTGACCGAAGACTTGGGTTTTATTTTCAGATGTTTGGAATGTCGAAGATTGTTGCAGAGAGGAGTGGTGATGCTAAGGAAGTCGAAAGTTCTCTGCCTCTCCAAACTACAGTGGCAAAGTAGCATGTTTTCATCCTTACTGTGATAGCTCATAGTTAAACGCTAGTTTCAGTGATGGTAGTGACATTCTGTTCGCTTTGACTTCTACTGTGGACTCCTTCTTGGAGCCTCGAGTGTTTTTCGTTCCCCTGAAATTATTAAAGAAAAGCGCTTCCAACACCTTGAAAGCTCGGGAGTAATCCAAGCTCTACCCGGTGAAGTTCATCTTTCAATCTCTCAAAGTTCTGCGTCTGTTGCTGTCGTAAATGCTTCCCTTTACCGCAACATTTTGGTGGGCTAGCATGCTAGAGGATGCATTTCACTTGCCAGTTTCCTGTCTAGTTTTGCTTTAGCTGGGCTTGTTGGCTTGCGTTTAAATGGCTATACTCCCACTGCTCTGGGCCCTATGGTGTATTTTCACTTGTTACCTTCTCATTAATTCTATTTTGAATTCGATGCATCACAGAGGTGTCATAAGGGACAGACTACGAAATTTATATTCATTTGAATTGTGCAATATTCATTTTGATGCCAAGTAGCTGTGACATCGGAAGGGTAAAACTACTATTGAATCGAGCTACCAGTTTCTTGGGAATCTCCTGGGACTTTGTAGTAAACTGCAGCTATGAGTTTCTGATATTTTGTTTTTTTCAAGTCTGAGTTCAAATGCAAACTGAGAGTTGGAAAGTTCCCGGATCAGCCTTATACCTTTCCTTCCCCATTCCCTCTTATCCTTATCAAGGAAACCGCAATTTTCTGTGTTTCAATTCTAGGCAGAGTCTGTTAGCATTTTAGAAGTCTATTACAGAAAACTGTTAGTTTGTTAGTTGTTATCAATTTGTTTTTCTGTTTGTTCTTAATACCAGAATCTTCAGCATGTGAAGATGTGGTGATTACCGGTTGTATTGGCTATATAAGCCAAGGGTGCACTTTATGCAATTTGAGTGGATTACCATTGAGAAATCATCTGAGAAATTAACAATTGGTATCAGAACCTCTTAAGGCGTTGGAGTGAGTTCAAGAGAGAAAGGGAGAAATTGCTTTTTCAATGACAGAGGGAAGCAATACTGGATATGTGCCTAAATTTATAGGGCATTATGATCACTGGGCTGAGATGATGAAAAATCTACTTCGATCCGAGTATTGGAAGGTTGTAAATCAGGGTATTAAGGTGAAGAATGCAGGAGAAACACCATCTTTATCCTCAATAGTGGCAGAAACCTAAAAGCTCACAGAGGTGCAAAAGAAAGCACAAAAAGACAACAAATTGAAAGATTTGAAGGCAAAGAATCTCTTGTATCAAGCAAATGAACGAGAAGTGTTAGAGACAATTCTTGACAGAAGCTCTGCAAGAGCAATTTGGAATTCCATGAAGCAGAAATTCCAAGGTTCAACAAGATTCAAGAGAGCTCAATTACAGTCTTTGAGATGTGATTTCAAAGTTCTTCGTATGAAAAAGGGAGAGACTGTGAATGCCTATTTTTCTAGGGTTTTATCCATAGCTAACAGAATGAAAGCTCATGGAGAAGACTTGAATGAGACTATGATCACAGAGAAGATTCTTTGCTCGATGACTCCTAAATTCAACTATGTGGTATGTTCGATTGAAGAATCAAACAACATGACCACAATGTCCATAGACGAACTGCAGAGCAGTTTGCTTGTACATGAGCAGAGGATGAAAAGTCAAGTGGAAGAAGAACAAGTTCTCAAGGTTACTTATGAAGAAAAACCTGGAAGAGGCAGGGGACGAGTAACCTGGAGAGGTGGACGTGGCAGGGGCAGACAAAGCTTCAACAAAGCTACTGTGGAATGCTATAAATGTCACAAACTAGGACATTTTCAGTATGAATGTCCTAGTTGGCAGAAGGGTGCAAACTATGCTGAAATGGAAGAAGAGGAGGAACTACTATTAATGGCATATGTGCAAGAAAAATTGACAAGCCAAGAAGATGTGTGGTTCTTAGATTTAGGGTGTTCCAACCACATGACAAGGAATAAGAGTTGGTTCATTGAAATGGATGAGAAATTCAGGCGCTCAGTCAAACTGGGAAATAGTGAGAAGATAATGGTGATGGGAAAGGGGATCATTAGACTGAAGATTGAAGGATTAACTCAAAGAATAAGAGATGTGTTCTTTATACCTGATCTCAAGAACAATTTGCTAAGCATCGGGCAGCTGCAAGAAAGAGGATTGGTCATTGTTATTAAAGATATGTGCTGCAAAATTTATCATCCCGAGAGGGGATTGATCATGCAAACACCTATGACAGCTAATAGGATGTTTATACTGCAAGCCACCATGATAACTCAAAGCATAATATGCTTGAAAACGAGTGAAGAAGAATCAACAGAGTTGTGGCACAGGCGTTATGAGCATGTGAACAACAAAAGCCTTAAAGCTTTGGGGAATAAGCAACTGGTCAGGGGACTACCTTCACTGCAAGCCACAGATGGAGTATGCACAGTGTGTTATCTTGGAAAGCAACATAGAACTATCATTCCCAAGAAGATTCAGTGGAGAGCCTCAAGGAGATTACAACTCATACATGCAGACTTATGTGGCCAAATCACTCCAACCTCAAGCAGCTATAAGAGGTATTTACTGTGCTTAATAGATGATTTCAGTAGAAAGGGGTGGATTTATCTTCTAGCTGAAAAGAGTGAAACTTTTAGCATGTTTAAGGTGTTTAAAAGCTATGTAGAGAAAGAGGTAGAGGCTAAAATATGTTGCTTGAGAACAGACCGAGGAGGTGAATTCACCTCCAAAGAATTCAATGATTTATGTGTTAAGAATGATATTAAAAGGCAGCTTACGGCTGCCTACACTCCTCAACAAAATAGAGTGGCAGAACATAAAAATCGAACCCTATTAAAAATGGTTCGATGCTTGTTATCAAAAATGAGAATGCCAAAACTATCCTGGCTTGAGGCTGCACAATGGGGAATGCATGTTTTAAATAGAAGCTCTACTGTGGCTGTGAAAGAAATGATCCCTGAAGAATGTTGGAGTGGAATTAAGCCAAATGTTGACTACTTTAGGGTCTTTGGTTGTATTGCACATGTGCATGTATCTGATAAAGGAAGAACAAAGTTAGATGAAAGAAGTCATGAATGTGTTTTTGTGGGGGTAAGTGAAGAAACTAAGGCCTATCGGCTTTATGATCCCAAAACTAACAAGGTGATTGTGAGTAGGGATGTGGTGTGTGATGAAAATGTAGGTTGGGATTGGAAAATTAATGATGATGATGTGAGAAATGATGTCTTCAGTTGGGTTGATACAGATAATGGAGAAATTAGTGATTATGATGAGAAATCAGTAGAGGGAGAGGACTGAAGAACTTGGACCAGGTGATGAGACACTGGAAAGTGAAATTGATTGTCATATTCCAGAAGAACCTGGGAACCTAGGTAATGCATTAGGACAGAGTGAAACTGATGCATAAGGGCAGAATGACAATGGCTCATCTGAGAGCAATAGGAATGATGTTGTGGATGAAGCAAAGGGAGAATGAGAAGAACACCTAGGTGGATGGATGATTATGTACAAGAGGCAGCCATTGATGAAGAAGATACATGCTTTATGGTGACTAATGATCCAATCTATTTTGAGGAAGCAGTAACACAAAAAAAATGTATCTTCTTCATCAATGGCTGCCTCTTGTACAAAATCATCCATCCAATGGACTTAGAAATAGAAGACATTGAAAAGAATAAAACCTGGGAACTGGTAAATCCACCAAATGGGGTCAAGAAAATTGGTGTTAAGTGGATTTACAAAAACAAAATTAAATGAAAAAGGAGAGGTGGATAAATGCAAAGCACGCCTACAGTGAAGTTTTTGCACCTGTAGCTCGTTGGGACACCATAAGACTACTCTTGGCAGTAGCAGCTCAAAGGGGTTGGATTGTATTTCAGCTGGACGTTAAAAGTGCATTTCTAAATGGAGAATTGACAAAGGCAATATATGTGGAACAACAAGAAGGGTATGTTCGAAAGAAAGAAAAGCATAAAGTCTTGAAGTTGAGGAAGGCTCTCTATAGGTTGAAACAGGCTCCAAGAGCCTGGTATAGTAAGATTGAGAGTTTTTTCGATTGACCGGTTTTTTTGCTCACCCCTAGTTGTCACCCACGAGGCCAAACCCACTAGGAATATGCGCCCTTTGGCACTAGAGATTACCCATTTTAAAAAGTAATGTTCTTGTCAAAATTAGCAAGAGATAAATAAAGAAGATAATATTATTGAGCTGCTGCAATGGCTAATAAATAGCATTACACTGATAAGATGAAATAACAGAATCATGATTTTACAGAGAGGCAATCGTGGGTTAATTACTTTGAACACAAAAACGACAAAGACTTGTTCTTTAAGTGCAGGAGGAATTATTCAAACACGGTTGAAAATAATCCTAAAACTAAGGAAACAACTTAAAATATATCACAGTTTATCATCCTCCCTTAAACTGAGTTCTATCAGTTTATATTTGGAGAATCACACACAACCTAGTAACCTTCGCATCTTCAGAAAGACATCAAGCTATAGTGGTTTTGTTAAAATGTCAGAAACTTGTTCCAGTGTAGACCATGTAATTAATTCTAACTGAACCATCCTTGACGAGTTCATGGAGAAAATGAAACTTGATATCTATGTGTTTTACTACGCCCATGCATTATAGGATTCTTCAAGAGTTTGATTGTTGAAATATTGTCACAATATACCTTCGTTGGAGTGCTTTGTGTCTGGTTTAGACTCTATAGAATTCTGCTTATCCATACTACTTGGCATGCATTTGATGTTGCTGCTATGAACTCAACTTTTGGTGGTGGATAAAGACACAACTTGTTGCTTCTTAGATGACTAGAAAATAGCTTCGGGGCTTATTAGAAAAGACATAACTCGAGGTGCTTTTCCTGTCGTCTTGGTCACATCATAATCACTATTCATGTGACCAAAAAAAACTCTACACTTCCTCCCTTTTGTAGAATATCCCGTATTGGTCGTCCCTTTTTATATACCTCAGAACCCTTTTTTTGTTGCCAACAAGTGAGATTCGGTAGGGTTTTCCATGTATCTACTAATCAAACTAACAATAAACATTAAATATGAACGTGTAGTAGTTAAATACATGAGACATCCCACTATTTGCTTATAGAGAGAACTGTCAACTTTAGTGCCACCTTCATCTTTTGTGAGTTTAAAACCAAGAATTGTTGGATTTTGTACTAAATTACACTGATTCATTTTGAACCTCTCCAGAATCTCTTGAGCATATTTATGTTGACTGATAAAGATGTCATCTGTTCTCTGTAATACTTCAATGCCAAGAAAGAATCTCATTCTACCAAGGTCTATCATGTCAAATTCAGTCATCATGGAATTTTTAAGTTGTTCGAACAATATTTTATCATATCCAGTAAAAATGAGATCATCAACATAAAGACAAACTATTAAAATTTTACCTTCATCAATACTTTTAATGAATAAAGTGTGCTCGTAGGGGACATTTAGCGAAACCTTCTTTGATAAAAATATACTTCAATTCGACTATACCAGGCTTGGGGAGCCTGTTTGAGCCCATATAAAAGCCTTCTTGAGTCGATAGACCTTGGATTCACTGTCCTTTCTGTTCATAACCTGGAGGTTGATCAACAAAAACTTCATTTATTTCCCCATGTAGAAAAGCTGACTTGACATCAAGCTGATAAATCACCCTAATGTTTATGTGCAACGAGAGAAATGACAATTTGAATGGTGTCTCCAAACAAGCCATTAGTGAGAATACTTCAACATAGTCAATTCCATATTACTGACAGTATCTTTTAGTAACTAACCTTGCCTTGTATTTGTCTTCTTCCCCATTCTCATTGATTTAGTCTTATAAACCCACTTCACTCCTATGGTTTTTTTTCCCTCATGATGCTAATATTGTGAGCTCCCATGTATCATTCCTCTCTATGGCTTGCATTTCTTGGTCCATGGATTGCCTCTATTTCTTAAACTATTACTGCTTCTTCAAATGACACAAGGTCACTATCATTTAACAAAGCCAAAAATGTCAAATTTTCAATGTCTTCATCAAAGAGACCTTGACAGATGTGTAGTCATCATCCAAAACTAGTGGCTTCCTAGTTTGTCCCTATGAAGACAAATTATATGGAGTATGTCTTTCATCAAGAACAACTTCAGGTTGCTCTACATCAAGATCACATTCATCTGCATTAAACTCGGGCTCTTCTGCATCTTTAATGTCTCCAGATTCTGCATCAGCTCCAAACTCATTCTCATTATTCTCATTATTCTCATCTTCTGTATCTACTACTTTGTTAGTTTCCCACTCAAGGTCAGCTTGTGAGCATCATCCCAACACCATTGTTGATCTTTCTTCAAACACAACATCTCTACTAACAGTGATTTTGTTGGAACTTACTCCAAGCAAAATGCATTTTAAGCTCTTAGCATCAAGCTTCACTCTTTTACTGTCTGGCACATGCACGTGAGAAACACAAGCAAAAACTCGAAAAATGATCCACTAATGGTTTAATCTTACTCCATGCTTTCTCAGGTGTTATGTTCTTCACATCAAGAGTTAGGGCATCTATTCAGCACATGCATAAACCAATTTATAGCTTCAAGCCAGAAGGTTTTTGGGAATTTCTTATGCATACAACATATTTCACACCATGTTCATAATGGTACTTTTTTTTTTTCTCTGCAGACACTGTTTTGCTGAGGAGAATAAGTAGTTGTCAATTGTCTATGGATCCCATTGTCATGAAAGAAATTTGTGAATTCCTGGTATGTAAATTCTCCTCCACGGTCTGTTCTAAAACTTCTAATGAATGTCCTTGTTTCCTTCTCTACTCTTGTTTTATAACACTAGAAAAAAAATTGAATGCTTTTGACTTTTATAGCCAAGAAATAAACCCATACGTTTTTCTGCTGAAATCATCAATAAAAATATGCAAATACCTTTTTGCCACTGTTTGAACTTGGGTTGATTGGCCCACATATGTCTGCATGTATCAGTTGAAGGATGTTTGATGCTCTCCATGTGCTTTTGCTAGGAAAAGGATCATGGTGTTGCCTCCCCTACTAAGCAATCTTCACACACCTTTTTGAGACCCTTTAAATTGAGGTAATCCTTTCACCATTTTTCCTTTGTTGAAGAAGTCAAAGTCCATTCCAACTGAGGTGCCTATACTGACAGTGCTAAAGAGTTGCTTCATCTATGGTTCATGAGAAGAGACATTTTTGTTCATCACTGCAATTACACAAAACGTCATGTTTTTGTGTAATCTCACTTTCAATTATTAATCCCTTTGAAGAATGGAAAAATCTTGCATTTTTCCATTTTGAATAAATATTGTCATTACTTTTTCTTGCAGTTGGTCGAGACTTAATAAGTTGTTCTTCAGGTCTAGCATATAAAATACTTTTGTGATCATAAATCCAATACCATTTACCTCCATTCGAATCTTGCCCTTGCCTTGTGCTGCAAGCCTTGAGTAATTTCCCAACTTCACAGTCTCTTTGAAAGTCACCATCCAACTCACAAAATAAGTCTTTCAACCCCACACATATGATTACTACACCCATAATCAAGATACTAAGTGTGCTCAGATGCAGTCTCAGTTGATTCTACTAGGGCCATCAAAAGCATTTCTTCTTTTTTCTTTCCACATACTTAGTTGTATGCTATTTGGATCTTTTAGAACACTCTCATTGAAAATGCCCGAAATCATGACAATGATAGCACTCTATGCTAAATTTATCAAATTCAAATTCGCCTCTACCTCTTCCTCTTTCCATGGTAAACACTTCTGCCTCCACTTCTACCTCCTTGGGGAAGTCCATGACTGATTTGAAGGGCTTGTTCATCTACCCCATGGCGGTTGATCCTCTATTCATGCACCAAAACATTGCTTTGGAGCTCATTAATGGACAAAGCATCAAGATCATTTATTCTTTAATAGAGCATACAACATAATCATACTTAGAAGTCATAGATATCATAATTTTTCAATAATTACCACATCATCCATTTTCTCCCCATGGATTCTCATTTTGTTAGCTATAATGAGAGTTCAACCAAAATAGTCATCAACTAATTCTCCAATTTTCATATGCAACACTTCAAATTCTTTACAAAGTGCTTGCAGTTAAGCTCGTTTTACTCGTGTTGTGCCTTGATACTTTTGTTTCAAATAATCCCATATGTCCTTTGTAGTATCCTTCTTCAAGATGGTTTCCAGTGTTGAGCGATCATTAGCCTGGAAAATATAATTCTTGGCCTTTAGATCTTTCAAATCTTAGCTCATCAATGGCCTTCTCTCGAAAATCCTTGTCCTCTACGGCAATAGTGATTCCTATTTTGATCAAGTGCCAATACTCTTTGGAACATAGAAAGTTCTCCATTAGCATACTCTAATGATCGTAGAAGACCAATCAAAACGTGAAATAGTTGGTTGCACAAAGCTATCCTCGTAAGTCATAACCATCACCCTAACTATGTTTCTCTTTCTCTTTGTGTTTGATTCAAAATGTGTGTTTTCCTCACCCTCATAGTGTTTTCTCTCCTCTTTGGTATTTGAGTAAAATATGTGTTTTCCTCACCCTCACGGTGCTTTCTCTGCTCTCGGTGTTGTCTGAAAAACACCTTCAAATTATTTCACTCCTCTCTATGTTTCGTCTTCTTGTCTAGTCCCTGTAGTAGAAACTATTGACATATTTTATGATGGATCTGATACCAAATGTCAGAAATTAGCAAGAGATAGATAAAGAAGATAATATTATTCGAGTTGCTGCAATGGCTAATAAATAGCCTTACACTAATAAAGATGAAATAACAAAACCATGATTTTACAAGAGGCAATAATGGGTTAATTACTTTGAACAGAAAGACAAAGACTTGTTCCTCAAGTGCAGGAGGAATTATTCAACACAATTGGAAATAATCCTAAAACTAAGGAAACAACTTGGAATACATCAACAATTTATTAGTTCTCATTTCTTTTATTATTTAAGCTTTGGTCATATATGAAATCTTTTATGGGGTGGATTCAAAACATGACTCAAAACAACGGATTAGGCAAATTAATTTAATTTTTTTTATATAAATAACATAATTTATTTATTTTAAAAAAAAACAAATCAATGAATTTTAACCGGATCAAGTAAACCACTAGATGTCAACCCTGATTTCTATCTAAATCATTATCAATCAACTTTTTATTTATTTCAAAACTCAATTGGACCAAATCCTAAGACAAATAAATCCTAAGTTGACTTAGGATGGATCCAAGTTTAATAATTAGGACTTCACAAACCTAAACTTTGTTTTTTTGTTATAAAGTTAGGGTGTGTGTTTGTAAACTTTGTATAGACATGAACATGAGATTTTTAATTTTTTTGTTGTCAAATTCCTTAAGATTTGAATATAAAAAATAATATGGGAGAGCAAGACCAATTCGCCAACCTCATTATGTTACTTGATACCTAGTTAAGAGTTTGATAGAAGTTATTTTTTAAAAAAACCATTTTGCTTATAAATACATCAAAAATAATTTATTTAAAAAAAATATTTTTTAAAAAAAAAAATATTTTTGTAATCATTATTAAAAAAAAATTGATACTAAAAAAACTCAAAACTGCAATTGGACTACAATCACAAACATCATCTTAGTGTATACTAGATAGGTGGTAGGCTTTGTTGAGGGTCAGGTTGAGTTTTTTATAGCATAAAAAGTGATGTTCAAGTGTTTTTAATGTAGTTTTAAAGAAGTAGAAAAAAATTAATGACTTTACATCATATAAAAAAAAGCTTAAAAATAAAAATTGTCAATCCCCATGAATCTATACACGTAAAAGGGTGGAATAAAAAAATCAAGGAATAAATTTTCTTCAAAAAACCAACAAACTTTAGGTAATGTTGCTAAAACTCGCAAACAAATTATACAAATGAGATAATTGAATAGAAGGTAAAACATGGAAAAAACAATTAAATTTTAACAAGAATTGAATTTTGAAGGATAAAAAAATAACCTAGAAAAACATGAGTCACCTTGTCAAATCTTTAATCTAGATCATGAGATAACTGACAACCTAATTGAAAGTAAATTAAATAAAATAATGAAGTTTATTTTCCAAAATGAATAACTTTGAAGGATATAATCAGGAAAAAAACAAATAATATGTACCTGTGACTTATCAAACTCATGACCCTAGCTAGTGACTAAACCAGAAGCATCTCATTTGAAAAATCATATTTTAAACTTGACTTGCCTGGACAGGTTGACTGGTGACCCGAGCATAGACAGGATCGAGTTTCAAAATAAATTAGGGTAAAAAGTATGAAACAATCAAAAATCTAGATTGACTAATAACCCAGTTAACTCGATTATTTTGAAACTTGACTTGAGCTAGTTAACCCATGACCCAAGTGACATGGGGTATTAGTCGGGTTTCAAAAGAAACTAGAGAAAAAATTATCCAATTTGAAATAGTAAAAAAATTAGGTTGACTTATGACCTAGTTAATGAGGGGCAAATCTAGTCAAAACTTGTTGACTATTTTTTCTTTCAAAATGATATCATTTTTATTTTTTATAAAATAAATAGATATGATTGAATTGGGCTAACTCGGGTCAAATCACTTGACTTATGACTTAGTACTTTTCCCCGAGTCGACTCTTAAGTCAGGTATAAAAAAAAATGGGAAAAAAACATAGTGATGAGGTCTAGATAAAGCAAATATTAAATGATAGAAAAAGTCAATTATACAAAAGATTAAAAATAATTAAGAGAATAAGAATTTTATTTGGAAAAACAAAACGAGAAGACAACCTCATATTTTGAATTAAAGAGAAAAAATTGAAAAAACCTATTTAAATAAAAAAGAATCCAAAATAAAAAAATCAAGATTATAGATCTAAGGATGAAACTAAATAAACAAAGTTAAAATTTGATAAAAGAACCAAGAATCAAAATTAGAAATCAAAACATTGAGGGTGGTACCTAAAATATCTTTGAATTTTGAATTGAGGGGAAAAATTGAAAACAAAAGTCAAATTCACAATAGATTATAAAAAAAATAAAATCAAGATAATGGGGATCAAATTTAAAAAAAAATAAAAATAAGATATTATATCCATGAATGAAATTGAAAACAAAAGTCAAATTCACAATAGATTATAAAAAAAAATCAAGATAAGGAGGATCAAATTTTAAAAAAAAAGAATTAAAAATAAAATATTATATTCATGGATGAAATTGGAAACAAAATAAATTTGATAAAAAGACTAAGAATCAAAGTACAAAAATCAAAACATTAAGGACAGACTTAAAATATCAAAAATTAAAAGGACAAACCTAATTTTTTAACCTCCACACGCGTCATCCAACATGAAAGTTGGTGCATTATGCTTCAAATGCCATTGTGAAAAGTTGGTATTCCCTTCACTGGAAATTGGCTTGCGTGCTTCTAAAAAAGCGCAGAGGCACCCCATTTTCTAGCGTGTGCATAGCACACGCCCACAATTGTTTTTTAATAATTCTTAAAGAATAAAAAAATAAAAAATTGATTGTTCCTAACCCATCTTAATAATAAAAATAAAAAATTTCAACTTTTTCAAAAATATTTTTCAATAAACTGGATCTGCATCACATGGCAGTTCTTCGCGTGTGAACATGGAGACAAGGCCATGGGGGCACATATTGCTCTTACACTGAGAAATCTGTTCGACGAACCATCCTAACATCAAAGCATGATACATATAAATATATATATTAAGGTTGGAAACTATCCTAGCAGTAACCTTCTAAAGTCTTAACGTAGGCCTGAATATATGGCAAATCGTTCTCGAGACTTGGCATATAATCATTTCTTTAAGTAGTAAATATCTACAACTTGTTTGGCATCATGTAGCTTTCAAAGCAGTAAGTCCGGCGTATAATGAGCACATGGTTCCCTTTTATATATATATAAATCAAACAATTCAAAGTAGTACTTTTTTATAAACTTGTTTAAACTTTTTTTAAAAACATGTTCATAATGTTATAAACTTGTTTAAAATATTGTGGCATTTAAGCGTAAATATGATGAATCGGACTTTAGAGTATGGTCTGTCACTCTTGTCCATAAAATATCCTTGTAGAATAAGAATTATCAAAGTCATGTCTCATAATAAATAATTTTTTTATTTGTTAGGAAGAGTTTAAGTAAAACTCATGTGTTTTTCTTCCTTGCAATATTGAATGAAAAACAAATTTCATGGATACAAGTGCTCGTGGGGCTCGTGCATTAGAGAGTTAACACAAGATTATATAAGATGAAAGATGAAAATTTAAAAGTTTAAAATTATTATAAATTTATAATAAAACCATGATTTTACATGATTTTGCAAGAGAAATATATTTACTCTTAAAATTATATAAACTCGTGATTAATTAACAGCCTTTCTCAATGCTTAATAATTAAAGATAACTAGAAAGATCTAGAGTTTAATGAACCAATAAAGTTGTTACCTTAAAATAACTTGTCGGTGAGAAGGGTACATGAGATTCTTCAGAGCAACTTATGATATTTCTCGCTGTTCTTTATTTGATTAAGTATATGAGCCAACATCGGATGCCCTGTCTAGCTACATAACCCTAAAGGAACATGCCATGCCGAGTATAAGGTTGTGTTTATGGGAACAGTACTGCAGGACTCTTTCATCAATTTATATGAGATTGTTTGGATAGTAATCTCAAGTTCAAAGCATATACGACAAAGTTAGCATTAATCTCTTTTTTTTTCTTTTACTGCTCCTTTCAATCTCTAATTTCAGTTTTTGAAAGAAAAGAAGTTATTTAATTACAAAGAATTAGAGAATATATATATATATATATATATATATATATATATATATATATAATTTATTGGTTGGTTTATATTTTGTCCTCCAATTATTCAAAAACTGGAGGTAGGACCATTGTTTACTGTGTATAGTTTAGATCTCAACATATTTTTCGTCCGTATATTATAAACTTCATGTGGCATAACTATGCTACTGGAAAGAGTAAAGGCAAGCACTGTTCATAAAGGTTAGAAAAACATTTAATAATAATATATTTCATTCCTTAGAAAATTAGGAACATGATGAGAGACGGATAAGAATCATCGAAAGATTCAAGATAATTTCCCTGATACATTTATTAGGTGCTTATATTAGCAGCACAATAATACTTTAAAATAGATGACAGCTAGCTAGCTCATGAGGGGAGCCCTAATAATACGAGGAGCAGGAAGCAGTGAACCTATATAGCTGCTGGAAACATGAAGTTCAGAGAGCTAGCTCACTGGAGCTTCATGTTTTTTCATCCTGCATGTCAAAACAAAAAGATCAGCACATTCAGCCTTTTTGTGATGGATAATTCTAACTAGTATATGGGTAAGCTTTTAAAGTTTTAAAGGTATATATTTGCTTGTTAAATTCATAATCTAGTTGTCAAAATCACTCCATTGAAGCCACGTGAAAAGTGCTCGTGGGGTCTCAAAAAATTATAATTTTAGAGTTAATTTGCAATAATTTCCTACAAGATCTTATACTTTTCTGGTAGGAATATACTTTCTGCATGTAATTTGAGCCATTTAAAGTCAGTCTCCACGAACTATTATTCCTGTGGATGGAACCGTGATTTTGGTTTGGATAGTAGATGCACAGTTTTTGCCATTTTAAAGTCGATATATGTGTATGTATAGGTGGTTTTGGCTCTCAGAAAGCAAGAAAAACTACTCTAAAAAGAATAATAGTGTTGAGCAATCCCTTCTAAAAGTGTAAAGCACTAGAAGAGAGTTAGAGAATCCAGGTAAAGCTAGAGAGTTAGACAGCAGTAGGGACTCCACGACAGCTTATTACTTCATAATTAGATTCATATACCTCAACCGTGGCATGACATGGTTGGCTATAAAGTAAAGTGTTGTGAGTAGCTAAATATGCATTTGTGATTGTGATTTTATCTTTGGTTTTAAGATTAAACTGCTATATATATACGTCTTTTCCTCACCAGTTTTTGAGTGGCCATTTGCCCCAGTAGTCCTGTAATTAGGGAAGGGAACTCGGCCTGACTCAATATGCTTGACATCCTCCACAAGAAGTTCATAATGCCTTTTCACTTCTTCTGCAGTTTTTCCACCCACTGCCCTGGCTACATTATACCAACGGTCGGGTGTGTCCCGGTCGTAAACAGCCAAAGCCCTTTCAAAGGCTTTGTTCTGCTGCGCAGTCCACGAGCCCGAACCGCGGGAGGAGACGGAGCTTGATGCCATTTGTTTGAATGATGTTTTGGTGTTTGGGTGATGGAGAGGGCTTGCTGCGAGGGAAGAAGATGATGGTGAAAAGGGTGATTAATTAGATGGAGTTTATAAAAGAAGACTGCAAGTCAAGAGGAGGAGGAGGATATGTGCAATAGAGGTGGCGATACCTGCTCTTTATAGGCGGAGGTGAAGGGGGTGATGAGGTGGGGTAGGGCTGGCTGCGAAGAGATCTAGCAAATGCAGTCGAATTTTTAATGATTTGTCTCCTTTGGAACCACAAAATATTGAAACAATGTAGGAGAATCAGTATCTTCAATGATTAATCAACAACACAATCAAGTCCTTGTCTATCTTTATAATAAACATCATATGATAGAAAATATAACATCTAATTAAATTCTAGCCATCGTCAATTCATATACTATAATAAAACTCGTGCAAGTAATTACCGAAACAAGTAGAGCTAATCCTCTCATATTTTGCAAATAAACTTAGTTCCATCAAAACTCACGTGGTTAAGTTCACTAGGAACTTTCTTGTGTTTAGAACCAAAGGGTAACTATAAAATGATTGGTTTTTTATACATAAAATGAGTATAGATAGGCTATCTCGAATTTATGGTATAATACATCGATCACCCAATAATACTCCACATAATTATAATATAGATATATATTTTAAAAGATATATATTCACGACTCGAAACATAGGTTTATTTGGACTAGAAATTATATGGAGTTGGAGCCTTAAAAGATAAATTCCAAAAGAGAGCAACCAAACCAAGTAGAAATCCCTGGTAGGATTCTGCACCTGTTGAGATTTTATGCAGATTATTACTCTTTCCCTGTTTTATTCTCTACGGCTCTGAGTTAGGTGGTCCAATCTAAAGACACAACCAGACCTTACAGTTTTACCTTTCACGTGCACCACCACCCCATATTTTTTTTTCCAATTCAGAAAGGATTTTTAATTGCAGAAAAAATTCCCTCGTATTCTGCTTCATTATTATGGAGATGATCTCATAAGTGTACTCCGTCCTGAACAACATTCCAAGCAAAACAACTGGCTGCCTTGTCCCGTACAATGATGAATATGTTACCTGCCTTTTTATAGCTTTTGGGACCCTCTCTCTCCATAAAGTTGGTTTTCCCTTTGTGGTGTTGTTTTAAACAGCAAGCATAATCAGACACATTTAAGACTCTATTTTATAATTATGTATTTTAAAGAATCATCTTATATTATCTAAAAATTTAAGTTATTAAATGAGGTTTCAGAATATAATTTATATTATTTTCTAATATATCTCCTCAAATAAAAGTTTTTTAGGCTTAAAACTTACACAGACTCATACTATCTTGTGCTTGGTTTTTTCAAATAAAATGAGAGTGCTGAGATTTGAACTCGTGACCGCTGGATCATAAGGCTCTAATACCATACCAAGAAACCATCTCACCTAAAAGTTTACGCTGTTAGGTGAGGTGTCAAAACACAATTTATATTATTCTCTAAAAGCTTAAGCTTTTAGATGAGATGATTATTTAACATCGTATTAGAGCTTTGTTGACTCAATGGTCACGAGTTCAAATCTTGTCACCCTTCATTCTATTTGATAAAAATCAAACATAAGGTAATGTGAGTTTGTGCAAGTTTCAAGCTCAAATGGCTTTCAATTGAGGGGTGTGCTAGAGAATAATATAAATTATATCTTAGAATCTTACTTAACAGCTTAAACTTTTAATTAAGATAGTTCCTCGACTCTACTCAAGTTTATTTATGCTTGTTTATTTATGCAAAAATGTTTAAGACACTTGATTAGCAAACAAAGTATTCTGTCAGATTTTTCTAGTCTACTTTCATTAATGTTCAATGAGCATTCTCTAATCACTCCCCATCAAAAAGTTGATTACTTGACACATCTCATCACCGTGTAGTACTCTAGTGAAAACTTATATGTCGAGTTTTATCCACCAAAGCATCAACACCTGTGAAAACAAAACATCTTAACCATGATTAACAGACGCATCATATGGTTAGAAGAAAATAATGTCGGAGGGTGAGTAATACTGATATTCGAAGTGTTTATGGAAACAAGGCACGAGAAAACATGAAAAATTGATAATCAGTTCATGCAATTATGTAAGATATTAGCCCTTTCAGTCTTCAAGGGTATGATCAGTAGATGAATTCTCGGCGTTGTTGTTACCTCAAGATGGTGTGCTGGAGTCACAAAGATGGGTTCACAGAATTTTCCAACTTGTTTAATTTTATCCTATTGCAGAGTAGATATTATTGGTTTTATAGCTCATGCCCCAGTGGGGCGATTGACTCTTGTTATTCATCTTAGGAACGTTAGCAGAAGATTTAAGTTATTGTAGTTCTTTTGACTGGCCAATTCTATTAGAGAGACTTATCCATCTACAAGATTTTCATGTTCTTTGATTCTGTGATTGATTGATAGAAAATAATTAGCTCACTTTGCTTAAAATAGTTTGCATCATGATGCAATGATATTATCTTCAGCAGGCAAACCCTTATCTTCGAGTCTTATCCATCTTATTACCCTTCTATTTCTATCCATTTTTTGTGTATATAGAAACTCTGAATTGTCTTGTAAACTTGTCTGCTTGATATACGTGGTGACAGTCAGGACCATAGAATGAGTCTGCTTAGGTTTCTGAGTTATGTTAGCTAAAGTGTAGCAATAGTCTATGAGCATCTGCTAAATCGTAGAGTATACCAATCGAGAAAACGACACAATTTCTCGGAAGGAACTAAATATCTGATTGGAATAAAAAAGTTGAATTTTGTGGGGGCATCAGAATTCTGAGGCTGGTGGTGTGATGCCGGCTTTACGCTGCAAGTTGGTTAGGGTAGTCCCAACCTACAAGTCTATGTATGCTGAAATCTTGAAGGGAAACTTAAAGTTTAGTCTTAAGAGCTCAGGAATTAGAAAGGAACAAGAGATAAGATTAGAAAAACTTATAAGTAGTACATGAATGGCACAGTACATATGATTCCTTTAAATCTTCATGAGACCTGGCGACAGAATCATCAGTAGTCAAAATAACAAGCTTAAAACAATAGCAAATTGTTTTCCTTGCAGGATTCAATGGGGCAGCATATTTTTTATTTTTTATTTTTATCCTAATTTCATGTTTATAAAGATTAAAAGTAGAGTGATAACTTAACATATTCAGGCTTGGTAAAATATCAACCTAAATGATATGGGTATGGTTTACTTTTATGCCCTACATGTTAAACATAAATATATATAATTTTGATGAGTTACCAAACCTAACATTCATGTGTTTAACTATGTATTGAGTCCAAGTAGTTATGATTATAATGAGTTGGTAGAGTCAATACATTTTAGGTCTAGTTGCATGTTGAGCCTAACTACATATAAGTATGGCGAGTTATCTAACCTAATATCTTTAGGTTTATATACATGATGTGTGTGTGTGTTTTTAGCGAGTTGTCAACTCAACATTCATGGGTTGAGCTACTTACTCATCTTAAATAGTCATGAGTTTGGCATCATCCCAAGACCAAATAGGTATGGGACTAACAATCTTTATAAGCCCTATTTTGGGTCATGATATTATGTTTGTTTATTCTTATGACTTTTAACTTGAATGTTAAAATCTAAGAATAATCATATCCCTACACGCCTAAGTGCTTACAAGTATTCTACAAGGGCCTATTATATTTCCATCAATATTAATATTGTGTAAAGGATATTTATTCATTAATAATACTATCGAGAGGAAATAACATCTCAACCCCTCAATTCACACAACTTGACAAAGTTTAGGGTTGTATATACCTTTTAAATCATCCAGGTTGTATGTTCATTGTTTCTCTCCTTGATCTAAGTATTCATATTTAAATTTTCATATCATTTATTATGCAAAAACAAGAACAAACATTCTTGGTCTTGGAACTTAAATCTCATTACATCATTTATCGTAATTCTTCACTAAAAATTCATTAACTTTACCATTTAAGGGTCTTTAAACCCCACTAAAAAGAATCATTTCATAGGTATTGGGCTTCCTACCACAAACCATTTACATTTTGAGAACAAAGAAAAAAAAATGACTTTAAACGTTGTGTGGTTAACCATTATCCAAAAACCAAATAACTTAATTCATGAGCATATTGTATTTTAGAACATCATCAATTAATGTCATTTATGGAAAAGTAATAAAAACAATCCATCAATTGTTCTCCCTAAACTGGTTTTTGCCATCTTTAATCTTCATCAATGGAAAATAATCAAGATATAAGATGTGTGACAAACCTTTTTTCCATAACAAATATTTTTGCCTAACCAAACCTTCAATACCTTAGAGCATCTCCAATGGTAAGTCATTTCAAAGAGCTTAATCTCTAAAATTGTTTTTTGAATAGTGTAAATGTAGTTTTTTTGTTTATGTATACTCCAATGGTAAAAATTATTTAGAAAAGTCATTTTTTATTTATTTATTTTTAATAGTGCAATTATTTTGTATATAATTTAATTATGCAATTAATAGGAGTAAGTTATATAATTAAATAATTTCTTTTAAAAAGCCCTACAACAATATAATTATTAATTTTTTAATTATATTTAAATTAAAAAAATTGAATTTATAATA
This sequence comes from Salix viminalis, assembly GCA_029228465.1. Classification (NCBI taxonomy): domain Eukaryota; kingdom Viridiplantae; phylum Streptophyta; class Magnoliopsida; order Malpighiales; family Salicaceae; genus Salix; species Salix viminalis. The sequence continues at coordinate 9,858,558 of CM055429.1, read as the reverse complement.
TTTAAAATAAAGATGTGATGTTGCTTTAGAAACTATATGGTATAATGATAACTTCAATTTGATTGAAACAAAAACATGTTTTTTTTTAAAACACATCTAGAATATTAAACACACAATTATCTGATTAAATACAATATTAAACATTAAACAACAGTTACCCCTGCTGCACCAACTAACAAGTCAATAGGGATGAAGGCTATAGCAGTGCATCATAGAAATGCATGTAGCTGCTGGAATGTACCAGCAATCCATGAGCAAATAAACAGAAGGATTAGACTAATTAGTCATTGCCTTCAACAAGCTCAAAATATGATAACAAATTATTGCATTAGCTCATATCAACTTATTTTTCTTACAACTTCTAATTAATAACTGCTCAAAGCCAAGTAACTCATGAGGTCTTGGATGCAAATATCTCCATCAAGGAAGACCAGGTACCGGCGACAGCAATAATGACATCAAAAACCACAAAAGCCCTATCCAAAAACAAACCATTCCAACCCAACTCTTCCTTGAACACCAACAGATGAAACAAAACAAGCAACACAAACCAATCTTCACCAAAAGGGATCTGCACAAGAACAGGTTCACACACTTCATAAATTGTATTCATCATCAATGGGAATGTAAAGAACAGGTTCATACACAAACCAATCTGCACAAGATTGCTCAGTAGTCCAATCCCAAATTGGTAATGATTTTATTTTTGGTATCTTCACCAAAAGCAAAGTAACCCAATACCCCAAAACCTTCGTACAACAAGGAAATGGAAGTCATACATAACCCCAACACTATTCCAAACATGTTCTTGTCTTAAGTTTCAGTATCCAATGGCAATACCATATCAATCCCTTCAAAGGCATAAACAGTCATGTCTAAACCATAAAAGAAAATAAAGAACACCATCACGTCCTTTACCATAACCACTCTCATAGCTCCAAGATCAACAACATCAATAAAAGTACTAAGTGGGGCCAAATGGGTTAATGTTGGAATTGAATTCACCCCCAATTGAAAAGGAAAACAACCCCATATATACAAAGCTTTGGGACTTAAAAACCCAAAATTCTACCACCGGATTGATGATTAACAACATATGCTAAAGTGTTAGCAATAAAAATAAGATAGCTAACACAAAACTCAGCTTGTGCAAGACCAATCATAATATCAACAGCAAAATGACCTATAAGACCACAAACAGTGAAACCCAAATCACCAAAAGATGAAATATTTGAGAATCAACCCATTAAAACAGCAACAAAAACCCTCTTAAACTCATCCAGAGAATCAAAATCAAAGTAAAAAAACAACACTTGCAATTCCCAGAACAAATAATTTTTCCAAAAACAAACCCCACAACACCAATAACAAATGTACCCACACTCATCTCCATTTGGGTTCGTAGAGCATACGCAAGAAGAAAAAATAGAAACGGTTTGGAAAAACTAACCTTAAGTTGCAGAACTTTAAACCTCTGGTTGTTCAGCTTTTGCTCTCATTCTTCAAACTACAAATTTTACAAATCCCTCGTTGACAGAAATTGTGTTCTTCTTCGATGGTTTCAGTTTCAATTGAAACGAAGATGTATGTTTTGGTGTTTTAATTACATAGAAAAGGAATATTGCAACGGTAATATGTACTATGTTTTTTGTCATTTGCTCAACCATATTTAGCATATAAAAAAACAAAATAGTTATTTTGCCCATCAAAATAGTTGTTCCGTTGAAAACGATGCAATTATAAAAAAGGCAAAAAGTACAAAAATATAGCTTTGGCTCTCCTAATACCTGCCGCGTTGAAGATGCTCTTATCAATCATGTGTAACTCCTCGCCCAGGTTATCTTATCAACTTAATAGCCAAATTAGACTTTTCCAACTCAACAAGTCTTAGCTTTATAACACCCTCCTTTCCAATTTTATAGTTGTAACCCAGCGCTTGTAAGTAATTTCTCTATCAAATGAAGTTTAAGCAAAAAAGGCTTTTAACCTCAATAACCATAAGTCCTTTTAAGGAGCATTCACATCATCACGATGCTTATGCATATATAAAAACACTCTTTATGCTTATTTAGCCATAGCAGGATGGAGGTCAGCTATCAGTCTCGCCATTCCAATTCAAAAACCTCAAGCTCCCCAAAACCTTATAAATATAGGAGTGGAAAACATTCTACATGGAAGTATTAGCATGAAGATGTTTATACCTCTAATTAGATTTAAGATTCTCTCTTATAAATATAAATGTTTTGAACTCACATACTCAATGATTATATATCCACCAAGATGACCTTGAACAACTATGATGATCTTGCTAACCTAAGAGAGCACGTGTAGTACATACAAAACAACTAGGATGTAGTCATCCTTGATAGTTATGTCATATGCAAGATCATTCTTGCAACCTTTAGAGGGTCAATACGTGCATAGTATAATAACTTAAAGCTAGGTTTCATTACAAGTTTTCATGATCTTTATGTCAAGATAATGGTGTGACACAATTATCCTAATTAAAACAAGTTCCACAAAACTTTTTGGGATCACTTAGACAAATGATGAGTCTATATGAGCAAACCTAAAGAAGTTTAATGGGAAAGTGCTAAACAATAATTAATGTTTCCCAAGCAGGATGACCCTTCTAGAAGGAAAAACAACCCTATTAAAAGTTATAAGAGGTCAGTCATAGAATGCATAATCTATCTTGAAATGTTCAAGAATCCATTGAATTTTTTTTTATAAAAGTCTTCACCACCATTGAAGTTGAGATCTTTGTTTAATTTCCACTCACGAGATCATTATCCAATACTCATATTTCCAAGAAGTATTATTTATTCGATCGAGATAAAACACATGACATCAGATAATGTTATTTAATTAAAAAAGAAATTGAAATATCAATAGTTAAAGGTTATCTGTGTGAATTCTTGAAGAGGTATTCTCTTCCTAAGCCAAGCAAGGAATATCCTAGCTAAACAATACAGGCACCATCCAAAATCAATGTGATCTTAGGGGTCACCTTAGAAAAAGGTGGTTCGAACACTAAGAAGAGAAAATATACGAAGTATATAGTTCATCTTTAGAAACATTATATATCATCTGTTACTTTTAAACATGTTCAAATCTTTATATCATCAAGGATACATATAAGAAGCATAAGTTTTTTAAAAAAATAATAATAGTTCACAATTAGTTAGAGCGGTTGATCAATTTATATTGGCATAACTAATTAGTCAACCGGATACTACTAGATTTCATTGGTGTCTTTAATAGTTGAATAAACAGTCAACCAGTTGATCAAACAAATTAGACAATAACTAATTTTGATTATTTATCCTATCAATCGGTTGACTAGATCATATGGCAATCCTAAATAGTTGACTAGTTTGTACAGTAGATCAAATGTCAGTTTAATTTTATCATAATTTCATCAATCCAGTATCTGTTGTATGTTTTCACCAATAAATTATATATTTGTGCTTACTTATCTTAATGATGCCTTACCAACTTTTAAAAATCCAAGGTTCTTAGAAATCCATTCACATATATATAAGGTAATTAAATTTATTTCACTTAATCTTCAATACATCAAAACCCTTTTGAACACTCATAAATGAACAAATATTTGTTAGGACTCCTATAAATCCTCATTTTCTTCTATTATGATTGATACCTTAGGCCTCTCGTTTTTTCTACACTTCGATACCTCATTGCAATCTAACATATTTATTACAGTAATTAAGTCACCAAGTTTTAAGTTATCCTTTATTCTCATAACTAGTACTTAGCCTTAAATTTGTTCATGAGTATCTCTCAACATTTCTTTTGAAATTAGCTTTTTAATCATCCATTTCCTACCTATCCTAACAAAATTTAACCTAAATTCCATAACAATTTTAACTGGCTCAATTCATTTCTTATTTCTAAGTTTATGATGAGATCTCATTTCAAAGGGGAACATGATTTTCTTTAAATTTCTCATAATTCTAAAATTACCCATTAATTTTTCATATCTAAAAATATAACTCTAAAAATAAAACATCATTTCAAGTAATCTAACTTATGAAACTCAATATTTCATATTCTACTCATTCCTAACTAAGCTTTAATTTATGCTAAAACAATCATGGTGAAAGTGATTCTTACCTTGCAAGCACAAGATATCAAATAGAATTGCAAATAAAATCAAGTTTTCTTCACCTTCTCTTGTTTTTTCCTTTAACTCTTAAAATTCTCTCTTTAAAGTTCTAAAACTCAAGGAAAATATTTAGATTTCTAGTTTAGATCCTCTAAACATTTGCTTGGTCTCTTAATCTAGCTTGAATTCATGTTCTTCTCTCATTATTTGATGAAAAAATGGAAGAACAAAAACACTAGTCCTTCTTCCTTCTTGAATTGCTAGTTGAATGGCTTAAGAGAAAGCTATTTATATAGTCCAATTTAAATTATATACAACAATGTTTTTGTGTTTAGTTCATATGTTTTGTATTTCATTTAACTAGATACTTCATCTTGATCCACTTTTAAAACACCACACTTAAAAGTTTATTTAATAATAAAAAATTCCAAATATGTTTTTTTATTCAAATTTTATATTGATGCATTTTATCATTGGGTTTAATTTTAAATATATTTTTATGAACACATTAAAATTCTAAATCAAGGGTTGAAATTATCCTCTCCTTTAATAAATTCTATCACCTAAATTAAAAAATTTTAGTTAGGTCTAGAAATAACTCAAGATATCTCCTCTTCATTTATGACTCTCCTACTCATGTCCCCTCCTCAACGTGAGAGTTTCTTTATGATATCTTTATCATTTGAGTTTTTTATTCCTATTTTTTTTTCAATTTGATCTAACACTTACAATGGTTTTACCTTCAAGATTAGACCCCTCTTCGATCTTTAGAGGAACTTGTGCAACACCCAATAATGATCTATTTTAGTCTTTCATACTAAAAAGACATGAGGCACATCATGAATCTTGGGCAAATACAAAGGCAAAGCCAATTTATATACCATAGGTTCATTCTTCTTTATAACCTTAAAATTTTCAATGTACCTAGGAGCTGAGTTTTTGTCATGTCAAACCTAACAATATGCTTTTATGAGGCAATGTTTAAAAACACTTTATCATCAACATTAAACTCAATAGTCATTCTTGTTACCTTCATAACTCATTTGTTTTTCTTGGGAAAATTTTATTCTATGTTTTATTATCTTTTATATTTATTAAAGCAATATGTATCAGCCTATCCCAACTAATTTTCTATCACCCAACTCCTCATAACACACTAGTGTTCGACATTTCCTACCATACAAAGCTTTATATGGAGTCATACCTATAATAGCTTGCTAGCTATTATTGTAGGTAAATTGTACAACAGAATAGGTCATCTTTTAATTTCCCTCAAAATCTAATATGAATGTCTATAACAAACCCTCGAGATTATAAATTGTTCTATTAGATTTCTTATCCATTTGAGGATGAAAAGCAATGTTAAAGTTCAACATATTTCCCAAAGCATGTTGAATGTTTGATCATAAATGAGAAGTAAACATGGGGTCTTAGTTTGAAACAAACAACATTGACACCTCATGTAACCTCAATATTTCATTCACATACAACTTTGTTAATTTATTTATTCAGTGTGTCATTTTTATAGGTAAGAAAAACATAGGTTTAGTCAGTCAATCCACAATGACTCAAATAACATCATTGTCTTTTTTATCCTCTAGATAGATATGATACAAAATCTGTAGTGATATTTTCCCACTTTCTTTCAAGTATTCAAACCAATTCTAAGATTCATATTAGATTTTGATTTTCTACTTTCACTTGTTGACACACACCACACTTTTTCATGTACTCAACCATTTTTTTTTATATCTGGCCACTAATAAAATCTCTTCAAGTCTCTTAGTACTTTCTAGATGTTTAGCAAACTTAGACTTATATGCTTCTTTCAACATTTCAACTTTAAGAGCATAATCGTTTGGAAAATACATTTCATATCCATTTCTACCATTTCATCCTTTAAGATTTAGAAACAATTTTCAACCTTTGACCATACATTGCTTCTGCCTTTATTCAATTCAAAATATTTTTATTGGCCCTAAAATACAGATCATACTCTCAACTAAACCGATAAAGATCCTTCAAGTCCTACCTATAATTGATGTTAATACTTTTAAATTTCATCAATTATTTTTTATCATATTCCACTAATTCATCTAATACTATCTTATTTTTATGATTAAGAGCATCGACAACAGAATTTTCTCTTCCCAATTGATAATTTCTAACAAGATAATAATCTTTAATCAACTCCGTTCATCTTTTTTGTAACATATTTAATTCCTTCTATAACATCAAATATTTCAAACTCTTGTAATTTGTATAATCCTCATATCGATACAAATAATACCTTAAAACATACAAGACAAACAATATAGTAGCCAACTCTATATCATAAACTAGGTAGCCATAAAGTTTTAATTTTACATTGATTTATTTTTTCATCGGGTTTAATTTCATATATTGTTATTACCACCATAAAAATTTTGATTGGGGGTTTACATAATGGAACAAATCAATCATCTCCACCCCAGAAGATAGATAGGGAGTAACCTTTTATGTGAGGATTCCCTTGTCATCTCTACAATATTTTCAAACTATCGAGTCTATCAAGTGTTACTGGATGATGATAGTATAATCAATATAACTTTTAGTGAAGTATGGCACAAATAGGGATATTCCTCTCAAAATTGGTTTCAGTAAAAGCTTTTCTCATCGAGATAGAAAGTTCAGATGTGTTAAAATCCTAATTGTTATGGCATTCCTCCTGATATTGCTAAAGATTCAAGGGATGTATCTCTGAATAAGAACCATTTCTTTTAAAAGCCTTTATTAGTCTAATGTTAAGGCATATATATCCTTTAAATAGGTAGAGGAACATTATCTTGAATTCACTTTATTCCTTTGAATTATGACCACTTCTATTTAAATTAGAAACTTCAGTACCAAGTACATAGTGTTGATGAAAATATTGATTTGATAGGTCTACCTAGAATGATATTATAAGCATAAACCATGTTAATGACTATAAGGGTTTGTTGAAGGGAGACACATTTATAAACAATCACAAGTTAGGTTCCATTGTGACACTAACATAGTAGTAGGTACTGATGGAGCTTCTCCATAGCAAAAGATCCAATTTTATAATGGGAACTTCTGACATGCTATGAATCAATCTTGAAATAGTCACTTATTAGTTGAAGGTAAACTTAATTGCATAACCAGTCAACCAAGAAAAATGGATTTTAAGGGGGGAAATATAAAGTGGTGATATAAAAAGCGGATAAGATCTTGATTATTGGATTAATTAGGGAAGTAATGTGTCATGTATGGCAAGAAAATGTAATAATGGTCCAAAAAAAGAAACAACAAGTGGTGGTTGTATGTGGACTTTATAAACTTGAATAAAGTTTACCAAAAAGATAACTATCCTCCTCTAAGATTGATTGATTGATTGGTTAAAAATCTCCATAAATTATTAGTATATAAGCTCTTTGGGTGTCAATTATAGACATCATCAAATCCACACAAACCTAGATAAAGAGGAAAAAATAACTTTCATAACTAAAGAGTTAATATTTTATTACAAGATTATGCCCTTCAAGATTAAAAATATCAAGGCCACTTATTAGTAGATGGTAAATAAATTCTTCAAAAACCAACTTGGGAAGATTATGATGGGATATATTAATGACATGTTGGTGAAGATCATGACCTTTAAACAATATCTCTTAGACCTATAAAAAGTTTTTTTGTGTAACCACCATCAGATGACGTTTAATCATTTTAATCATTTCAAGTGTATCTTTTCCATCAAAAAAGAAAAGATTTTAGGTTTTTTAGGAAGTAGCAAAGGAATTAAGCCTAACCTAAAAAAATCAAATCATTTTCGACATGACTCTTTCTCGATCAATAAAATAGGTTTAACACCTCATAGGGAAATTGGTTTCCCTCAATCGGTCATAACTCACTTGAGGAAGCATACTCTACCATTCTTCAAAAGGATAGACTCTGGATCATCAAAAGGATTCTGAAAAGCTCAAAACTCACATTTCATTTCCTAAGATATTACTTAATAAAAGGAAAATGAAAGCCTTTTTTCTTGCCTGGGAGTGGTGGACTCGGTAGATAGTATAGTTCTAGTAAGAAAAGAAAAGGGAATTCAATGCTAGGATTATTATTCCATATGAATCATCCATAATGCTAAAACAAGATGTTTAAAAGTGTAAAAGATGGCCTTTACTTTGGTGAGCGCCTCTAACAAGTTGAAGTCATAGTTCCAAGATCACCAAGTTGTAGTATTAATGAACTAGCCTCTACAATAGATCATTTATGAGCCGGAGATATTTGAATGCTTAGTAAGATGGGTCATTTAATTGAGTTTGTACTTAAGTCTAAACCTAGGTAAGCTATATAGGATGAAGATTTATCAAATTTCATTATTAGATGCTCTTTTAAAGGTCTTATAGATATATCTAAGTCTCTACCTTTAATAATAACTTTCCTTACTAAACAAAAGGCTCTAGTAAAACAACTTTTGATAATTTTCACTTAGGAATTGTATGTTGATGGATCTTATAATATTAATAGAATTAGATTTGGGATAATATTTATAAATCCTAAAAAAATAAGTATTTAAATGTGAATTCCATTTTGAGTTCCCATGAATAATATGTTAGAGTATAAAGCTCTTTTAACAGGATTACACCTTGTATAGGTCTTGAAAGTATACATGTTTCAAGTTTATACCGACTTTTAGTTATTGGTCAATCCATGACAAAGAATATATGAGATTAGAGAACGAATCATACAATAACATTTTTAGAAGTCCCAACCTTATTTCTTCAAGCAAGTTAAAGGCTAAAACATTTCAATCACTTATATTCCAAGGGAAAATAATCACCGAATAAGTCTCATGTCCTAGTTATCAAACTTCAATCCTATGGATCTTTTCATGGATGTATGGATTGAAGTCTTAGAGGTAACAAATATGGGTGAAGAAAAGCTTGTGGTTATTCCCATAAACATTGAGAAAGATTGAAGAACCTCAATCATGCATTACCTATTTTCTAAAGAACTTCCCATAAATAAAAATAAAGTTATTTATTTGACTGGTTAAGCAACGAGGTATTGCATTATCAATAACATTTTATATTAAAGATCTACCTCAACTCCATTTTTAAAATGCTTAACATTTGTGTTTTGAGAGAGAGATATAAAGCCATATATAGTTTTCATATAAGATCTAGAGCTCTTACTACTCAAGTTATAAGAGTTGGTTTTTAGTGGCCAACCATACTTCATGATGTCCTAGACTTGGTGAAGAAATATGACTAGTATTAGACATTCGCCTTAGTCTCTCTTCAACCATCTATATAAAAAAAAATCATCATAATCTCCTATTGGGTTTATTTCCAATATGGGATGGAAATCTTACTCTATCCCTAAGATCATGGGAAAAAGATAGTTTTTCCTTGTAACTATCCATTATTTCACAAAATAGGTAAAAACAAAAGGTTTAACAAATATTAAAATCAATAAAGTAATTTTATTCTTCTAGAAGAATATCATTTATTGATTTAGGTTTCTTAAGGTCTTAATAATCATGGTTGTCAAAATCACGAGTTGACTCATAAAATCGTCCGATTTTACGAGTCAACTCATCAAACCTTGTCAACTTGGGTAGAAAAATCGATTTTGATCAAAATCAATCAAACATCATAAAATCGGACCGGATCGGTCCGATTTTACGATCCTACTGCTTCAAAATTTTAAAGTCAATTCATTCGTCTCTTATATTTATACATAAAAAATTTTGTCTTCTCAATTATTTATCCGATGTGGGATAAATTGAGTAAGGAAATATTTGAACCTTACTTGCCTCGGCTGAAGAGTGAAGATTATGGCTGAGGAGTGAAGATTATTTAAACTGAACAAATATTTGGGACAATGCTATTTGTCTGATGTGGTACAAATGCATTGTCCCACATCGGACAAATCAATTTGTCCAGCATTTCCGCTGGACAAATTGTGTGTGTGTGTGTGTGTGTATAATTTTTATTTTTTATAAAATCAACACAACAATTTTATTTTTTTATTATATATATATATATATATATATATATATATATATATATATATATATATCATGGAATCACTCTTGAAAATCAGTAATATTAACTTTAAAATTTATACTTAATTTTTTTTATTTTTTACTTCTTACTTTAAATTAAAAAAAAATTGATGTTTCTAAATCATTTTCATGTCCTGATGTCAAAATAATTTGTTGGAGTTGGAGATAGTACTAGTAATATCGGTGTTGGTGAATGTATTAAAATCCTTTCAATAATAATGCTTTTGATGAATGTATTAAAACTAACGAGAAAAATGACGGTCATGAGACTGATTTTAATTTATATAGCACATCAGCAAAATATTTATTTTAAATTTGTTAGTTCTTACCTAATGAAATTCTATGGACATAATTGTTTTGTAATGTATTTTTAAGTTATTTTGAATTATATATGAACCTTAACTAATGAAGTTTTATGCCATAATTATGTTGTATTGTATTCGGAAATATTTTACTTATGATTTTATAATTTTTCTACCTACACGATTTTAGCTGTGATTTTACGATTTTTGTACGGAAAAATTCAGGTATGATTTTACGATCCGAGTTTCCGAAACCCCTTCCGTGTCGGGTCAAAATCGTGATTTTAACAACCATGTTAATAATTGATAATAAGACATCATGATCTAAAAAATATAAGATGAGAAAACATTACCAAGGGCTTTATATTTATCATAGGTTCTCTTGGTATCATATCCTCAAACTAATAGGACTAACAAAATCTTAGCTTAATTAAGTCTAGAAAAAAAAAGAAGTGAAGTTAGAATGGACAGAACTACTAAACGAAATCTTTGGAAGTGATGGAAATAAACTAGGAAGGCCACAACGTCAATTTGAAGGAGTCATGGTCGTAGGGTTCCGGCCACAAACTAGTGGGGCTGACGGTGATGATTAGTTGAAAATAACTTGAGCAACTCTATTGGGAATCTGTACGAAGAAAAAGTAATTAAAGACACAAACACCTTCTAGCTGGTATTTGAGATCCACATCATCAATTCCATCCCAAGTGGACTGGTATCTCTGGATTCCTCCCCGCTAACAAGACTAGTTTTTTCCTCAGCCGGTGGTCCTTCCCTCCAAGTTGGAGAAGCGTCGTGATCAAGACTTTGCACTTTGCTAGCAAGTATTTAAGTAAATTTCAGGCAGCTAAAATTACATATTATTGTGTGTTGTTGAGTTCTTCAAGTTGGGTTTCTCTTGGCCTTTTATCATCGAGAGCCGACAGAACCAGGAATCCAAAACTTTATGGGGAAGAAAAGAGTCCACCTAGCCTGCCTGGCTGGTCCAAGGTGGCCGTAAAAGTACTCTTTTTTTTCTCTCGGAATCTTTGAATCGAGAGAAAATGTAATTGTAATCGGAAGAGCATGTGGGATTTATTGTGTGAATGAGATTTGCACAGCCCTACACTCAATGATGATAAGCATTTGTTTGTGTATGTGATTCTAGTTGTAAGCAGGTTCAAGCCATATACAGAGAGAAGCTTTCTGAATTGATAATACATCTGTGGTTTCTATAAGCTGGGTAGGATATGATGTTAATGTATTTATAGGCATGGACCATGCTACTGCTATATATTTAAATAAATAAAAATACAGACAAAAAAAAACTCTTTTTATATATATAAACAATCAACTATTTGAACTTGATAGATGCCAACTCGACCAATCAAAATAAATAGAATCTCTTTAGAATAGGGATATTATCAAACCTGAAATCCACTTGAACAAATATATATTTAATATTTTAAAAAATACAATATGATCATTATGATGTATACATTTAACATATATATATATATGTTATTTTTTATTAATCAATACAGATAATATATATATATATATATATATTGATTAATAAAAAATAACATATACTAATAAAACATCCAAAACCCAGTAAATATTTTATAAATACTCAAGTTTCTTACATGATAAATAATAAATATGAAGAAATCCAACGTCCACTTACCATTTGCATCCCTAATTTTGACTAGAGAGCCTGGACGTCGTGGAGTCATGACGAAACTCTTTTGTTTATTTATTATTCCTATTCCTATCATTTCTAAATGCTAAGCTAATATCCGTACGCTGATTCTGTAGTGATCAGAGGATTCATATAGAAAAGACCAAGATATGGTGGGGCGTGGATTCTTCTATCCCTCATGATGATCTTTTGTTTCCATTCTCGCAAAAGTGCAGAAACTAGTCAATGTTGATGTCTCAAGCAACCTTTCTGTGATCATGATCTGCCACAAGCGATGCACTTTATGAGTCGGATTAATGTTCATCAGGATATCAGATTTTCTTAATTGCAGGAAAAAGGCTACCTTCCCCTCCGCCACTGGAATTGGACGGTGAAGAATCTAACTCGTCTTGCTTGCCATAGGAGAGTTACCAGATTTCGAAATGTTTTCACCAAGCTCACTGTCATTTCAAACTTTGCTGCCTCTCGGGTTCCATTATAATATTCATTAGAGGAGGGTATTCTGAAGTTATAATTGCATGCTATTTAACTAATAATTGCCGAGTTTGGTGAGCAATGCGATCATAGATTCGAGCTTAGAGTTGAGAAATGCAACCACAAATTTAACAATCTTCATATCTGGTTTTGTGAGCTAAATTGACAAAAGGTTTCCCCCACGAATAAGAGAAATCAAAATCAGAAACTGATAAACGTCGATGATACTCTTCCCAGTAAAACAGAGGAGTGGGGCAGGATTCAAGTTCGAGCAATACGCCTTTGTGTTTCTCTATAAAAATTCTTAAGAATGAGAAGGGAAGTGGAAGAAAATGATTTTCGAAAGTAATTTTCAAATCCTGCAGAAGGGCCCAGTATGTTCCGGATTGCAGTAAGACTACTTGCTATTGGGTCTGGGTTTTCTTGGGCCGCATTTCATCCTTGAACGAGAATGATTTTTCACTAAACTGAAGGGCCATAGCCCGATTCACAGATAAAAGAAAGACTCACTTAAAAGCTTCAAACTCTCAATGACTTCCTTCTCGGGGTGTATTACATTGAAATGGGCACTTCTTCGATGCCAGCTGACTTCATTTAGTTGGGCCTAAGCCCACCCAAATCTGCCCCGTCCCCCGAAAGCATTTCTTCCCGTTTCTTTATTTTTAAGATTTTTAATATTATCATATCAAAATTATTTAAAAAAACTAAAAAAAACCATTTAAAAAAAATCATTTTTTTAAAAAAAATACTTTTTGAAAGAATTACCAAACTCTTAGTCCAGATCCTTTCACCAGCCCCACCTCTCTGTCACCCTCCGCTCACCATCCACGGTCAAGAAGCTTTGCCGAAGTTCGAAAGCCAGTTGTTACAAGTTACAAGGACATGAGAGCGAGATCAGTTGGCTCCACCGGAAAGATTAATAAGAAAAACTTAAAAAGCCACGAAAAATATTGTTCCCCACCCCCATTTTTCAACTATAGATAAATGGTTCCTTTTTTATAATTATACTCTTATAAACTTAAATCGATGTCTAATTAAAATATATTTATTAAGAAAATACAAGATTCATATGGGATTAAAAAAAACACAACAGCAAAAAACTGTTTTTCTACACTTAGAGCTAAATGTAAATTTTAGTCCTCTAATTTTTTAAATTATATATTTTTAGTCTATGATAATTTATGAAATTCAATTTTGGCCCAGACTTTGTTTTCTGTATATTTTGAACCCTTTCTAAAAGATAAGAGAGAAAGCGATTGAATTTTAGCGGTGGAGAGAAAAGATTTATGTTGAGACCAATGATGGTCATAAAAATAGATGATTTTAGTGTCAATAGGTTCATTTTACCGAAGAAAGTTTACCAATATGTTTTTTCTCCTCTTAAACTTGTCTAAAAATATAAATCTCAACATAAAAAGAATCTTGGTTTCGGGTTGACTAGGATTTTAGAGCCAATCTTTAGATTATTAGAGCCTATGAATAAGTCTTACAATGTGTCTATGGTGTTTTCTTGTTTTTCTAGGTCAAATATGGTTGAAAATAGATTTTTTTTTAAAATAGATCTGTTTTTCTAAGTTGAAATATGGTTGAAACAGGTTAAAAAAAATAGATCAACTTGTTTTTATGGTGACCTGAGGTCACTAGAATATAAGTAGGGCTAGTTATATCAGTTTTTTTTTTTTTTCTAAACTCATCACATAATATATTTTTTATTAGAAATTAATGAGTTTTTTTTGTTTTCTAAATTAATTATTTAAAATTATTTTTATTACAAATTAGGCTTTATAATTTATTTATTTTTCTTTTTATTAGGTTATTTCGGTTTCATGACTCAAGAATACTACTTAACAAATTAATTGGGGTTGAGTTGACTCACTTTTTGTGTGGTTTTTTTAATTACAAATTTTACAAGTTTCATCGTTCACCATTGAGTCTACTAGGAAGATTGGGAATCGAGTTTTATAATTTGTTTTGATTTGTTATTTATGAACTTATCGTAGTCTCATGACTAAAGTTTTAGATTTAGTAAGTTAACCCAGATTTTAAAAAAAAAAATCTTTTTATGTAGTTATCTCAATTTGATAACATGTGTAATAGGTTTGACGAATTAACTCAAGTTGTTTTTTATATTATTTTTCTAATTTCATTCTTCAAAATAAAGCTTATTTTAGATTGAGATTTATAATTTGTTTTGATTTTTTTTTTCATGAGGTTATTTTAATCTTACAACTCGGGTCACGAATTTGACAAGTTTACTCAGTTCACCTTTTTAAATCCTTTTAAAATTGATATTTTTCTTTCAATTTTAACATTCAACATTGAATTGAATAGAAATAAGACTTCATAGTTTATTTTGAATTTTTTTTCTATAGGGGTTATCACATTCTTATAACTGAGATCACGGATTTCAAGTGTTAACTCGGGTTGACTCAATTCAATCAAATATATTGTTATTATGATATTAAAAAACAATTCTTAAATTTTGTTTTGACTCAAACTATGTTTTTACATATTGTATGAGTTGTTTTTGGACCAGCAAAGTCATTTGTGTTACATTGAAATGTTTTCCATTAGAAAAAAAACATTACCAATACCTGAACTTTTTTTACATTTAAGAAAAAATTAATATGGCCCACAATGTTGTGCGGGTCAATGATCTAGTAAGAACCTAAAAGACTTGGGGTGTTTACTGTTAACCCTTCATTGTTCACACAATAATTATACATCGTGGACATATTGTGCATTTATTAATAATTCATTTTGGTCTTTGAAGTTTTGTTTTGTGCAATTTAATATTAATTGAAATCCAATTGCATCTAAATTCTAGTTAATGATGAAATTGAAAGAAGAAGAAAACAAAAATAAAAGGGAGTGAAACATGCTACAGATTGCATGAAACATACGCATATATCCTCTATCCTTAAAAATAATGCAATATAAACAATTTAGGTCCCTTAAATTTTAAAAAATCAGTTTTGATACACAAGTTTATTTGTGTTATTTTTTAATCTTCGGTTAAAAAGAGAAGAGAAAAGGGTTGGTGGGTTCTTGTGATGAGAGAGAAATCAATGTAAATCCATCTTCAACCACCAAAATGAATTTTCTTAAGTGTCCATGAGTTCCATGAGATGAGAGAGTTTAACGGTGGTTGTTTAGAGGTCTGGTGTTGCATAAAAAACTAGATCTAAACCGATAAAACAAAAATGAATTCTGACTTGGTATTTAGGCCTATTTAATTATAAGTGTTTTTAAAAGAATTTTAAAAATTATTTTATAAAAAACTAATATTTATAAATTATTATAAAAAATAACATTATTTTTTATATATTTTTAAATAAAAAATACTTTTAAAAACCTTAACCACCATTATTTATAATAAATGAAAATAAATTAAGGTCTTAATAGTAACATTAAGACTAGAAATAAATTTGATACATTTTTATTCTTGTTGGAATAGTAATGTCTTTGGAAAATTACCTGGTAAACTAGTATCGTTTCTTTTACTATAAGCAAGATTTCTTTCACTAAAGCAAAGAGATAGACAATCTGGTAAAACATTTATTTCTTGGATTATTTTAGATGTAATTTTAATTTCTAAAATAATAAGAGGATAAAACAAGTATATTGACGACATAGCTTTTTCTATAATTTAGGTTTTATGATTTGACCACAAAGAAATCGGCCCTCATGCTTTTATTTATGAAAACGTCCTCCAGCTGGTTTAAAAAATATTTTCTCCGTACCAGGAGATGCAATGTATTTTTCAATAAGCATTTACCAAGTATGAAAAAATAAAATTCGCTAAAAATTTTAGATTGAAAGTTTTATTCGATCCTGTGACTTTCTGCCTGTATAAAAACGGAAAAGGAGGCAGGTATAGCAGATGAGATAAAACACTAGGTCAAACGAAGATCTATACTTCATTCCAATTTTTTAACAGGGAGAACAAGATAAGGTAACCATCGGTCAAAAAAGCAACAACCAGATAATCAAACCATGAAGGACGGCCCCGTAACCAATCGAGACGTCCCATGACTTGATACTACGCCATTAAAAATCACAAACATAACTACCACAAATCACCTAAAACCTAATCCCTCCAGCTGCCACCTTCAGATCCACCCCTGGAAGAGTACCTGGATCCACCATCACCGTACCCACGGTCACGTCCACCGCCTCCGTATCCACCGCCACCGCCACCACCTCCGTAACCACCGCCTCCACCTCCGTAACCACCGCCACCGCGGCTATAACCGCCACCTCCACCTTCACGGCGAGCTCCGTATCCGCCGCCACCACCTCCACGGCTGTAACCTCCGCCGCCGCCACCACCACCGCTTCCTCTGGATTGAGCTTCATTCACGGTTATGTTACGTCCATCGAGGTCTTGACCGTTCATTCCATCAATCGCATCTCTCATTGCCTTCTCGTTGTTGAAAGTAACGAATCCAAAGCCACGAGATCTTCCAGTTTCACGATCATTGATAATCTGTAGAAATTTAAAACCTAATCAGTTCTGGAGAACCACGTATTAAAGAGAATATTGAACAAATCGATCGATCTTCGAGCCAAAAGCACTGAAGATGAACGTACCGATTGGTGGTTAGTGACAGTAACATAAAAGAGAACAGAGAACAGTAACAAATAGCAACACAAACAGATCAAACAGATAATGGATCGCCAGAGCCGAAACCGATAAGGCCGGGTCAGATCCGATTCTGCGAAGGCAAACGGACCTTCGAATCGATGATTTCACCGTACTGGCTAAAAGCTTCTTGAAGGGATTGGTCGGTTGTGGCCCATGCTAGGCCACCAACAAAGCACCGATACTCAACCTCAGCGGCCATTGCTAAACCCTACGATATTTTTTATAAAGACGAAGGGTAATAGGAAAAGAAAAGGATGAGGAATCAAGGGGAGCTGAATGATGGCTTTATAGATGGGAGCGGGTGCGTATTGCGCGCATTGGGAGTTAACTGGGGTTAAATTTCGAAGCGGAGACTGTGCAAGCTTGTTTGGTCACGAGAGAATCGTTAGTTTCTGGGGCGAATATATATAGCATGGGCGTTTGGTCAGGGGCAAGTTGACTTCTAGTGGGTGAGTTTTGTGACAAGATGAACTAAATCCTCCGCTTGTATATGCAAGGTAATGAAATAAATAGATATCCTTTGATATTTGTACATAAAAAGAACAAAATGAATAGTAAAACTATGACAATTCCCTTAAAATAAAATAAAAATAAACTTCAAGTTAAACAGTGTATTTGACTTTTCATAAAAAAAAACTATAAATATAAAATTTGATTAGGAGAAAATTTGTATTTAGCTAAAAACAATATTTATAAATATACATTGCTTGAGGGTGCGTGGGAGGCACTCGCTCCATTATGATGACTCGTATGACACATTCTAATGTAAAAAATGATATTTTATCATATCGTCATAAGTATCGTTATATTATTTTTCATGTTGGTGTGGTGATTGTCTAGGTGGTGGTCCAATTTTGTTTTCCCTTATTCTCGATCTTCTCCCCCAAAATTACAATTTAATCCTCTTAGTTGTTAACATTTGAATTTGAATTATAATTTTTCAAATTTTATTTTTTGATTTTGATCATTTTAAGAAAGTTTTATTTGTTTCATTTCAATTTATCAAATATTATTCTTTAACGTGGTCTTTATTTTTTGAATTCCTATTTTTTTATCCTTGTATTTTTTTGTAAAATTTTAATGTTTTCAATTTTATCATCCAATTCAATTTAATAATTAATTATCATAGCTAATTATTAAATATAGCACTAATATTTTTCCTACAATTATATAATTTTATAATCCAAATTTACAATTTAATTTTAAATTACATTTTCATGTCATGTTAAAAAAAACAATTTTGATCATCTTGATCTCAAGCCGAAGTAAAGTGAACAGCAGCAGAATGCAGTGCCATAAACAGGAATAAGCTACTCCTATCCAGGGTCAGCGTACCCTACCCTTGTCGCAATCATATTCGAATAAATAAACAACCAATTCTTTTTGCCTTTTTTGGCCCGGTAAACCATGGTTAGGGAAACGCCTTGAATCGAGTAGAGCGCGCAGAAGCGTGGGGTCAAGCGGGGTCCACACACGTGCCTTCCAAGAGGATACAACAACAGAAATATCTATTGATATCTGCGGGCTTCGAAAATATCTAGGGTAAATTTCATTTTCATCCCTTCGTACTCTCAGTGTTTCATTCATGCCTCTATGGCTTCAAATTTTCTCAGTTTTTCGTCCACCTTCTAAAAGTTCAAGTTTCAATTTGATCCCTGGTTATGTATATTATATATTTTTATTATTAATAATGTTACTTGATTTTTGATGGTTCCATTTTATGACTTTTCAATGCTCCGTGACCTCCGTCTCCGTATATTATATGTTTGTTCGAGAGAAACTGAGACAATAAAAAAACAAGGAAATGGGGGAAAAAGAAGTAGAAAAATGGGGCGTCCTTTGAAAATCACGAATAAAAATTCTTAAACTAAGGGATCAAATTAATATTATTAAATCTATAAGGCTTAAAATATAGTTTCCTAACATCATACAACATTACAATGTTGCCCCTCCACGCTTACATAGTTTCTTTCCTTAAAAGAAGTAACGCGGGTCTCCTTCGACTTTCTCCGGATAAAAGGACAAGATTCAAAGAGCAGCCAACCTACTCGTCGTTTGTATCGGTTTTTATGGTCACTTGACTACGAACGACAGATATGCCGATAAATCAATGATGACTACAGTCTACCCTTCGAAAAATAGGCCAGCATAGTCAGTCCCTATCAAGAATTTGAAAAGATTTGTTTTCTATATTTTGATAGATATCACGATGATTTCTTTCTAATTATCCAAATATAGTAATATCCTTTTCACAATCAAAATATATTAATATCCCGCATGTGGGGATTTGAATTATATCTGGGCTTGCCCCGCACCTTGCACAGTTTTGGGGGTATCAAGGGCCCAATGGGCCATGGGGTGAAACCAACTGTAAACTCTTGGAGTAGTAGGTGGTCGACGACCCCAGTAATTATGAGATCGAAGAAGCCATTGTCCAATAACTAGCCACGTGGGTTGACTTCGTTTGGGCTCATGGGCTATTCTGTAATCATGAGGCTTATTTAGTGACGTGGAAAATGTATTTAACCTTAATTTAGCCACGGATCATATAATCTACGATGTTTTTTGAGTGCTGATTTAGATTCGACGTTTGAAATTCCAAGTCTCTATACCTTCTTTTATTAGGGTCAGATTGCTGTTGAGATTATTTTGTTTAAAAATATATTAAAATAATATTTTTTTATTTTCTTAAAAAAATATTATTTTTGATATATCACAAATGATAGAATTTTGGCTGCTTGGATAACATAGTCGTTGGAGCTGAAAAAATAAAACAAAAATACTAAAAGAATACTTTTTGGTTTTTGGCTCTCTTGATGGCATATGGACTTGCTCTCACAATGAATTTAGTAGTGACATGTTTGTCAAACTTATTAGTATTTATTTGACATTGTGTTTTTTTTTAAAAAAAAATTAATTATTTTTATAATTTTAGATCATTTTGATGTATTAATATCAAAAATATTTAAAAAAATTAAAAAAATATTTAATACATTTCTAAAAACAATCTTTAAAAAACAATCTTCGAAACATTTCTAAAAATTCAAAGTCCAAGCTATTAATTTATAATTGCTGCTGGAACATGCATCGGTTGAACATTTTTAAAAAAATAATAATGATTATGAAGTGCAGGTATGGCGATGACAACACAGATACATGTATTTGTTTTGCATTGTTCAATGTACACAGAAATGGTGGCGTGTCGCCATTTTCTTCTTCCACTGTCAACGAAACAAGCAAAGGCTGAAAGACCCTATCATCTTTTTTTCTTTTTTTTAATTCTTGTTTAGTTGGATGACATGATTATAAGTTTACCTTGCAACCATTTTTGTAATGGCTTAAGGACATCACATAATTAAGAAAAATGTTGTTTTCTTCCATGGTTGAGATTATTTTTAAAAATATTTTTTGTTTATAAAGGATATCAAAATAATATATATTTTATTATTTTTAAAATATTTTTGATATTAATACATGAAAATAATCTAAACACACTAAAAAAACATTTAATTTCAAAAAAAAATAAAAAAAAATCATTTTTTTTCTAAAACAATTTAAAACGCAGGTCAAACCCAAGCTAAAAGTACATTTATATATATACTTTAGACAGATAACCATTTCATGATAACGTAACATGCCCCCCTTTAGTTTTTGTTTAAAATCAAATTATTTTAATTTTTAATTAAAATAATAATGTTTTGAAAATGATTAAAGTTGATCAGGTGATATGAGGTTCTGATTTCTATAACTTAAATTTTAACCACTATTATGGAATATTCAAGTCCCCATGCCTTCACATAAATATTTTTCAAAAGGATTAGGTGCTTTTTAAATACGTAGAGTCGTTGACCTATCTATACCCGCGGCGTAGCCTATCTCTAACGAAGCACCATAGACTATAGATCCTGTTTTGAAAAAGAAAAAAAATATATTTAAATTAATTTTTAAAATATGTATTTAATAATTCATATTATATGCTGTCCATAATCATACTATCTCAACTGCTTCGTAGGGAGAAAACAATCAGTAATTATTGGGGTTTCTTCTTGGCTCTGAATACTGCTTCTGTTGATTGACATGATAATTTGAAGTGCCTCGTGAAAACTGTCAAGTTACTTGCCACGAGTTTCACGTTAAGCTAAATGCCCACACAAGGCATGATTTTCTTTATACAGTATTCATTTCGGGAATGTGTTTTAGGTTGTTTTTTAAAATATTTTAAATTATTTTTTTATTTTTTGAAATTTATTTTTGATATTAGTAAATTAAATTATCTTAAAAAACATCAAATAAATTTAAAGTTAAGAATAAAAAATAAAAAATAATTTGTTTTTTTCAAAAACACTTTTAAAATGTATTATCAAACACCCAAATAATTTTGGGTAAAAAGATTGGATATGTAAGCTTTAAATAAATGAATAACTATATACATGGAAAACATTATTAATGATAACTAAAAAACAAAAGGTAAGAAAATCAAGAGATAGATGTAAATTAAGTATAAAATTCATTAAATAAAGAAAAATGAAAAAATATATTAATCAAAGTTGCACATATTACAAATATCATTTAAAAATAAATATTTTTATATTTTTAAAGTAAATTCAATCTTGATAAAACATAATAAAACAATCATAGATGAATCACAGTAATATATTCAAAACTAAAAAATATATAAAAATAACTAATAAAAAACCTCTATTAAAAAAAGTTAAATACACAAAATAAAAACCATGTAGAATGAGAATTAATTGAAGCATAAATTTATTTAAAAAAAAAGACAAATAAAATAATAACAACAATAATAATTAATGTGTCATTAGAGCATTTCAAGGAAATAAGAAGAGAAAAAACATTGACTCGCATTGTAGCCTATTTTCTTAAAAAAAGAATAAGTAAAAAAAAATTATCAAACTTATGTTAACTTTTCAACCTCATGACTCAAATTATTAAATCAGAAACACCATGAATAAGAAAAGCTTGGAAGCACAATTCCTAGCAAATCAAATATCGAATAATTAAAAATCAATTTTACAAAAAGTATCTAAAACAATTTTTTTTAATTAAATGAACAAGAGTGGAAATAATAACAACAACAATATAAATTGAGGGCAAGTGAGGATTGAATTGAAAAGAAATATAACTTAAACAAAAGGGAAAAAGAAAAAAAAGAATTAGAAAAAAAAATCAAAAAAAAATAATACATCACAAACTTTGATTGCAAGGTGAAATTTAAAACCTCTAAAACTTTAACAAACAAAACAAAATAAAATAAAGACTAAATTGAAAAAAATAATATTAAAATAATTACAATTGTAATACTAAATTGAAAAGAAATAAAAAATTCATAAAAAAAAGTAAAAAGAATAAGAGCTAAAATTTAAAAACAAAAAAAAAGGACCAAATTATACTTTTTAGGGAAAAAGGGGAGGGAAAAAACAAAACGATACAACCATCATTGAATAAATGGTCATCTACCATCTATATGCATTTGTATATATATATATATATATATATATATATATATATAAAAAACATCAATGTTTCTATTGTTGTGGTGTTAGACAGTATTCCAACGATGAACATCACCACATGCATCACTTAGAGTGTGAGAAAAATCATCTACCTATTGGTGCATGCTTGACATACACAACCATTTTTTTCTCAACATCTATATATTTTATACACAATTCCTTTCATTGCTCTTAAATATAACAAAAAAAAATCCATGATTGAATGAGTACAATCTCTATACAAGTCAATTGTATTTTTTTTTATTCCAAAGGTATTGTCATCATATAATTAGGTAACAAAAATGAAAATTGTCATTGAAAACCCATCATAAAGTTATTTTTTTCCTATGAGGTTACTTTTGTAACCATGCTAATATAAGGAAAGACAAAATAATATTTGCATCCCTAGTAAAATTGGAAGAGACATATGTATTACTATGAAAAGACTATAATACCCAATTCCTTGCCATTTTTTTTTTTATGTAAATAAAGGTAAAATGAGATTTTTATTGCTACAATGAAAACCCATATATTTTGTTCCTTTCTATAACTAGATAATATGCTTGTGCAATGTCCTTAAACATTTTTTACAAGAACTACTCTTATTTAACCCTTATTTAATTTTGTATAATTAAAATAAATATTTTTATATAAAATATTTCTTAACTAAAATTTTCTTTTTTAATATTCACTTATTTTGTATTTGAATAAAAATATATTTTTTCTATCAGTGGCATCATTTTTTAATAATTTTAAATTAATAGAAAAAAACATAAATGTATCTTTTTAATAAAAAAAAATCCCTTTCCATGTTCATGTATTGTTTAAAAAAACATTATTTCCTAAATAAAAATATATCATAATTTGAAAATAATTTTTTAAAAAAAACAATAATCATAACTCGATAAGTTTTAAGAGAAAATTAAAAAAATTATTTGATTACATCAAAAATCAACAATAAATACGAAAAACTCCCTTTTCTTATTAATTTATTTTGTTTTAAAGAATATTTTTATGAAAATAATTATTTTCAAATAAAAACATATTATAATTTGAAAAGCAAGTTTCAATAATTCAAAAGAATCATGACTTGATAATTTTTAAGTGATTATGTGAAAAATAAAAGAAAAATTAATTTGATAAAATGAAGAGTAAAATTAATTGAAGGAGTTTTGACTGGATGACCCGGTTATCCCGGGTAGATCTTGATTTTTTTTTACAAATCAGACTGACATTGTTTTTGTTATAAAACAAATAGTCAACAATTTGGAACCAGTTTTTTGATTGAATCTTCTTCGGTCAATCCGAGATTTTATTGAGGTCATTCAATTTTTCTCTTTTTAAAACTATGATTTTTGGATCTAAACCTTTAAAAATCATTTTTTATCACTAAAAATATATTAAAAAATCACAGCAAGAACCTGAACAGTAAAATGCAATATTGTTTTTGTTTTTCCTTTTAATTTTAATTTTAATAGCATCATCTACAGTAGAATCGAGTCTTGCGTCACGGTACGGTAGAATGTAGGAGTGTTAAACAAATTGAAAGCATTAATCTTATAAAAGCAACTTTACCGGATAATAATAAGAATTAATTATCTGTCGGATAGCCCCTTCCCTCGCTCATGTCACACGCAGGTGGGCGCACGTGTGGATTGCGTGCAAAGCACTAATTATCTGTGAAGGCCGACTCTCACGAAAGATCATCACTTTTTATCAGATGCAAAAGGGTATTATTGAAATACTACTCAATGAAGGGCATCCAAATAAAATATTCTAAACCACTGAATTGATGACGTGTTGATTTGAAATAAAATAAAATAAAATAAAATAAAAGATTCAATTATGCATCTTATTTTATTTTATGTGGGTCTCGTTTGATCGAGTCAAAAAGTTGCTCACAAATCATTCACAGTTTTCTTTTCCACCATGACGGATGGATGTATTGTTTTTTAATTTTTTTTAAAATATCCTTTTTATCTTTTCATGTTAGATTAATTTAAAATTAAGTTATACATTTATTTTTTCTAGTTAAAGTGGCTTGCAAGTTTACTAGGGTAGTTAAATTGTTATTATTTATGAGTTTTATAAGGTATTTTTTTTAATTGAACTTAACTTTAACATCATTCATTTTTTTCTTGTATAGTTTTTTAAAAAATATGTCATTAAATTTTATAAAATGCATGGATCTCTATAGGTCGTGGATTTGACAAGCTAAATCCTTTTTTTAATCTCATCTATAGATGTTAAATTAATTAAGAATTTATTTTCATAATTGGTTTTATTTTGATTTTTATAGTAAGATTATCGTCTATTTTTTTATTATTATATAGTTAAATAGAAAATAGTTTAAAAAATAAATTATAATTAATTAATTAATTTAAATCAGGTCAGTTTCAACACAATTAAATTCAAAAATTCAAAATCATACTGACAGGAGAAATTTTTAAAATTGATCTACTCCACTTATTTAATAACAATGTGAAAAACTTCCCACAATTTAAATAATTTTTTTATATTTTAAAAGAAATGATTTAACAACGTTGAAAGTATAAATTACTGCATGGAATCATGATAATTAAAAGGCACAAAGATGACAAGGATTATGATATTCATGACCTGCCCTGTCACTTGAGGCCACACACTTCATAATCATATCCTAATCAACTAAATACCCTCTTTGTTTTCTTTCGCTTTGTTATTAACGAAGACCAGTGATAAGACTGATCAAGTCCAAGGCTTAAAAGCACATTAAACTAATTGAAACCACTTGCTCATGAGTGCCCCGCGGGCAAATAATCGAACGGTCGACATGCATCCATCAGTCGAAAAAATCGAATCCACTTGGCTATCAATCTCAGCGATTGATGGTAGCAAGTGTGATCTGTATGGAAGGTTTTGGGGATCTACAAAGACCCAGTAAAGTTCCTTGTGTGATAATTAAATGTTTGCGGCTGATACAGGCAACTCTGTTTTAAATAATTTTAATATATCGATATAAAAAATATTCTTACAAAAAAAAATATATTATTTGAATATATTTTTAAATAAAAAATAATTTTAAAAGTAACTCCAACTACATTCTCAAATAATTAAAATTTGGTTTTTTAAAAGTATTTTTGTATTAAAAATTTATTTTTCAGATTAATTTTTTTTTAGATGATGTTATTAAAACTAAAAAAAAAATTCTTGAATCAGAGAAGCTCTACTTTATTTTCTTAAGAAGGGGGTTGACGCCATGACTTAATGCAGCAAGGCTACGCTATTCGTGGCATGAACCTTTTTAAACTTCAATATGCAAATATGGGTTCCAAATGCAATAAATCTCATGGGATTCTTTGTTTTGTCACTTCATTTTACCATCTGAAAATGGATCCCCTTTTATTATATTATGTATATAACTATTCATTTTTATTTTTTATAATAAAACTATAATTTTACTCTTAATGAATATAATCGTTCAGAGAATGGTTCGGTAATTTTATAATGGTATAAAATATAAATGAGGGTTATCAAAGTAATCTTATATTTTGATGGTATAGTTAAATTGTTATATTGACTTTAAAAGTTGTTTTCACTTGATTACTTTAAGGGGCATTCTTGTTTTTTGGCATTTAAAAAAAAACTTAAATTAATAAACTAACCCTAAAACCAAGTTTTCGAAGCTTTGCATTAAAGGGTGTTTTTGTCATTTTCTATAGATTTTTCTTTTATTAATAACCTCTAGCTATGGATGACTCAATCAAATAAAAGCAATGAGGTTTGTATGGCTGATTGGATATATCGCCCTATTAATTGTATAGCAAAAGTAACCCGGTGAGGCTGAAGCAAGAGGAATTTCTCGGCATTGCTTTGTGATTTGGATTCCTAGTTTTGCTATAAACACGAAAACTTATTCAACTTTTAAAGCTGAACCATGGGTTGTAATTGCTGGTTTTGAACTTGCATGGTATTTGTAAGTTAATTATATAGTCAAATTATGTTTTTATTATAAGAAAATATATGAAAGTATATGCAAACCATATTTTTGAGTTGTTTAAAAGTTGTTTTGATATGGATCATTGGGTTATTAATGACATTTACACGATTTTGTATTTGATATTATATTAAGACATGATCGCGTGTTCTCAAGGGGCGTTAGGTGATGATAAAAAACTTGCAATCTGCACAACAGATCTTGAATTCGAGTTAGAACGTGTATTTCCTTGTAAAAATCTGAAACAATCAAAATTTTATTCAATCATGTAGGTCCATAAAATATACTTTCTATGAGATAAAATTTCTTCACATAAAAAAAAAACATGATCGGGTCGACACCTCCCAATTTTTAAGATTGCAAACCCCTCCCCCTGTTTTTGTTATACCAAAAATAGAAATAGAAAGAAGAATAGTTGACCACTAAAATGTGTTTGACTCTCCATTATCCCTCTTTGTCTGAAAAGAAAACAAGAAAGAAAAAAGAAAAGGTTCCTCTTTCTTGCTGAATGGCCAATTGGATTAGATATGAGACATCATGTAATAATGTTAGAATCTATAATACTAACTAATCATGTAGATTTAGAGGGTGTTTGGAATCAATTTTTTTCATTATAATTGAATTTAATTATAGTGTTTGATTTGAATTCAATTAATAAATAAGTTAAATTCATATGTTTGGATGAGATAAAATTAAATTCATTTTTATTCCTACATCATCCTCATCGCCTTTCATCTTATTTCTTTAAAAGTTTCTAAAACAATATGGGTATTTTAGAAAAGTTAATTTAACATAAAAATTTTTAGCTTTTGAAATTTTAAATAAGAGGGATTGAGTTTAATATATTTTTGTAGAATTTTTAAAGATTAAATTTCATTTAGAAATTCAATTCTTAACACATAAGAATTCTAAACATGATATTTTATTAAAAGTGTCGTGAATTCTAATACATTGACTTAAAAAGGCTTGTTTCCTTTTTAAAAATTTAAGACTATTATTTAAAAATTGTGTGATCATAAAATTGTTCTCAAAATGAAAAATATGCATAAACCTTCTTGGTATATGTTTGATATTTTATAATATTTTTTACTTGAAAATAAATCAAAATATTTTTTTTAATTTTTAATTTTTATTATAATTTTATCAAAATTAATAAAAACACTATAAAAAATACCAGAATACCTTTTCATGCAAGGCATATTCTCAAAATACATCCAAGTATACTTCTAAATGTAAAACCAACACCGTGCTATACTTTTGGCCGGTGCTGATTATCATATGGTCTTCGTATATGTTAATTCTTACGTTGAATTTTTTTTTTTTGAGCGTGACAGAACGCGTTCTAGGCAACTTGGGTGGCCTAATCTTCTTCTTCTTCTTCTTTTTCACACCTCTGCTCAACTCCCTCTCACGTTGCAAGGTTTTCCTTGCAAATCCATTTGCTACATTTGACAATTTAAAGTGTTGAAAAATCAAATTGTTAAATGAGAAAATCTAAGATGACAAGGAACGTATAAAAAGACAGGCAACGTATAAAATTCCACACGTCGGAAACCAGAAGAGCATGCATCAGGGAACTCGACAGCTCTAATAAGGTTAAAAATTGTTATGGGTTTTTTGGAATTAATTGTGTGAAAATATGTGATGAAGAAGGAAAACCTCATTTAAATTTGTAATAATGGCAACATGCATGAGAATAAAGTTGGGAAATCGTTTGTAAGAAGAGAGTGCTAAAGCACAAGGAGATTATGTTTTCTGTAATGACTTCGCTTGCCTTCGTGGCAAAGATTCAAGGACTTTACTCAATTTTTATTTTATTTATTTGAGTATTTTAATGTCTGGTGCAATAAAAGCAAAGAGAAATACATGTAAGTAGAAAATAATGAAATGTTGTGGAAAAAAAACTTAATGACAAATTCTTTTTGTTGATTGAGGCGAGAAAGGAACTTTTTGATGGTAATTATTATTCCATATTTGTTTTTAATACCTTTTGAGTTTATTTTTTTCAATTTAATCCCTCATCATTTTATTTTATTTTTTGATTTTTTTAATCAAATATTGGCCTTTATTTTCTTATTGCTATTTTTTTTATCCATCTTCTATTTTTTTTTCCAATTTTGTCTCTCAACATTTTATTTCTTTATCGAGTTTGATTCTCATTTTTTTTTCCAATTTAAAACCTCGACATTTTGAAGCCTTTTTTTTTAAATTTCATTATTTGACTAATAATTCAGACACAATTGACCTTTAGTTATAATTAAATCATATAAACTAAAACTTTAAGGATCAAAATAAACTATTGAAAAATGCACAGTATATCCCACATGGTTTTGTGAGTATACAAACAATATTGGTTCAATATTAAACATCCCATGTCTTTTAGATTTTTAATTAATAAATAATACATAAAAACTTTTTATCGGCCTTTTAAATCAAGAATTGAAAAATAACACAAATAAATTTGTATATCAAAATTTTTTTTTTTTTTAGAATTTAAGAAGATCTGATTTGTAGACAATATGTTATTTTTAAATATCAAGGACCTCAATGTATTTTTCATGCAATCTCGACACACTATTTAGGTTTGAATCTTTCTTATTTTGACATTTTCTTTTTCAATTTTTCTTTTAATTAAGAATTCAATCATAATTATTAACCTTCAATTAAAATTAAATCACATCAAATAAAACTTGAAGAATCAATTTTTTATTATTATAAACACTATTAACTGGGTTTTGAGAGTACACAAACAAAATCAACAAAATCGCTCGACAATAAACACATCATAAAAACTTAATATCGGCCTCATGGCGCGTAGCGTCAAGTACCCTGCTTTTGTGCCACGTATTAGAGCGACCGCATGTGATAACAGGACAAAAATTTGCCACCGCGGTCGGTTTCTTGGCTGTAAAACCTCCTTTGATTATTCAAGTGATGCTGATTCTAAAACAAAATGCTCCTTAATTAATTCCAAAGTGATGTCGATTCTCAAAGAATGTTCTCAATTAGGCAGAGTCCGTCCCAATAAAACTGAAAAAATGAATTAAGATCTCTCACGCAACCTCTTAAAACATAATATATTGTAATTGGTTAATTTAAACCCTAAACTTGTTTGATATTATGTTTTAAAATTATTTTTAAAAATAAATATTTTTTTTAATTTTAAATCAATTTATTTTTATGATTTTAAATCATTTTCACTCATGATATTAAAAATGATTTTTAAAAAAAATAAAAAAATATTTTAATATATTTTTAAACGAAAAACACTTTAAAAAACAATTTTCAATCACACTTCCAAAAAAACATTTATAGTAACCTCCAAAATTGTTACGTCTGAAGCCTAAATTAACAACAAAAATCTAAGAAAAACCAACAATAATAGGCTTAAAGAAGTACAGGAAATTACTACTCTTCCATGTGAAATCAGCAGGACTACAAAGTTATAGTTTCATGTTAGGCGAAAAAAGGCCATTATTTTTCGTGACAACATAACGCCACTGTTCATTCATCACAAGACAAAAAAGAGAGCTCTTCTTCACAGTCCAGTTCTTTCCAAGGAAGGAAGCACGATGATGTTCAAAAATAGACTCGGTTAAGCAAGAGAAATTGCCTGCAGAAGAGTTGCACGAGAAGAATGCATTCAGAAAAGCCAAGAAGGAAAAGCAGTAAATTTGTAATGAGATATATTTCTCAAAACCTTTTATTTATATTTCAAAGTATATAAACTATATTTAAATTAAATCTTCTATTATAAAAAAGTAACCAAACACTTACGGTAAGAATGTATGACACGTACCTATAAGTGTTAATGCTGGCAATTACTGGGGATGATAAAAATCATGACACTTCATGTATTTGGAAGGAGTAAGATTAGGCAAGTGACAGGAAAGAAAATAATTCACCAAATATTCTAAAGCCAGCTCAAATAATAATTGCCAGCAGAGTAAGCACGAGTGTAAATGGAAATCCTACTACACGGCACATCTTTCTATTGTGGGTTCACTCATGCCACCTACTTTCTGGCAACAATTGCTACTACACATGCTAACCTCGCTCTCCAAACTATTGTGCCAACTTAAACTATTCATCTAATCGAACTGGGAAAAACAAATAAATTGATTTCATTTTCCTGTTTAAATATTCAGACAAAGCTACTCTTTGTACTCTGTATCTAAGATGGAGTATTCATGGTTATTTTTTTCAATGATAAGCTATCGGGTTCATGGAACTCAGAACACTCACATGATTGGATTGTATTCGAGGTCTGATGTTTTTGAATGTTATATCTTATTAAAATTTAAAATAATTAGAGTTTTATTTATTTATTTGAATCCATGAAATATATTTTTGAAGGAGTGAGGTTTCTTTTCATAAAAAAGTAAACATTTAAAGGTGAAAAACTCAAAAGACTGATGATAATCTTTTCCAAGAAAATTTCATACGTTGAATAAATGGATCTCACGAGTAAATCTCATAAATTATTGTATTTTTTTTTTTTTTTATAAATAAGCATGAAAACCTTTTCTTTTAATATCAAATTACCATTACTTAGCCAGTAAAATCTTGTTTCACGTGTTTCCATCTTGGAAAAACATCTTTGGCTTAAATGTCACAGATCCCCCGACTTTCGAGCCCCCAACCATACCAAGTCTCCGAAGCAAACCTTCCTCGAACAGTTGAGTGACATAAACTCACCCATTATTATTTCCTATCTTAAATTAAAAGACATCCACGCTCAAAAAATAAATAAAAAAAACCACTTCATGTACACACCTGTACAGAGAGGAAGTCATATACGTATTGGTACCTGTATAAATATTACAAGGAAGCCACCCAGGAGTAGTAGTTCTGAACGTAGCCGGCGAGTGCATGATTACCAGAGTTCAGACACGCCACCAGCACAACCTCTGCACAAACGGACCACTTTCCCTGAACCCCCGGTCCATTATTCCTGACCCACGAGCTCAGCCCTGGTTCATGCCTCTTATTGCAAGCTTTAGCCATCTTCAATCTTTTGCTTGATGAATTGTCAGAAGCTTAAAAACTCAATACCCAAAAAAACCTTTTTGAGCTGCCCCGTTTCTTTTTTTTTTTCTTTCAAAAAACAATTTCCTTTTATGGGAGTCTTAAGAGAGAGAGAGAGAGTGTGGTAGTCCACACAGTATCTTCTTGACCAGACATTTTTAACTTTCTAATTATTTTTTAAACAAATATTATATCTACATGATTGCTGTTTTTTTTAAAGAAAAAATCTATTGTTTCTCTTGTCAAATGTCAACTAAAGAAACTGGAATTTAGAAAGGGAAAGGGGGAGTAGGTAGAGGGATAGTGTGGTGCAGATTGGTTACCAAGAAATTTTGAAGAAGAGTGAATCAAAACCCTGTGATCGAGGTAAGAGTCTGTCTCTCCAGTTTAGTCACTTTTATGTTTCTTTTTAGCGAGAGAAAAAGCTAGAATGAAACGAACTTTATGGTGAGAGAAAGCCAAGAAAAAGAAAAAAACATAAAAAACCCACATTTTTGTTTGTACTAATTTATGCTTATTTCGTGTAATTTCTGGGTCTTTGATATGAAGATGATAGGATTTGTGTTGGAAATTCAATCCCCATAAGCCATGGTGGACCAAAAGATTGTATTAGCACTAAAGTTTCTGCTTCTGGTGCTGTTTTTTGAGTCTACATTTGAGCAACAACAACAAGAGAGGCTTAGTTCACCCATAGAGAGAGCAGCTTTACTTGAACTAAGATCTTCTTTGGGGCTGAGAAGCAAGGATTGGCCAATAAAGGCAGACCCTTGTTCAGTTTGGAATGGTATCAAATGTGAGAATGGTAGTGTCAGTGAAATTAACATTTCAGGGTTTAGGAGGACTAGACTTGGTTCTCAAAACCCACAATTTAGAGTTGATTCTCTTGTTAATTTAACAAGACTTAAGTCTTTTAATGCTTCTGGTTTTTATCTTCCCGGTTCAATTCCTGATTGGTTTGGTCAAAGGCTCGTTTCCCTTCAAGTTCTTGATCTTTCTTCTTGCTTGATAAGTAATGCCATTCCAGGGAGTTTGGGGAATTTGACCAGTTTAACGGGTCTTTATTTGTATGATAATAACTTTACGGGCATGATTCCGTCAAATTTGGGACTGTTGGCGGGGCTCTCAGTACTTGATCTTTCTGCAAATATGTTTACTGGATCTATCCCTGTGTCATTTGGTTCGCTTCAGAATTTGACAAGACTTGACATTTCTATGAATTTCTTATCTGGTTCAATTCCACTTGGCATTGGGATGCTTTCGAAGCTTCAGTATTTGAATCTTTCGACCAATGGTTTGTCATCTTCAATACCTCCTCAGCTCGGCGATCTTAGTAACTTGGCTGACTTTGATCTGAGCTTTAATAACCTGTCTGGGTCATTACCAGCCGAATTGAGAGGCTTGAGGAAGTTGCAGAGAATGCTGATTGGGAACAACTTGCTTGGTGGATCTATACCAGTGAATTTATTTCCTGTTCCAAGTCAGTTGCAGACTGTAGTTTTGAAGCACAATGGTTTTAATGGTCCAGTCCCTTCTGTGCTGTGGTCAATACCTCAACTGCGCTTGCTTGATATTTCTGGGAACAATTTCACTGGTATGCTGCCAAACAGTAGTTTGAATGCCAATGCCAGTGCGGCAGAGTTGAATGTATCTCAGAATTTGTTGTATGGAGGTCTTACACCTACGCTAGGAAGGTTCCTTGTTATTGACCTGTCTGGTAATTATTTTGAAGGCCCCATTCCAGATTATGTGCGTGACAACGCTTCTCTTGTTAGCAATTGTCTCCAAAATTTGTCAAATCAGAGGAGTTTGCTTGATTGTACATCTTTCTATACTGCAAAGGGCTTGACTTTTGATAATTTTGGACTACCGAACTCCACGCAACCTCCTGCTGGGGGAAGCACTGGGAAGAACAACAAAAAGGTCATTATATTGGCAAGCGCTTTTGGAGCACTCGGGCTCATTCTACTCTTGGTGATATTGCTGGTACTGCTACTCTTTTGCATCCGTAAGAGGGGCACTACGACTCAAAGAGGGGTTGCGGTTGGGGTTGGTCCAGCAACTCCAGTTCCTTCTGGGAGCAGTCCACCGCCTCCTGGAGTTTCAATTGACCTTTCAAGTTTAGGGGATGCATTCACATATCAGCAGCTTCTCCTAGCCACTGGTGACTTTAGAGATGTAAACCTAATCAATCATGGCCATTCAGGTGATCTTTACAAGGGAATCTTGGAAAGTGGGATCCCTGTGGTCATAAAAAAGGTAGATCTGCAATCTCATAGTAAGGAAGCGTACTTATTGGAATTGGATGTTTTTAGTAAGGTGTCACATTCCAGGTTGGTTCCCCTTCTGGGACACTGCTTAGAGAAAGAAAATGAGAAGTTCCTGATTTACAAACACATGCCAAATGGAGACTTGTCAAGCTCCTTGTTCAGGAAAACGGATTCAGAAGATAGTTTGAAATCGTTAGATTGGATAACAAGACTGAAAATTGCAATAGGAACAGCTGAAAGTTTATCTTATCTGCATCATGAATGCACGCCACCCATTGTGCACAGGTACTCTAAAGACTTGCTTCTTGTTATGCTTTGTTCACCTTTTGTGATTACTTTTTTGTTGACAATAACTGTAATATTGCTTGACTTTCTCATCTCTCCTGTGAGCAAGTTTCCATGCATTTAGTAGGAAGATGCCTAGTTATGTGCTTGATATAGTCTTTTTAAACTACCAAAATAATGCTCTGGTTATTTTTCTTTTGGTTTCCTGAAGAGATGTTCAAGCAAGCAGTATACTGCTTGACGATAAATTTGAAGTGCGGTTAGGGAGTCTGAGTGAAGTCTGTATACAAGAAGGAGATATTCATCAAAGCAGGATTTCCAGGTTGCTGCGATTGCCTCAGTAAGTGTTGTATTAGAAATTATCGCTGTACTCGGTCCAGATGTTTTGAACCTGCAACTTCACCTGAATAAATTCGATATCTAGTGTATTTGCTATCTTCACTTGCACATAACATGCAAACATCTTGCTTATCTGCATGACAAGTTGCTTGCGATGAAATTAGTTATCTCATTTTGTGATCTGTGATGGTGAAAGGTTCTGTGTTTTTGTCTTTCCCACCTAGCTTTTGGCCATAACTGGCCATGTTAAATTACCTCTTATATTATTTTTCTACGGTGTTGCTTTTAGTGGGGCATTCCATCAAAGAAGTTGATCGCTGCAGTGCTGTTAGTAATATGCCAATATGAACCTCCTTTGGTTCTCATTGCTATTAGATACGTGGGCAGAAAATTCTTAGGGTTACCTCTTTATGTAATAAATTTTCTTGCCTCCAACACCAAGTGGGTGATATTGTTGATCTTTTCCTTTTGATGGAAAAGTTATAGAAACCATGCTGCTAGGGTTTTCTGCAGCATCCTCTTTAATCATTTTGGGTATGTTGAACTATAAGATGTTCCATAGTTATGATGTAGTCTTCTGAAAACTTGCAAATTTCATCTTATCAACTTTTCTGTCCCATGCGGCAGCTCTTGATTTTGTAGATCAGGAGATTTCAAATTTCAGCAGCAGACATTAAGTTGTTTCTTTGACTTCATCTTGTGCAGTTGAGAAGAAGAGTGTCAAAACACTAGCATATTGTAGTTTAAGATACTTGTGATATTTAGACATGGCATAATTATATGGTTTAACTACTGTCTCGGTATGTTATGAATGAAAAGCACGAGCTAGATTATGCATGACATGCCTGTGATACACAACCAGCATATTTTCAGTTGTTATGTCATTCGCTATTTGTGGTTAGACTGTACCTGGTAATATCTACTTGTTGCATCAATATATTGCATGGAGTAAATTGTATGCTTGTGTTTTTTTGCATAATCAAGGTAGTGATTTCAGTGTTTCTTTATCATTTGCAGGTCATTGGAACAAGGTTCATCTGGTACGTAAAGATTTAGTTGTAAAACATCACCAATTTGATTCTGTTACTTTAAAACGTCACCAATTTGATTTTGTTACTTAGCTTCTCCATGTTAAATAATCTAAGCTAGGAGTAGCCATACTCCGTAGAGTTTGTCATGCACACACCACTTAAAAAGCTCGTTATGGACTTGCAATGTTATATTACATATGAGATTATTAAAGAACTGGGGTTGAGGATTAAATAACATGAAATATCAAATCCATTCTTAAGACGATAAAATTTCCAATCCAGACCTTTTTAACCATACATAACTACAAGATGGGATGTTTATCATTGTAAAACAGTATTTCAGCTATCTGTGTGGTTCTTTGTTAACCCCAAAGTTAACAGGGGGGATAAAATAACGTGCTGTGTTGTACTTTACCCAAATGTGCTCGTGCTGAATTGCTATTTATATTAGTATTCTGAACTGTTTGGTGCTTTTTGGCGCTAGAGAAAGCATAATTTATGGAAAATTGTTATGCATGTCTTTTCATTACCAAATCTGATCTTAGTTCCTTTTGAGAGTCATAATGTCACCAAACAGTCAATTGTTTTTGATACATAATCCTTGCACGGAGGAATGAGCTTTCCTCTCTTGATTTTGACCAAGTATGATTTTACATAATTTAAAGTTGACTAATGTTTCTGAAGTTAATCTTTTCTTGAATATGGCCAGGTTCATTGACAAACTCGTGTGCCTATGATGTTTATTGCTTTGGGAAGGTATTACTTGAGCTGGTTACTGGAAAACTGGGCATTAGTGCATCCAGTGATGCCCAGCTGAAGGAATTTTTAGAACAGATTCTACCATACATTAGTATCTACGACAAGGAACTTGTAATCAAAATTGTGGATCCATCTCTGATGATCGATGAAGATCTGCTGGAGGAAGTTTGGGCAATGGCCATTGTTGCGAGGTCTTGCCTCAATCCAAAGCCTTCAAGGCGCCCCCTTATGAGATACATTCTTAAGGCTTTGGAAAATCCTTTGAAGGTAGTGAGGGAAGAACATTCTGGTTCTGCAAGGCTTAGAACAACATCTTCTAGATCTTGGAATGCTTCTGTATTTGGGAGTTGGCGTCACAGCTCATCCGATGTAACAGTCATTCCAGCAACTTCCAGTGCCAGGCCAGAAGGAGGAAGTAGTTTTAAACAGTCAGGAGCTTCAAATTCAATGGGCAGTGGTGGCCAAAATGGCAGTGGCGGCCAAAATGGTAGTGGCGGCCATTCATCTTCACGTAGACGGCATTCTGGAGAGATTTTCCCTGAACCATTTGATGAACAAGATGTTGAGAGACAGAATTAAAATTAGCACATGTGTTTATTTTTCTTAATTCTTTGTCAATAATATAGCAGGCTTCCCATTTGAATACCTGCTAGTTGGTGCCCCCATTGCTGTCTGTGGTGTTTTGAATTGATTGAGGTCTCAAGCTCTTTAGGTATACTTGAGCTGTTGAAGGCGCATATCTACTTCCTCAGGAAACGAACATCAAAAGTTTTTGAAGGATTTGTTGTGGGGCAGCAATGTTTACATCATGGTTTGGCAGCTTGTTTGTAGCTACAACAAACAAGGGCTTTTGGGAATTATGGCCATTACATGTTTTGACAGCTTGTTTGTAGCGACAAGCTCCCATTTTTATCTCTAATTGATCTTTGTTCATGGCTTTTTTTTCAATGTGAGTATATTTTGTCAAGCATCCCATCATTCAAAATCTTCTCCTTTTTTGTAAAAAAAGAAAGAAAGACAGGGAAGATGATACTATCTGGGCAATGGCTAAACATTAAAATTAAGGTGTAATTTTGTTTCTAATGTCCAGCTTTACAGTAATAAGTATAACTCTTAATCTAATTGTTCGACCAGGTTTAAATTTCATCAAGAGTTTCCGTACATATTTTTCTTTGTTGGGTTAAAATTTCAAGATAATTAAAATTTAAAAAAGCACCACGATATATAGATGAGAAGTTGTTATACAAGTTTTGTTATCACTATTTTGACTTATGAATATTTTGTCTAAAATAGATTATATTTTTAATGATGCAAGTATATCCAACCATAGAAGCAACAAACATAAGAGTTCCTTAAGCTGTGTTTGATGATTGATGACAACAAAAACAATAATTTCCTTGAGTTTTAAAGTGCATATAAACGATAACAAATTAGACATAATGCTGACAACCTGTTTAATTCAAGGATATTTTTGGCAGCATGCCACAATTTAGTCTAAGTTTTGTTGTTTTTGTTTTATCAACCTTTCAATTGGTCATGGCCAGACCATTAGCACTTTAATTTTAAGAATTATAAATATCATTTTGAAAGGGAATGTAACACAAAAAATCCAGACTTTTGATGAATGAAATGAAATTGTGTTTGAGAGAATTTTCACACCTTGGTTCTTCAATAAACTGAAAATCGACTTATTGAATACTAATTGTCTTTGGATAGCATTCTCTATACTTCTATATCACGATTCATTATAATTATTGGGTAGGAGTTTTATTACTCAATTCAAGGTAACTATTGTGTCACAATTTTTATTATAAAACCTGATTTTTAGCTTTCTTGGGTGTCATTAATCTTTATTATGAGTTACATGATCAACCCTAAGATTGGTTAAACAATCCAATTATTTGGCTCTAGTAGCAAATGGATTTGCTCTTCATTTTATCATATTATATCATAAAAAACAAGAATTTGCAGGCGAATGATGTTGACCTTTAAGTAATACATTTATGTTTATATATATTTTGGTGACAATAATAGCATGAAAATTAGACCAATAATATTCTTAGTTGAGAGTAAGCTTCAAATAAATTTTATGTGAAAAACACATCAACAAGCATGACAAAAGTCTAAGAAGGAAGCAAAATGAAGACTTAATTTAAGTATCTATTAGTAGTGTTATATGTCAATATTTATATCCTACTTGATAACACAAACTAAAATGATCGCACACATTTCACTTTGTGTTGCCACGACATTATCCAGCCTCCCCGTGATGTGTGAAAAATGAGTGTGTGAAAAATGAGTTATAGATAATCAAAAAATTATGATAATAATTTTCAAAGTTGTCATCTAATATTAAAATCACTAGAAAACCTAATAACCTGTAAGAGTTTAGGTAAGAGATTTGTTTTAGAAGGAGACGAAGCATTATTCCCAGTGCATCTTACCTAAGATTACCTACATTGTTGTTTAATTATATTTTTAGATCATATTTCTATTCGTTGGTCTTTTCTAAGGCTTAAGATAAATCTCTTGTCATGAGGGCATCTCTATCTTTTTGGGTAAAAAACCTAACAGTTCTAAAGTTTGATTTGTATTTTTTTTTTCTGTATCTTTATATACATGAGGGTACACTCTATAATGTAGTTTTACACCTTAAATATTAAAGTCCACAATTAAATCCTAATATGTGACATAAAAATGAACAAAATGATTGGTGAATGATTTTGTTTTAAGATCTTAAAATTCAGACCTCAATTTTTCACCACCAATAATAGCAAAAAAAAAAAAAAAAAGAAGAAGAAAAAAACATTAAAGAAAAGCAAAATATAGAAGTAAATCCCAAACTTTTTTCTTTCTAGTCACCCGTGCAGGCTTAGTTATCTTTCTAGGCTTAGTTTTGCATCTTTTAAGTCAATCACGCAATCAATCTTCCCAAACCCAAGTGCCTTGAGTCTTTTTTTTATGGGTATTTGGCTATGCGGTGATTCTGCAGTTGAGGCTCACCACAGAGTCAAACCATTTGGTTAAATTTTTGAACCACAGTTTTGTACAGTGGGTCCTACCAAAAGCTGTGGTTGAGCTGTAGTTTATGAAAAGCATCATTTAGATGCTTTTCGCCCAAACACAAACCAAAACACAAACGATAACAATCACAGGTGAAGAATGATTTTGAATTTTTTTTTAACATAACAGAGAGAAAGAAGACAATGACACAATGTAAAAAATTTGTAGCACAACCACCGACCAATAACCACCCTTGGCGCCGGCAGGACCACTGACAATTCTCTCTCTCTCTCTTTGTTGCAACTTTCTCTCTCAAAAACAGTCATGGATGCAATCCTCTCTCTCCTCAGCAGTCATCAGTGAGCACCACCAACTGCTCCTTCAGCACCGACAACCTCTCCTTTACACCAACAGCACTTGCACCGTCGTCAAGCAGTAGTAGCATCAACAACCTTCCAGCACTGCTCCTGGGCACCACAGACCACCATTTTCGATGTCACTTTCACAGGAAGAACCACCTCGGCCTCCTCTACCCGGCAGCATTGGCAGGTGAGTCTTTTGTCATCGTCAGCCGACCACCCTTCTACTGTTCACATGTTACATAAACAGTGCGGCGCACCATTTTGCTTTTTTAACTCTTAAGCCGGACTTGCTCTCGGCCTAGCCCAAGTCCAACAGAGTTGGGCCTTTAGGCCTAACTTGGCTGGGCCGATCCATTTAGTTAGGTCAGGCCTAACCCGATATAAAAAAATATAAAAATCATATTTTAAAAAAATATATAGATAAAGATAATCCCTAATGAAAGGGAAAGACATGTGACTTCGTTTCACTCCACAACCCTTTTACTTCTCTATTGATTATGGATCAGAAACTTGCAACTAGATTTGACATTATAATTATATTTCAACATGTAGATAGAGATCCTGAAAATCAATATGGATCATAGATGTTCCTGATGATATTTTACCAGATGTTGTTCCTCAATCAAACAAGGAATCGCAAAGACTTTCACATATGAATTTAGTTTGTGATGGAATTGCAAGTAGTTGATGAAAGAATAAAAACAAGTGTCTATTTAAATTGAATTATTAATTATATTAAAAAAAACAATATATTTAAAAAACAATATATATATATATATGTGTGTGTGTGTGTGTGTGTGTGTGTGTGTGTGTGTGTGTGTTTGTGTGTATTCTTTGAAGTAATTTTACAAGTTGACAGCAGTATAAAAAACATGGTAATCAAACACATCTATTTTTTATTAAACCTCAAACTCAATCACAATTTTAACCAAACACTTTAATTTCAGTTATGAAGTGCAACTAAAAATACTTTTCATAAAACTATTTTTTTAAAATCTCAACCACAACAACCACAATACCAAACAAACCCTAAATAACCCTACATGTTTTCATTTTCGTTTTAAATTTATAATTGAATTCTCTAAAAGCAAATTATTAAAATAATATACACACACACTGACCAATCATGCCATAGTTTTTAAATTAATTTACAATCTCAAAACAATTTCAAGTGATGATTTTATTATTTATTAACTTTCAAGCTCATAATAAATTTTTATTTTAAAAACAATTTTTTTGATAAAAAAAACAATATTTTTCATCATAGCAAAAAGAAATACATGAATGAAAGATTTAGATTGAAATAATATATTTTTATTATTATTTTAAATCTATTTTTTGTTCAAAAAAATATGCAGCTACTAAAAAAAATCTTTTTGTAAGAATAAAAAAGAATAAGAAAAGGTCTGGCAATGTATAGTTTTTTCATCCAGAATTTAAGTAGTTACTTTTGAGTACAAATATCCATTTTAATCAACACAGAATTAAATAATATAAAATTTTGAAAACTGCTATTCAGCTCGGAACAGGCACACACGGGGCCGTAGCTATTGCTAATAAAGTACAAAAAACAATTGAAGACTGGAATAAGATAGGCGGTGCCAAAAAAATACAGACTCAGCTGTCATCGATGAAACTCAAGGCCTAGAGAGAATCTAATCTATGGCTGTCCCCACTTTGATGATTTGACTTGCTGCAGTATCAATCTGGTTTGTTTCCTCAGGCATAGCTCATCCAAATTTGTTTCTCAAAAACTAAAGATGTAACAGAAGAAAGAGCAGAAGCATCTCACAGTTTACTTAATTCCAATAAGGCATAGAGGGTTTTTCTTGATGAGCCCAAGATCCACCTGCAATGCGAGAATGAATGCTTGTGTCAAATTGTTATGAAGATATAGCATATGATGTTTCTTTTACTAGGAGAGTTGGCAGTACCTTGTGTCCAAAAAGATCTCTGATATTATTGATCCCATATAATATCATGGTTGGTCTGTTCAAACCATTGGAAGAATATGAATCAATCGATGTGATTTGAGAGATCTATTGTTTCTCAAAGACGAGAATAATTTGGAAGATTATTCTTTTATTTCTCAAAAGCTAGGATAAAAAACTCTCACCTTTCGAGTGAAAGGCCCCAGGCAATAACATTGACATCTTCCGAGAATCCCATAGGACGCAACATTTCAGGCCTGAACATGCCAGAATTTCCAATCTCCACCCATTTCTTGAGGCCTTCGTGATAACTGGCATATATAGGATGAATCAAATTTCCAATTACTTTACGAGCAGTACAACTGTTAGAGGAATTCATGATTTTAAACCTGAAAATCTCCATGCTAGGCTCAGTATATGGATTGTACGCGGGCTTGAAT
This sequence comes from Salix viminalis, assembly GCA_029228465.1. Taxonomy (NCBI): domain Eukaryota; kingdom Viridiplantae; phylum Streptophyta; class Magnoliopsida; order Malpighiales; family Salicaceae; genus Salix; species Salix viminalis. The sequence continues at coordinate 9,816,320 of CM055429.1, read as the reverse complement.
TTCAGCTTGTCCATGCCTGATAACAAAATGTGCATTTTGAAGTCAGATTTTTTCCCATGGTAGTAACCATTCTCCTCCAGCATCACTTGTATACAATGAGTGAGTATAACCAGCCCAAGCTACCTACTAGCCACTCGTACAAAGATCAATCTATCTACCTATACATCTGATTCATTGGGATGCCAATCAAACCTCAAACTGCTACTCAGTCCCTTCCACAGGCGAGTAGGATTTCACCCCAAGTCACTTGGTATCATACCAAGTAACCCAAGAAAATTTTACAGGCAGCAACCAAACTTTAATTCTTTTTATGCATATTTGGGGGAAAGAAGTGTTTTAAGAAACCAGAACACATCATTTAATTACCTAAACGTGAAAAGAAGTCCTGCAGCACTCCAATCAAGTGCCCTAGAGTAAGCCCTCGATCACACACCAGACCTGAAACCAAAAGTAGGATTTGACTGTTCATTGATTGACAAAACTCACAATTACCCAAAATTAATGAAGCAGTTGAAAGGTAGAAGTCAAGTACTCAGTGTGTGTTGACAATATTATACAGCTCAACATTTGCAACATCACCAACAACCCATCATATTCACAAACCATGTTCTTAGATGTCCAAGAATGGAATCGATTGTATCAACACCAAATTTGATTTAGTTTTGTTTTAGGACTTCATGGCAGACCACAGCATGATAAGAGTGGCAAAAAAAAACCCTAATGAACAGCAGGAAAAACAGATTCCATTGTATAATTTCTTAGCTCAACATACCTTCTATTTGGTGGAATTCTGCTAGATGAGTTCGATCAACTGCTTCATTTCTGAAAACTCTATCTATGGAGAAGTACTTTTTGGGGGTAAATGACTGCTGTTTTGCATGCTATCAAGAAAAACTAGATAATTAATTATTATCTACTACATTTAAGTTAAAAAGAATGGCTAATTTGAAATAACAAAATATCCCAACATTATAAGAAACCAGAATATATTATTTGACATTACTTCAGACCAATTAGCATGTTTATACTACTTAGAAGTAGATTAAGGCCCGCTCATTTTTTTAATCTGCAAGATTAGATTTTAAGAGAAAAGGTGGTGATGATGAAAAAAAAGCAAGACACCAAGACCAAAACCACTTTGTTTGCCTTAAAAACAGTGTCAAATAATTAACTACATCGGTTTAGCTTTCTTAGGAATTGCGTTTGCATGAATTAATGAAGAGAGGGAACCCTAGATCACAGCGCAAACAATAGAAATCACAACATAACAACAAATGCATGAACAGAAAAGAGTATATTGAAAACCATTTCAAAAATTAAGATAGATTAACACCTGTGCTAGCGCATAAAGCATCCGAGAAGAAATTGCAGTTGTATGAGTTCGCAAAAGGTTTTTGTTTGCTTCCTCTCTTTTCCACTCATATCCATATCTGGAGAATAGGTATTTCATATTTATGTGAATAAGTTCAATGTGATGGTGAAAAAATATATTAAAAGAGAAAAATCATACCCCCTTGACCCATAGCCACCAGACTCGTGCACACGCTTCACCGTCTCAACATAATCTTCAGGGAGTTGCTTTGTTGTTGCAGGAGCTACAGATTTATATGCCAAATAGCTATCAGAAAACCAGATGTAAGGAGTTAAGAATAACAAATCATTTCAAACAGACCTTTAAGAAAGAAGGTATCATGTGAATCACGGGCAGGATGTTGTTGTGGCTGGAACAGTGCATCAAAATTCCAGAAGCTGCAGGTTGAAATGGGAATGCATCGGAATGTTAAAAAGGAGATCACCAAAACAATAATCAATGTAATTCCATGAAAGCAAAATGCAGGAATTTTTTTTTTACAAAACCATTTCTATGGGCTCAACAGACTTGAAGAAGAACAAATAAGTTGTGAGCTCACCATCTCGATTACTTTCCATCAAGCATACACTTTCTGCTAAAATTACCTTATTCTAAATTGAACCAATGTTCCATTGTTACAACATCATTACAGAATTAATTATTTAGTAGAGATAATGGGAGAATTCTGTATCAAAACATTTAGTAACAAACCCAGAAGATGAACAAATCATAAAAAATATCTTCAAACATGTGCTGGAAGACAAGATGTCCTCTTGTGAATGCATAGTTAGTTTTAGTTTGATGAGGTAAAGCTTCAAATGCTAAAGAATTGACAATTAATAAAATGGAATGGTGCTGTTTATATAGAATGAGCGGAAACAGCTACCTGCTCTCAACATATCTATTTGTTGGCATTTCCTCAAAGCTGCAGCCAATAGAAGACCAATACACAAATGTCAAGCAAGAAAGACCATCGGAAGTAAAACCAGAACAAAAAGAACAGGTCTTACTTCATTAGACGGAAAATGTTCTTGATTCGTTCTTTCACCTAAAATTAAAAGGAAAACAAAAGGCAATCTTGGATGAGCATTTGCAGCACTGTAGCAAGACTTATATCATGTGCCAGAGGAAAACTAAACTCTACAACATCAATCGGTTCTAAATTAAACTTAAAATTGTCATTCACCACCAAGAAAGCCACCTTCCAACAATAACATAACTATCACAAAATTCTTCCAGTTCTGTTTCTATGAACGCATGCATATGATAGAAACATTATTCCTTCAGCTGAAATTCAGTCCAGATGCCTTTTTAAAACCTGATCAGCAGATCTTGTAATAGTGGCTATTGCTTAGATTGGCACATGCAATGTGAATAATAAACTCAGATAAAAACTTTCATTTGACAAGCAAAAATAAGCTGATGTCAGCTGTAAACTCAGATATAAATTTTTAGATCTGAAACATGAGAAGGTTTAGACCAGTTATGCTAAAGTTTCAGCATTAAGCTTATGAACAGTGCTGAAACCCAAGCACACCCACCCAAACTTTAAGCATACCTAAAATAAACATATGAGCAAGTAATGCTGCATACAATGGCAATATTTCAAGAAGATGAAAATGGCAATCTCATTCAGTCTAGACACTCAATCCCACATTCATTTACAGGACAAACTGTTCAGTATCAATTGACCAATAAAATTACCATGCAACACAAAAAACTCCTTTTCCTTGAATACAGAGTGTTGCAATTTGCACTCCAAAAAGTTATATTCACAAAAACATTTTCAGCAAAATAATGATATCCTTCAATATTTATAGGTCAAATTTCTCCTAACTGAAAATGATTGCATTTTGATGTGTTAATAGCGACACCAATTCTAAAATTGGTTGCCCCTGCATATTTCATAGCAATTAAGAGTCTAATATTCCCTTAAAATAAAAAAGAGGGGAAGAACAATAAAAGAAGAATAATGTTATTCTTGCCTTGTTGAGTGGGTGAAGATGGCCACTTTCAGGCGGTGGACCTTTGGCACTGAAGTTGTACTCTTTGAACTCTATATTCCTCCAATCACCCCTAAGCATCAGGTAAATTTGTCAACAAGATGCAATAAATATGCAAAACCAGGTGAACAGTGACTAAACACAGCCCCAATGTGCTGTTGCTATCATGCCCAACAAGCCCCAGCATATGTCAATGTTTACATTATACAGAGAAATTGTATGAAGTTCCATGCTGCAGCAAGAAAAGAAATGAACTATTTGGCATCCAGAAAAACTTCATGAATGCACTCAAAGCTGTGAAAGTTGGTTAAAGCATGCTTAAAATATAATGATGGGTCTTATGCATAATCTGTAACTGCATCCTCTAAATGGTATGCATTTTTCTCATGTGCTGCAATCATAGTAGTGACCCCAAATTGTTAACTAACATACCCCCACACATTTCATGGTTGAGCAAACAAAGCAAATAGCAGATAACAGCTCATATTATGATCTACACTGTATCTGCATATCCAAGTGCATATAGGAGCATACCCCTGAAGATGTTCTCGAGTCAAATCAGTTGCAGTTCTCCTTCTTCTTGGAGCATATTCAGGACCTCTTTTAACTGAGTAGCCCTTCCAGGTTCTATAGCACAAGTCATAAGTAGTAAAACAGCAGCACCACTGATGAAAAAGTTTCAACCTTGTACTATATAAACAATATGAGAATCAAAATAAATAGCACAAGAGAGCTAAAGGTAAGATCATTACTGCAAAGCAGTAAGCTTTCTTGCTTTGAGAGAGTTGTTATCATCTTTTCCAAGCTCCTGATCATAAATAAATAACAATAAGTAAATCAAGGGACGTAATCAAGATAAAACCATGCATATAGGATTTAGTAAACAAGCACAGGAAGCTAAACAATTAAACATGAAAATAATGGATATGAACTGTCCATAAAGGAGTGAAATAGTGCACTCCCCCGGACCCCTTAAGAGAGTACCCCTTCTTAGCCACAGACCATACCCATGAAGACAATGTCAATCTTGCCTACTGGTTACTCAGATGTATTTTGAAAAGCATATGTAATTATAAAATACATTATATACTATAATGCACCTGTCCATCTTGTATCTGTAAGAGAAGATCCTTCACTCTGTCTTCAACATGTTGAACCTATAACATAGAACAAAGGAATGATTATGAATATAGAACAATATGCAACTAAAGATAACCAAGTAAAAATCTCCCAAGTTACAATATTTGCTAAAGTTTGTTTGTTTTGCAGAAAATATTTTCCTGTTAAATGAATTCTTGTAAAACATTTTCTAGTGCTTGGTGACATTTATGAATGGGAATAAGAATTCAATTTTCCCTTTTACCTCAATATCAAGCTAATCCTTATGACCCACCCCAGCTGCCATGTAAAAAACCCATTTTGACAACAGGTTTCTAGGCATTGAACATTCTCAAACCCACCTCCACCACCAATAAACCACCATTTTCAAGTTACAAGGAATCTCCAAGGCTCATCTCCACTTCAAATAATCACCTCTACAACTTTTGAAAACTAGCACCACCAACTGTACACAAATCCCACCATGGATGGACGGGAATTATAAAAGGCATCCATGAAACCCCCCGTCAGCCCAGATCTTAAATGCAAAACCCTGCTCTACGACCAACTTCACCATTATAGCCACAATTTAGCAAAAGGCAGCATATTTTATCAATTGACAAGAAAGAGCAACCAGAAGGTGGAGAGTGGGTTTCTTCTTTTGAGACCAGGAAAGCCAGCTCATGAGATTTTGGATATTGGGTGTAGACACTAGACATGTTTATTTGAATATTCCTAGGCATTTACACGTCTAAGCTAAATCTTTACTTCAAACAGTAAAATATTTACTTCTTTCAAACAAAACCAGGACATTGTTCTCCCCGACATATACTCTAATAATCATCAAGTGGATAAAAAGAGTACTTATTTATACAAAAAAAACACATCATATCTGACTAATAGCAGAGACCAAATGACTAACAATTAAGATTGATTTCACACAAGCACAGCAGAAAGGAGAAATCAAAATTCCATTACCTTCCTAGATATTTGATTTCCCATTTGCACCCATTTATTCTTTGCAGCCTGAGAACACCCTATTTTGTAGACTGCAGGATCCAGCAGTTTCTGCATCAAGAAATTCAACACCCAAAAATCAAATAAAACACTGAAAAACTGAAAGGGAAAATTAAGAGCAATCGATCATAACAACCTGCAATTCTTCTTTCGAAATGCTACCCTCCTGTGGTACAGCCAGGAAAAAGTTGAACTTCAGGCGATCCTTTTTCAGCATATTTTTTACCCTCTTCAGTAAGCACCAATGTTTCTTTCTTAATATCCTACAAACACCATCAAATCCCTAATTAATCAATTAATCCATCCGCTATAACAGTCATGAAAACACTAATCCTCTTTAATATTGTCAAATCGAATACCATACTAATATTCACCTTATCTAGTCTACAATTACTGCATAAGTATTAAAAAAAAGAAATTAAAATTCAAAAACCCTTGAAAACCCTAATTTTTGGAACCTGAGCGTCAATGTAGCGGAAGCCGTGGAGGCTTTTGATGACATTAACAACGTCGTTGTGATCGAGTCCACGATCAGTAGCGAACTGGCCAGAATCGGAGATTTCATCGTGATTCTCTAAGTAACCCAAAATCGCTTCCTCTGCCATCATGGCGACTTCCTTCTATTTTTGCGTGGTGTTGTACTGGTTTGAAAGGGATTGAAGTGTTATTTTATTTTAGACTTAGCAACCAGATTCCACTCCATTTCTTTTTTCTCTGCCGAGGAAAGGAAAGGATAGAGCTGCTAGGGTAAAGAGAGTGGGCTTTGGGCTTTGTAACTATATGTTAAGGGCCTTGTGATGAATTTTTACGGAAAGGTATGTATTTATAGATTTCAGGGGAGTTTTTTCCTTTTTATTTCGTTGTGTAATTTAGAAGTTATTTTCACAAAGCTTATAATAATAGCATTCAAGTTAAAAACATGTTCTTATAAAAAAAAATGATTGAAATAAAATCGCTCAAATTTAAAAATAACCAATATGAGGTATACCTTAACCATCAAATAAAGAAATTTCCTTGCTCTAGACTGCGGTAACACATTTTGTACTAATTCTAGTGCTTTAGAATAATTAAAGAATAATTATCAATATTTACTTCATCAGATAGAGATAAATATATATAAAATATAAAATTAATTAGAGAAACCCATTTGTAGTTTTCAATCTGACCTTTGTGTCATTGTTAATCACTCCTTGCCCTAAAAATTTCTTTAATTTGTGAGGATGTTTCTACAAAAAGAGTACTAAAGAAATAACTCTAGTTGTTGAATCTAATAAATACCCATAGCATTGATGATCCAGTAATCTTGCAACCATTCTTCATCATCGGCAACTTAATTGTACAATTCTGAACTCTATGGTTCGAAAGAACGACTACAAATAAAATTACAATAGGATTGTCATACTTTTCGCTCATTCTTGTAAAAATAATCTGAAACTTCTATGAACAGAAAAGTAGAAGGTTGCGTTTCAAGTCTTCTTATCTGTCATGTTACCGTCTATGAACGAATCACAAAAATCAGAATACAAATATCTTCTAGACCTACACACGGATCTATTTATTTTTCTAACTAAGAGAAAAAAAGAAAGACATTTTAACAATAAACGCTCTCAGATTCTGCAATCTCGAGCTCCTGCAACAATAATGAATGTTAAGAATAACTTCTGTTATTAGTCGATGTAGGCTCATGATGAAAGGGATGCTACCTCATTAGGCTCTGTTGTAAATTCGAAGTTCGGTCCTTCAACAATGGCATCAACAGGGTATGACTTGCCCCTTGGCAAAATCCAGAGTTGTGAGAAAGGAGGAGATGGGGGAACATAAGGAGAAGAAAGACGAGGAGGAAACATAAAAAAGAAGACTATATCCAATTAGAGAGAGTGATTGCTTGTGCAGGACAAATCTGGGAACCAACCAAGCTTCATTAGAAAAACACTAAATTCCAACTATAAGACTATTATATCCAATGAGAGATGTGAGGATTCTGGTCACCCTCACTTTTTTCACATTTTCACGCGTGGTTAGCACGTCGGTTCATCTCACTGAAATGGTTTAGTTTCTAAAACTGACAAAACGCCGTGTTTTTGACCCCCATAAAAATAAACACTCCTTCTCTAAACTCTAGCAGCGTAGCAACTAGCAAGTAGGGTTTACGTTATCACTCCCTCCTCTTCTCGATATTGACCCGGATAGTGAACTCATCCGGCTTCTCTCTATCGTGAAAAACCAGAAATGGCGTCGTTTTGCAGATCGGCAATGACGGCAACTACAAGGTCCCTGGCATCTCGATCCAAAACGGTAACTCAGAAAACACTAAACGCGAAATCCATGTCTTCTCTGTTCACTCCAACAACAACACGAACTATCCTTGCCACTTCAAGGTAAATAATGTATTCCTCTCTTCAATTCAAATTTGGGATTTTTGATTATTTTTTTTGTAATTTCTTTTGAATTGTAGGGTTGTTTCAGTTTTAGGAAGTGTGGAGTCGTTGATGCCACTTCACAGTGCAATTGCAAATGCTAGACTCAAATCTAGCATCGCTGTTGATTCTTCTTGCTGGAGCTGGCTCTCTCAAGGTGAGTTATTTTTGTCTTTTTAATTTTTTTTTCTTTTATTATTGTTTTTATCATTACGAGAAATACTATGTATTGTCAGTCATGTCTATGTTGGGCCCCGCATGTTCGTCCACTGTGAGGGTAACGTTTTAGAATTTCTTAGAATTTTGGCCATCTCTTATTATATCCATGAAAAAAAAACAGATTGTGCAGAGATTAGTTTTTGGCTGGTGTTCAAGTTTTACAGCATTTTATTAATATTGAAAAAAAGGGTTTTACTTTGGTTGAGTTTTTTATAACTGTGTTTATTTCCGACCTGATGTTCTGCATTGATGGTCACCTCTGACTCGGTTCCTCTACTACATTGCAATAGGACTTGCAACACCGTTGTGACACAGCTTGCTGGGATGATAAATGTGAAAGGAAATTGAATCTATTTTTGAGACTTGAATTCTGTCTCTCTGTAATATGCCAGCATATGCAGACTTGTTTTGGCCAAAATGCTGTTATTTCACATTTTTGCAGTTGTCTTACCCTTCGCACACTGCAAAGAGAATGGATGGCTTAGATTTATCATCCTTTGCTAGTTTGTTTTATGGATTCATTGAGCTATAATATTGTGTACCAATTAATGTGGTCTGAAGAAGGCGTCTGGTAACGCCATTTGTTAATTTAACTGTTTGAAGTCCTTCAAACAGCATATAACATTGATTCGATAGGGATTTTAACCTGTCCTGAACAGGACTTCTTTTTACCAAATTATCTGATTTCTATACCATTCGAGGGATTTGTAGAGAGTAACCCTCTTAAAGTGAAGATGAACTGTATGAGAAATTAGAATCCCTTTATTGAGCAACCACAAGTTCTTACTCGAGCATCTGCCAACTTTGACATCACCTTGCTATTGCTTGTTTTCTATATACAAGGGCAGGGCTAATTTCTGCATTGTAATCTTATCAGCTCAAATCTTTAAAACTTTTCAATGCACGTTTCAGCTGTTTGTTTTTCCATCTTAACTCTGGTGCGTAAAGTAGAGATGCTTGGGTAAGGTTGCCCGAGTAAGGAACTCTATCAAATGCTTCATAGAACTTATACGATGTTGTGGTTCTGCTGTGGAAATGATTGTAGGGTTAGTCATCCATAAGTTCTCCTCACCTAAAACTACAAATCAAGTCATTCGATGAGGGTGGAATATTTAAGTCACTAGATGAAAGACTGAAATTGGGGGCAGCATGGATGATTTGTCGTTCCTCGTAGTTTGCTTATGTTGAATTCTTGTCATCATGTTCCCATCTGGACGTGCCAAATTAACATTTCTTCTGCACTCAACTTTTGTTTTCTCAGCATGTTTTAAGCTTCATGCTGTTGGACAAAATCCTTTTCGTTTCTTACATTTCTCAAGCAACTGAATTTCATCTATCTTTTCTTCCCTGGCATTTCCTAGATTTTGCAGTTCCTCGGTGACAAGGCTGGGTCATTACAGACCAATCGGGTTGCATTTGAGCAGTTTTTCTTCTCCTTATGTTGGCTGTACCTCCTTGCATCTCATTTCTTGCATTGCTATTGCGCTTGATGCAAGTCATTTCCATTGTTGGCAGGATCATTTGCTTGTGGGGTTGGTGTAATACTGATGATGTAATCATCTCCAATAAAACTGATGTTTGGTGTTTTTTTATTTTTATTTCTAAGCAGCACCAGCTTGCCTCTTTCTATGCTTGAGCTGGCTTCATTGACGCCCTTGATAACTTTTCAAATATACGGCGTAAAAAATAGGATGTAAGAATTTAAATAAGACAATAATAAAGGTCATATTTGAAAATATGTTCCAGGCCTTTCGATCAATAAATAGACGCGATAAAGTTGGTTCCTTAGTAAGGTTCAATAATTATTGTTCTAACATGGGCTAAGGTTCCATAGTAACATCACTGTATATCAATTCTCAAAGCAAAATTATAAGCTGGTTGATAAATTCTTGCTGTCAGTATCACAAAAAGATGTTTCGACATAATCATAAATGCAATTGGGCAATCAATTGCCTTAACTTAAAGTTCACATGGGATTTTGAAAAACATTTTATCACAATTTTCTAGAACCAAATTACAAAGTTATCGATCACCAATTAAAATGATTCATTCTGCAAACTGCCCAAGTTCTTTTCACGGAAAGAGAGTGGTTTTTTTTTGTTGTAATATGTACATGAAAAAGAAAACAATAATACATATTAAATATAAATAATAAGGTCTTCATGTCAAAATTCTTCAAGGATAAGTGCAGGTTTGCATAATCAAGATCTGTAAAAAACAGTAGAGAAAATCAAGTTTACATGGAGAGGAAAAAAAACCTTGCAGGTTCTAATTTTCTGATAGAAACTAGAGTAAATTCGAATGCCAACAGAGGAAAATATAGAAGTTGGTGGTACAAAGATATTTTTGGTAATGCCCTTGCCAATGATTAAACCCTAAAAAATCATCAATGGCAGCTATGAACTCACTACATGTCCTTGGTGAAATTTATGTCTCTCCCCAGCAAGTATATGTTACAACTGTTAGAGAATAATATAAATTATATTTTAGAGTTTCATTTTAAAACTTAACCTTTTAGGTAAGATGTTTTCTTAACATGATATCAGAGCCTTGTTGACCCAGTGATCACGAGTTCAAATCTCACCACCCTTTATTTTATTTGATAAAATTCAAGCACTAGGTTTTGTTGGTCTATGTAAGTTTCAAACCTACAGAGCTTTCACTTAAGAGAGGTGTTATAAAATAATATAAATTATATTTTGTAATTTCACCTAACTACTTAAATTTTTAAATAAAATGATTATTTAACAGCACCAACAGTGAGTAAAAACACCTGCCTCTATTCCTGTGGCCATCCATATGCCAACCATATGACATGACTAACTTTCTCTTGGGCAACTTTTTGCATGTCCAATCTGACTCTCCTTATGGTGAAGAAATCAAATAATATTTTGTTTATATTACTAATATTTTTTTGAATTTTATCTTCAATCATAATAATATTTAATTTGGTTGTTTTAATTTATTCTTGTGTTAAAGTTTTTTGTTTTTTTATTTTATTCTTTAAGATAATTTTATGGTTTTTATTGTTTACACAATAATAATAATAATAATCTTAGTGATTATTTTTTTTAATTGTCTTTTTGCTTACTCTTTTATTACAATTTTTATTTTATTTTTTGGGATAATTTAATATTTTTTATTGTTTAAATAGTAATAATGATGATAACAATAATAATTTATTACAATGATTGTAATGCTTATAATATTAATAATTATGGTTATGGTGCTAATAGTAACAATGAATCATAAAATAATATCAAAAATAGCAATGATAACACATTTTATCATAATCCAACCAATTTTAATAATAATAATAATAATAATAATAATTATAATAATAATAATAATAATAATAATAATTATTATTATTATTATTATTATTATTATTATTATTTTCTACTTTAATTATTTTTATTTACTCTTCAAATCAAATAATAATATTTTTTTATACTGCTAATATTTTTTTAGATTTTACCTCCAATTATAATAATAACAATGAAAATAATAATTCAAATAATTTATCATTCAATATTATATTTATTAAGAATTAGGTTTTGCAACTTCTTTATATATAATGTTTCATATCTAATATCCTAGATTCGTGGTTGGGAAAAATTATGTGGATCAATATTGTCTTTAATTTTTTTTAAATAGTAATTCAACTAATTTAATGTCAAAAAATAAACATAATATCAATTAAAAAATATCACTCTTAATATTATGTCCAATCTAATTGTTTTAACCAAATGTATAGTATTATAAAAAATACCACTCTTGATTTTTTTTATATTTTAAAAAATTTGGTTCTTCCTAAAGCGAAGCACAAGACAAATGAATCTTTCCAACAATATAAGGTCATGTTTAGTATTGTAATTTATTCATGTTATTGAAAAAAATTTATTTTTTTTAGTTTTAAATTAGTTTTTAGAGTTTTTTTTTATCATTTTAATGTTTTGTTTTTTTTAAATTGTTTTTTGTATAAAATAATATCGACGTAATTCCCAGACAAACTCTAAAATTTTTCATGCTTCCTACAATGTTATCGTGCAAAGGAAGTTGTCATTCAATCCTGTTGAGGATGACACTGAATGAGTTGGTTGACAAGCTTCTTTTTTTTTTTTTTTCCTTTCAAGTATTTTTAAAAATAGTTTTAACCAAGACTTTGCATCTTGGTTTTAATGAGAAAGGGCTATGCTAGATTCCATACCAGAATACGAGGCAACTGAAAGCCAAGACAATGCCCCTTCCAGGTTTGTCATCGGCGTGGCATTTCTCCCTCATATCGCAAGCAGGTGGCTTGGTAAGCTTCAAACAGGATCATGAGATGATAATTATGCATAAAACGGTGGTTTAAAGCTGTTATAGCTTCCTCTAATAACAGTACTCAACTTGATTCTTAATCTAGAACTGATCAGGCCCACTGGCAGCTTTGTTTACCTTGCAAATTTGTGGGCATTCATAGATTGTCGCCACGTCACAACTGTTCTGTGTATAACCGGAGTTGGGATAAGAATTCCTGTTTTAGTCTTCTTTAGTAAGTCGTGTGAAGCGAGTGATTGTAGAGATTTTCTTAATGATTTGAGCACTCTGTTTTTAAACTCTCTAGTTATCTGACCACAAATATCACAATCTAGAAAATGAAGACTACCGCCACCTGTACCCAGGAACAGAATTTATGGACGTTGAAGATGATGAAAATATCATGGTTCAAAGCTGGTGTCAGGGTGGGTGGTGGAATTGGCCTAAGCATTTGTGTTGGGACTGGGATAGCATAAAATGGTTGAGTTTATTTTTAAAAATATTATGTTTTTTATTTGGAAAAATGTCTAAATGATATTTTTTTTTATTTTTAAAAGAATTATTTTTTATATTAACACATTAAAATGATTTAAAAACACTAATTTTTTTAATTTAAAGTAATTTTTTTTCTTTCAAAAACGTTAATAAAAGGCTATAAACAGTTTCTGACTGCCAATTTTGGTACCATAACTTTCATTGTTCTAGTCTCAATCCAAAGGCAGCCAACTCTAGGGGCTTCTGTCATGTCCTGAATCCTGATGGTGAACAAGGATTTTTCAGTACTGCAATAAAATGCAGGAAATACATGGGCTTCAGAGGCTAAACTTTACATCTGAAACAGATGGGCAATTACGTGCTGCAGCATTGAAAACTCCATGAAAATTTCTCGACTGGATCGCATCTGGAGTGAATTTCCTTGTCTCGTCCAGTTTGTTCATGTACTTCAGTTGTTTCACATTTCTTTTTCTTCCTGTAAGCCTGTTTATAGCTACAGAAATCTTGGTGATGAACAGCAATCATCCCACAATACTAGCCCCTTGTAGTAGAAATCACAAGACAATTGATTATACTGTATATGGTGGAACGAGTTACATCTCTTCAAATACACTGTAATTCGTGATCACAAATGACACAAAATTTGTCTCAAACACAAACTATTAAAAAACTGTACGGTAGCTGGTTTCAGAAAAAAAAGCTAAAATAATTTTCTTTTATTTTATATGAAAAAACTCTTCTTTTTTACCAAACCCTCATTTTTTTAAAAACCCATAAGTAACAGTGTTTTCTTAAATAATGGCAAAACCCAAGGCAAAACCAAACACGCTAAATCAACAAATTCAAATTGCTACTAGCAACCTGAAAAACACAAGCGTGCACATAAGTCTTTAGTTGGTCTTAACGGGTTGGGATCACATTGACAAATGAGAATCTACCAGCATATGTTTGTATATTTCAGAGAATTTAACAAGTTTTCAAGGAGAGTATTGCAAAGAGCAACATTTAATCCTACAGCACTCGTTAGAAGTCATCGGTGGAATTCTATAAACATCAGCGTCATATGTACATTCACAGAAACGCCTATACCTTGGTAAGTACGCAGCGTGAAAGGAGCAGCACTTCATCTATCCCCCTTGTGGTTGGTTTGTTGCACGGCGGAACCAAGTGTTGAATGCAGTGAACAAGTGGGGGCAATCTTCAACATTTCGAGTTGAGAAGCTGAGGCACTGCTGCAGCAACACTTGTGCATCTGACATGGGAAGTGTTGAAATAATTCTTAGAAACGTGTCTTCCAGCTCCAGGTAGAGTGATTTATGATTTGGTAACATTGAAGAAAGTGCAGCGTCTTTGCATACAATCAGAACAGGAAGCCAATCTTTTACAAGCTTCATCCTCACCTGCAACCAAACGCTCAAATTAATTAACCATGTGAGCCTACTCGTTAAGGACTTCACAGCAAAAAAGCTTTGTCGAGCCTGCCAAGCGCAGATGGGCCCTAACAATCTTTTGTTAAAATTAAAAAATCAGCTTTTGGAGAAACCAAGAACAACTCAAACTTCAGGAATCCAATCCTTGACGGATTGCTGCTTATTTCAAAGAATTGGTGGCAGTGATCACAAAATAATCTGAAAAAAAGCCAATAGGAATACCTGTCTAGCGGCCAAAATGGTCCCAGAAGCAACAGCATTAGCAAGCTTGCAAGTGCAGCGAAGCAACACAGCTGGAAAGCCCGGAACAATATTCCTCCACGCATCATCCCGGAAAGCCCTCTGCAAATCAGCAGTAAAAGATTCTTGTTCACTCCACTGCTTCACCGCACTATCCGCCACTCCCAGCTCAATCATCCTCTCCACTAACCACAGTAAATGCCTCCCATTAGTCATCGCTGTATGCAAATTCAGCCTCTGTATCGCCTCCGTCTCGTTATGATCCCCTCTAAAATCCGGGCTCGAATAATCCTCGAGCGATTCCTTCACAATCTTCAAGCTTGTCTCAAACGCCTTCTCCAAAACCCTCCTCGCCGAGTCCCTCGATGAAAAATCCCTCAACAGCTTAGCCACAAACGCTTTCACAAATGCCATGTTCGAACTGCTATGAATCGCAGCCAATATCAAACCATGAAGCATTTCCTCACAAGAATCATATTTCGGCGGGGAAATCCTAGCTAATAGCTCTTCAGATTCCTCCTCGCGTAAATATGGAATTAAATTAATCACGCGCTTCTCTTCCTCTTCACTCCACGGCACAGCCTCAAGATACTTAACGCAATAATCCGCACATTCATCAAACAACAACTTTAACGCCACCGGCAAAATATCTAGAGCCACCGCGGCAGAGTTGATCACATTAGTGAAATCGTTTGTATAAAGCAATTCTAAAACGCTTAGATGGACTTCGATCGATCCAGGAGCGACGCCTAATTTTAACGGAATCAGGTACTGGTCGATTTTATTTTCAGCAGAATCGGGGTTTTCCTTGGAGTGCTGCCATCTGTCGGATAAAAGGGCGGAGAAATACTTAGCGCGGCGGAGGACGGGAGAATGGAGGTAGATCTGGACATTGGGTTGATTATTATTGTCGATTGAGTTAAGTGAATCCGATACGTTTATGATGGGGGCAGTGGGGTCCAGGAAGAGGCGGAGGATAACATCAGCGGTATTAAGGTCGTTGAACGAGGTGGTGGGGGAGGGGGTGGGGGAAAGGAGCGGGTGGGAGGAGGTTCGGCGAAGTTTTTTGGAGTTTTCGGAGATGGTTTTGTCAGGGAATGAATCGATTAAGGCGGCGGTGGAGGAGAGGCCAGCGGATCTGGAGGCAGTTGAGCGGAGGCCAGTGGTTGGGGAGACGGTGGAATGGCGGTTGTAAGGCACGCGTGGCCGTTTCTTGGAGGTTGATGGGATCATTATCAAAAAAACTTCTGGATTAGGGAAGAATTTTTCCTGGGTGCAAATAGGAAAGATCAGGCTGGCAGTGGATATTTTTTTAAAGCTTACTGGGTAAACAGGTGGCGTGGTGATGATGACGAGCGGGGAAACTACGTAAACGGTGTTTCTTGTCGTTTACTGGAGAAATGGTGAAAACATTAGCGTACGAGCGCTATCTGGAATTTTTAATTTCTGAGATTTTAACTCTAAACTGAAAATCAGGTTTTACTGAATCAGTTGGTCCGTTTTTTACATTCAGAATCGCGAAAACAATGTAGGGACTAGGGATTGTTTGATATTGTATTTGTTTTCGTGGTTGGGATTTTAAAAAATAGTTTCATAAAAATTATTTTATCTACAGTTTAAAATAAATTTTAAAGTGTTTGGTTAAAACTGTTGTTGAATTTGAAGTTTAATATAGAATAAATAAATAAATAAATAAATAATTCCCTTTAAATAAGAAATTAAAATATAATATAAAAAATAAAAATAATAAAATCTCTAAACTAAAAAAATAGTTAGGATTTTTATTTATTTATTATTATTTTAATATAAAAAAAATAAAATAAAAAATAATTAATCTCTACCCACATAAGCAATATTCCACACACCCGAAATCCAACTCTCACTCCGCTTCCCAACCATCTCCTGACCCTCTCTTCTCTTTCAATCTCCTCTCCGATCGATCTCCCAAGGCACGCCTTCATCTCTTTCAATAAATTAGTTCTCATGTTGTATAACCATGTTTCTCCTTTTCCTTTTCTTTTCCTATTTGCTATTAGGCAGTTGAACATCCTATTTGTATGGTTGAACCAAAGGATGCATGCGCTCAGTGTGTGTGTATGTAAAGGATTGAGCTCATGTCCCATGAAAATTAGCATCTGTCTGGCAGTGAATGGGCTGTGGTGTTTGCTCGTGTTCTGTGGCTGTATATCATAAGATGATTTTCCTTGCAGGACTTTTGAGAAGATGGAGTCTCAAGGTGATCATTGTCTCTAGATGAATAATTCATCTTTATCATCATCATTACTACTACTACTACTATTATTATCATCTTTATTATTATTATTTTATATTATTAATATTCTTAATGTTTTTATCTTGATTATTGTTATTATTAATATCATTATCATAATTATTGATATCATAAATTACTATAACAATTATAATAAATTATTACTAGTACAACTACTACTACTACTACTACTACTACTACTATTATTATTGTTACAACCATCATAATTATTTATTATTGATATAACAAAAATCATAAACTTGTTTTGAAAAATAAAAACAAAAAATCTTTGATAAAAGGACAAGCAAACAAAAATTATTAAAAGAAAAGGATAAAATTAATATTAATATTATTATTATTATTGAAAAAATAAAAAAAAAAAATCGAAAAAAAAATCGAAAAATTTGATTTGAAAGACACGATAAAAAAAACATAAAAACCTTGACAAAAGAGCTAAGAAAACAAATAAATTAGAATTGCATAACTAAATTAAAAATAAAGTACATGTTCAAAAAACATATGTGCACAAATGAGAATTGCAGAACTAATTCCTTGAGAGACCAAGTTTCTGCAACTCACATCAAGCTTGAATCTTGAGAAGAAGACGTAAAGAAAATGAAACAGCAGTTTAAGGACTGGAAAATCATATCAATAGCTACTATGTACAATTAATTACCAAGTTAATCAATTTAGATGTCAGTTGAGTATTTTTTTGAACGCTGTAATACATCACACGGGCCGCGTAAAATCCCATATGAGCATGGAAACAGAAGGCATGCCGACGACGCGCCAACAATAAATCAGCAAAATTTTTAAAAAAATGATTAATTACCAGGACACCTTATATCCATTTTTTGTATTTTGTGTTATATGGGGGTATTTACATATTTGACCATTTAAAAAACAAGTGCAAGGACACTCTATGATTTACTGTGTAGTTTTGTCTTATATGAGAGAAAATTTGTATTTAGCCATTTAAAAAAATATGTGCAATAAATTTTATTCCCCGACAGTTCCTATGTATTTTTGTTTTATTCATAGATATTATGATTATTTTACTATGCACAGGAAAATAAAAAAACAAAAACACCCCTGATCCAGGCTCAAAATGTAGTAAACCGAGCAGCAAAATAATAGGTTTACTGTTCCAATTTTGAATGCCTCTAAATATAGATGAACAATAAAAAAACCATTGTTCATTAAACTCCGGTTTTGTTTTAGCTTCATTAGGAAGAAGTTGCTCGACTACGAGATGGCTGTTCTTCTTCACGTCACTCGCTGATCATATCTTTATGATGGCGCATTAAGCCCCTGTTATTGGGCCCAGAAGTTGTGGCTGGCTTCCATTCTCTAGAGGGCTTTAAGCCCTTGTTATTGGCCCATAAGGTTTGATTCAAAACCTCTGCTTTCTTTAAAAGGGTCCACATTTGAAATGGTCCCATGTCTATTCTATGGGCTCCACGTCTGTCCAACCCAACTAAATGCTCGGGTCCTCGAGACCTCTATTGGCAAGTCGAAATCTTGGCCGACAATTCCTTGCCGAAGTTTTTCTATCCTTTAGCTTGATAAAGTTCCACCGAACAAAATCAATTTGGTCGAGCAGAAGATTAGCTGAGCTGTGTAACACAAACTCAACACATACAGGCAGTTGAAACCAAGGTTATCAATACCATTCAGATTATCGTTCTGGTTTTTTTATTGGAACAGAACGTTTTCATTTCGGAGCGTTTTGGCATGCCGTTTCAAAGTTATACTATTCATATATAATTAATTATATATATATATATATATGGAAAAAAAAAAACAACGGTAAGTATCATTTACTGTCAAATAAAGAGAGACAGGGTCCATGATACTGTGGATCTGGATACCTTGTACACAGGAAAGGAACTACCAGTGGACAAAGTCGACGGGCATTCCAATGTCGAGGCGCCGCGTAGCTGCATACGCTACAGGTAAAGAGCATGGTCCGATATCCGATGGCCTCGGGTCCCGTTATCGAGCTAAACAATCTGGTTGATGGCTCGAAACTCTGTTGCAGGAGGGAAGCAGTAATTGTTTAGCCTGGAATTTCAATTATCTAGCTTACTGCTTGAGTTGCTCTTGTTTCCTGTACAAATAAATGAAATTAAATAATTGCATCGTTGGCAAGCGTTTGACATTTCATATCCGAGCAGATTCTACAATGCTCCTTCGGATTATTCCAAAAGCAGTTGACTTGTTTTCGAATTGCTAGCACATTTTCAACACAGATCTTACAAAGATTTTGAACCAACACACGAAAACTCCCTCACAGATTATTGATAGTTTTTTAAGCAAAATTTTGCATCTTTCACTATTTCTCGAATAGATACCTCCACGCCCATTGTAGAGTTTTCCAAGCCATGACCGAATGGAGCTGTGCTATAAAACATGAATAAACAAATAACGAATACACTCAGATAGCAGGTCGTTGATAATTTTCCAACATTCGTGACTGTGTTCACTGTATTTATCATTTCTCGACCGAATGTTTCTGGACGTCGTTGCCGAATGTGTTAAACTTCTAGTCATGCCATGATCGAAAGACACCACGGATGCCATCGACCAGTTTGAAATTTTGAATTCAGCCGAGGGATCTTGGCCGGCCCCCATAAAAGGGTGCGATGCCATTGCTATTACTGTGGCGCTCCTTCCTTGAATCAATCCATACAGTAGAACTCACGATTTTTCCCATATGAACATTAATGTTTACCGTATGAATCCCTGGCCCCCACTCTTCATTGTCCACTGCTTCTGCTCGGCAAGAGATGCCCCACTGGAAAACGTAATATACAAAAATGGCCTCCAGTTTTACAAAGCCAGCCAATTGTTGCCGAACCAGGCATGAGCGATGCATTTTTATTCTCTCTTTTTAGTGTTTTATTTTTCTCTAATTATGGTCCGAATATCCCTTCCCTCGTCCCATCATTTATTCAAATAGAGATCGTTTTTTTGCGTAAGTTTTTCTTTAGATTACAGCGATACGAGCGATGAAACCAACTCGATACTTCATGAACCAAATATAGAAGGAATAAACGAAGCAGTGTTGGACGAAGAGAGAATCGGTTTTCGATCTGTTGCTTAAGCGACCTGTCTAGGGCTGAGCATGTTAAAGCAGCAGTCTGTAAGATATTTGGGGCCGTGAAAAGCTAAAATCCAAGACTGGCGGGTGGAAATAACTTGTGTTTCTGGCAAGAAACATCTGCCATTTTCGGTGCATTCACGTGGTATATTGGAAGCTTTCTCCGTAGAAAGAAGCAAGTAATACAAGTTTCGAGCGATGCAATACTTTTGGATAAACCCCACTTGACAATTTTTTTCTACCTCAAGCTCAATTCACCTACCCAGATCAGAAGTGTGATTCCAAATATACTAATGGGAAAGCTGTGTTAAAATATTTGACAGCTTCGTATTAAATGTAATCTAAGCAATCGTATGAACCTTCGTATTAGGTGATATGTTACATTGACACTCACGTTCGACCTGGCTAAGACAAATGATGTGGGATTCGGTAGAAATTCATGAGAAATTTCTTGATCTATTTTGTGCTCTAAGTAAAGGCCTCACTGGCCATGGTCAACAGAAAGTTTGTTGAATCTCGTAATTACCATCCTCGGATGGCATCCCCGAGTTATCTCGACCAAGCTGGACAATACCATTCTGAATCTTCGTTCCAAATTAAGGAACTTGGAAGCAAAGAGATTCATGATTTTGTCGAACCCTAATGATTTTCTCAAGACGGGGCCGGGCATGGATTCTAAAGGGTTTCCGTGCTCATTCTTTGCACTGCAAGCTCCACAAACAAGCATGTTGTGCGGTGATTAGAATGGTTCGTTGACTTCAACTTTTCGAATTCAAGATTCATATTTCTTTGACTTTCACCGCACGATGCTGACTCTAATAGAAAACAACTCCACTTGCTACACTGCTAGGTAGCCAGAGTGCTGGTGAGCTGCTAATTAATCAATTTACAAGCGCAGGCGTCGACCAGATACTGTTTAGTTTATAAATATGAAAATCAAATCTGGGCCCATTGTGGATGCACAAGCAAGGATTTCTATAAGAAAGTTGCCATATAAATTGAATATATCTCATTTAATGCGAAAGTAGTTGGCATAATCTTTTCATATTTTATTGCCACAAATACATGCTTTACTCAACCTCTTATACAAGAACGACGAGTCAAAGGTTTGTTGCAAGTAGAAATACTTAATTTCTGTTTTTCATGTTCTTATTTTCTAATTATTATTATATATATATATATATATATATATATATAAAATAATTAGAAATATATATATATATATATATCTAGAAAAACTAGAATAAACTTGTCTTCAAGTTTAGTTTTCGTATTGTTAGAAATTATTAACTTTGTATGATGTGTAAATCACTTCATAATATTATCATTAATATCTTTGTGCATACCTAACAAATGGATCTCACCACATTAATTAATGTAGATAAAAACAATATATTAGTTTTCTAGACTTCTTTGTGGAGAAGGAATCTTACAATCTAAAAAAACAAACATCATAACAAAAAATAAAAACAAATATATATATTTTAAAAATATAACTTCAACATCACCATCTCATCACTTGATGTGGCGAAGTTTGGCATTGATATAAAAGCATGCATTATTATATACATCCGGTCTTTTTTTATTTTTAATATTGCATTTAACTAATTTATGTGGATCTCGACTAATCTTGTAGGTTTTTAAATTAATAGTTATGTAAGTTCTTAATAATCATAATATTAGCAACCATAAATTTAAATCTAAAATTACACAAAAAAAACAAATCTATTAGTCTTGAACTTACCACTATACATTCAATCGTCCTCTAAAAGTTAAGAGAAAAAACATACCAGCTAAACGAAAGAGAGAATTTATTTTTTAAAATAGTTTTTTTTTATTTTTAAATAAATTGAAATAATATTTTATTTTTTCTTTTAAAAAATACTAAAAAAAACTAAAATTATTATCCTATCTAATTAGAAAATACTAAAAAAAAAACTCAAGTAAATTATAAAATTACCTTTTTTTAGAATTTTTTCTTGCATTACTAAACAAACTCTAACGTTGCAATACTTTCTTGTATTATGTTGACTCTCTCCTCTTAATTTCAGATCAACATATGAATGCACCTTTACAATACAAAATTAAGTTACAATTTGGAAATATTGTTAAAGTTATTTTTGAAAATGTTTTTTATAAATGTATCAAAATGATGATTTTTTTTATTTTTTTTAAAAATTATTTTTGACATCAACATATAAAAATAATTTAAAAATTCCAAAAAAATAATTTATTTTTTTTGTGTTTTTAAATAATTTTTCATATGGTGATGTTAAAAATGATTTTTTCATAAAAAAAAATATATCATTTTAATGCAATTCTGAACACAAAATATTTTAAAATACAACCTCAAAACAACCTCAACCAACCAGACTCTCAAACAATACAAACAATCAAATAAGTGTTTGTAGTATAGCTCTGTAATTTCTTGCATGGACGATTGTGTTGGATTTTTTAATGTTACCTTCTTTTAACCAACTCACTAATATATTTATTTTTCATATGTAAGCATTTAGTTTTTTTTAACCAACTCACTAATATATTTATTTTCCATATGTAAGCATATAGTTTTGTTTGTTTTCTTGTTGAAAAATATTTTTTTACTTTTTAGATTTTTAATATATCAATTTTAAAAATAAATTTTAATATATATAATATTATTTGTAATATACTTTTTAAATAAAATTAATTTAAAAATCAGAATACTGATTTGGGTTCTTAACGAATTTGGATTCAGGGTGTGTTTATTGTTGCAGTAGTACCATGCTTTTGAAAAAAAATACTTTTAAACTTTTTTATGTTTTTTAATTGTTTTTCATATGAAAGTGTTAAAATAAATTTAAATATTTTTTAAATATATCTTTAAATAAAATACTTTGAAAAATAATTGTTTTTATAATATCAAACATTACCCTGTAATAAAACTCAACAATGACACGAAAAAATCATTAGAAACCCCACAGGATGTGGTAATTGAAAAGCCAATAAAAACAAAAACAACAATGTTTTTAAAACAATTTGGTTATATAAAGCTCCTAATCTGTTATAAGTGGCATTTGCGTAATAAAACCTTTATCCAGCCCAAAAGTTACCGGCTTATCATGACTTAGGGTGAAAAGTGAATATTTTTGAAGAAAAAAAATAATTTTATTTTTGATTTAAATATATTTTTAAAAATAAAAAATATATATTATTTTAATATATTTCAAATAAAATACATTTTAAAAAAACAAACACAAAAAAACAGCCTGTGAACGTCTTTCTCCTTTGCATTTCACTTTTTCTAGTCTGTATCCGTTTAAACACTACACCGTCTTCTATCCTCTCTCTCCCCCCCTTTTCTCTTACAGCACCAAGCGGTGAACATTCAAAATTTCCTCAGTTTTCCCAGCAACCAAACACCAACGTTTTCTAACATTCCCAAGAAACTTTCAAATCAATGTCGGATTTCGACACTGAAACAAAAATCAACACCACCACCACCAACTACTATCTCCCTCATAAACTAACATCAACAACGCCATTTTTGAATCTTAAACTCTATGTTTTAATTGCAATTCTGTTAATATGTGTCCTCTTAGTTTCATTTTTTATATTTCTCTGTGTTCACTTACGCCGCGCGTCTAGAAAACGCAACAGGATGCGAGTGAAACACAGTTCGGGATCTATCCCTTTAGTGTCTAAAGAAATTGTGGAGATTAAAGATTTGGATTTGAAGGAAAACAAAGAGAAAGATGAGGGCAAAGTAGTAAATATGGGTTTTGTAAAGATGGAGAGTAGTGGTGGTGGTGGTGGTGATGTGGAGATGGGAAAGAAGAGTGGAGCGAGTAGCAGTAGTATTAGTGACGACGTTTCTTCGGTGGAGGAAAATATAGGGTGGGGTCGATGGTATAGTTTGAAAGAGCTCGAGATTGCGACACGTGGCTTTGCTGAAGAAAATGTGATCGGTGAAGGAGGGTATGGTGTTGTCTACAGAGGTGTTTTGCAAGATGGGTCTGTTGTTGCTGTCAAGAATTTACTTAATAATAAGTGAGTTTTCAGTTTTGTTTTAATTATTTTTAAGGTTCTGTGTGTTTTGTTCATATTGTTATAGTTTCTGTTTTTAACTGTTTTGTTTATGATGGCATTTAAAGTTTTGGTCTTTTGATGATGGGGAGTAAGTGTAGTCCAGGATTAAATGTTGAGGGATTGATGTTTTCCTGAAAACTATATTTTTAGCTTGTAATTCTTCTCTCTCTTTTTTACTGGATTTTTAGCTTGTCATTCTTCTCTCTCTCTCTTTTTCCACTGTTGGGAAAAATGGAAATATAAGAAATCCTTACATGGTTTGTAATGAAATCAATGTTTAAATAAACACGAATGCCCTGATTTGTTACAGAGAACTTTTGAGTATTCTCTTTACTTATTGTTACAGAGTGCTAGGACCAGGTTATGAAAATTCTCATCAAAAGCTCAAGTCTTTGAATATTTTAAATATTTATCTGGATGGACTTAATATGCTGCGAACTTTGTATTTCTAGGGGTCAGGCGGAGAAGGAGTTTAAGGTAGAAGTTGAAGTAATTGGAAAAGTAAGACATAAGAACTTGGTGCGCCTAATTGGGTATTGCGCAGAAGGTGCTAGCAGGTATTTGTCATATCCAGTCCAACCTGTTTATGACAAGTTGAAGGAATGAAATACCTCCTGTTCTCTTGCTATTTGCCCATTTGAACTGTTACTGGCCTTGCAGGATGCTTGTTTATGAATATGTTGACAATGGGAATTTGGAGCAATGGTTACACGGTGATGTAGGTCCTGTTAGTCCTCTGACCTGGGATATCCGAATGAATATTGCAATCGGGACAGCAAAAGGGTGCGGTACTCTATCCAGGCTCTAGTTTCATGTATATTAATTTTCCTGAGAGAAGGTTCAGAAAATTGTAGTGATTGTGAACTGACAAGAACATCAGAGCTCAAGCTTTAATCTCTCTGTACTGTTGTTTTATTTTTTCCAATTGAAAGATGCTTGTGATTTTTGTGTTTAATTTTTATGGTTCCTCCCTATGCTGCAGGCTGGCCTATTTACATGAAGGTTTAGAACCGAAAGTTGTTCATCGAGATGTAAAATCCAGTAACATACTTCTGGATAGAAAATGGAACCCCAAGGTCTCAGACTTTGGATTGGCCAAACTCTTGGGTTCTGAAGCAAGCTACGTGACCACACGTGTCATGGGGACATTTGGGTGCGTATCTTTTCAAATATTAAAGCTATAAATTTCAAATTAACTTGAATGTGGATGGCTTCCATGTCTTCACTCGACACTTACAGTCTTTATTGTCATCTGCCTCAGATATGTATCACCTGATTATGCAAGCACAGGTATGCTTAATGAGGGGAGTGATGTGTACAGTTTTGGTGTTCTTCTTATGGAGTTGATTACTGGAAGGAGTCCCGTTGATTACTCCAGACCAGCTGGAGAGGTAAAAACTAACACCCCCCCTCTGTAGGATCTGTATTAAAGATTATCTTAACACTGCTTCAATGGAATTTTATCAGACGAACTTGGTTGATTGGTTCAAAGGAATGGTAGCAAGCCATCGTGGAGAGGATCTTGTAGATCCCCTCATTGAAGTTCCACCTGCTCCAAGGGCTTTGAAACGAACATTGCTGATTTGCCTCCGATGTATAGATTTGGACGCCAGGAAGCGACCAAAAATGGGGCAAGTTGTTCATATGCTTGAGGCAGATGACTTTCCTTTCCGTGCGGTAAGTCCCCATGCATACTATTTTTCATGTATCATTATCATTAAAACTGCTTGATGAGGATGCCTTAACTAGTTCCAAGATGTTGGACTAAAGAACCATCTCACCTAAAACCTCAAGTTGTTAGGTGAGATCACCCCTTAGATGAAAGTCGTTTGGGCTTGAAATTTGTACAGACTCATATTATCTTGTGTTTAATTTTTATCAAATAGATTAGGGATGATGAGATTCGAACTCTTGACCACTGAGTTAATAAGGTTCCGATACCATGTCAAGAAATCATCTTACCTAAAAGCTCAAGTTGTTAAGTGAAATCTTATAATATGATTTATATTATTCTCTAACATCGCATACAATTCTCTAACATTGCATACATAAGTAATACAATTAGCATATTCTGCAGATTAGATTTTGCTAGCCTAGATGGCAAATGAATTATCGAGATTCTAGAAATTTAGAACAACATATTTTTTGGACCAACTACAAGGCGAAAGGATGTTTGCATGAAACTTTAGATTGGCTAAGTTTTTGGCTAAGCAAAAAAACTTTGGTAGAGTCAAGTAGTTGTTTGTTTGTGCAGGAACTTCGATCAGTTCGAGGGAGAGATCCACATCCTTCCCATGCTGGTATCTCCAACAAACTTCCACATCCAACCAAGCATCCTGACAGTGGAGCTGATGCAGAGAAACCAAGGCGAAGATGATTGTTCGCAATCTGAAGCTTATTGTGCTGAATTCAGATTATTTTGTAGCTTAATTTTCCACTTGTATACGAAAGAAGTGATTTACATCTTCAATGTGCATATATCATATTTACACGTTTTGTCCTCCACCTTCCGAGTCGAAGGAAAATACTGACTCAGTTCCAATACGCATGGCATCTTGGAATGGGTGAGGGATAGTTGAGTTCAAACGTGGTATATTTTTAGCATTCGCAAATTATGTTGAGATCCCATATGCGGACATTAATCTTCATATCACTTGAGCTGGGAGATGCCACCGAGTCTAGAAATCCGAGGATTGTAAATTTGGTTCGGTGGTGAGATGGCTAACCAAGAACAGAGCCTGATGCCCCCGAGCTGAACTTGTCAACTGCGTCAGTTGCCAAATCCCATGCTTAGGGAGTGAAACCTTCTCGGTCACCACCATCGTGGTAGCGATTCTGTTGCTTTCATCCTTTTATGTTTTGTTTATGTGGGGTTTGTACATTATATATATTAGATTTTAAAATATTATATATAAAAAAATTTGAACAAAAATAGCAACGATTAATGAATTATTTCAATTATTACTTTTATTGTTATTATCATGATTGTTAAATTATTATAATTATTATTAATTTTTTATCTTCTAAAATTTATTCTTCAAATTATTACAGGTGTCATTATGGAAGTACCATTATTGGCAATATCATACATAAAGAAGCCAAAGAAGTCAATTTTAAATAAAAATAGCATCGACTAATAAATTGTTTCAATTATTATTCGTATTGTTATTATCATGATTGTTAAATTGTCACAATTAATATAGATATCAATATAACCATTATTGTAAATAATTAATATTCTGATTATTATTGACAATGTTATTGTTGCCACCATCATTATTATTATTAAAAAAATTAAATTATTATTTTTATTTTTAAGATTTATTCTTCATTTTACTATATTAAAAGTATTTCAAAATATTGAGATTAAATTAATTTGAGATTTTTTTAAAAAAAACTTAGCTCATTTTTTATATATATACTTTAAGGCACTAATAGTAAACAAATGTCAAAATATATAATTAGTCTTATATATTTTTAAGAAAAATACCTTTAAAATAATCGTTATTATTATTTTAAACACTTTATTCATAATAAAATGAATTATAAAAAAACTAAATAATCAAAATTTTTGTAGGCTGATTATTTCGCTAAGATGTACAGTATTATAAAAAAAATCTAGGATCATTAATATTTTTATATATTTTAAACATTTTGATTTTGGTGATGGCGAAGCGCGGAGCAAGTGGCTCGTTTATTTTTTCATTGTAGATAATTTTGTCCAATTTTTCTACTCGTTTTGTCTACGTGTAGCTTCATATATTTTTTATTTACGTGATATTAGATTTAAAATATCATACATAAAAGGTTGCAAAATTCAATTTTCAACAAAAAAAAACAGGATTGACTAATGAATGATTTCAATTATTATCTCATTGTCATTATTATTGGCAATATTATCGTTGTCACCATCATTATTGTTATAATATTTTTTATTATTACAACAATAATCATCACGATAATCAACATCATTATTATTATTAATATAATTGAAACTATAATTAGTATTATTATCAATATTATAATATTTTTTTTTGTCATTGTTGATATTTTCTATATTACTTTATGAGTTATTGTTATTATTACCATTAACACCATAATTATTAACGTCATAAACACTATAACCATTACAAATAAATTAGAATTGCTATTATCATTATGATTAATAACGCCATTATTATTATTATGGTTATAACACCTAAAATTATCATTACTATTACGACTAAAACAATAAAAATTATTAAATTGCCCCGAGGAATAAAAAAAACTAAAAAACTCTAACAAAAGAGGAAGCAAGAAAAAAAACTAAAACTATTATTATTATTGCACATAAATGAAAAAAATCTAAAATACCCTTAATTCCAAGGTTAAAGTTATTGTGCACCAAGGGGTTGAATAATAATATCTTTATTATAATCCACTGTAATCTGTGTCTACTGGTATAATAATTTCGCTATAGTTAAACCATGATCTCATTTAGCTTATAGTTAATATATATATATATATATATATATATATATATATATATATATATATATATATATATACTATATTGCTTGTGCATTAGTGTGGGCATGCATGTGCATATAAGCTTATATTTGAAAATTTAAAATGATAAGCCTACATTAAATAATTATTAATGAAATTACAGACCAGAGAGCAAACAAGAGTAAATTTAAGTTAAACTTTGATGCGCTGACACAAATTACTTTTTACGAGCCCAACTTTTGTCTTGCAAAATATCATAAAAGTAAGTCGATTACTAATTGACAAAGACTTAATCAACACCAACAAAACTATTTGCAAATCGTTGTAGAAAAAAGTAATGCTAAGGTGAACAATGAAGCAAAAACTCCTTTTCAAAATGAGAGACAATCCATTCCCTGCTAATTTCCCTATGCCAAAAGAAAAGTGCAAGCTATCAAAATAAATGAAAAAAAGCTTATGCTATTAAACCAAAATTTGTTATAAAAAAAGGGTTAGTGTGCAAAACAACCTCTACTCCGGAGAATGTGTGACTGCCTATTTTTTAGCTAATTTTCCAAATTCTTCATTAATAATGATTGTTTTCTGCTTGGGATGAATGGAAAATTGAGAGAATAATAAAAAAAAATTATATAGGCAAGCTTATTTTAAGAAATTACAGGACATGCAAAAGAAATAAAATGTTATGAAAGGCTCCTACTGAAATTAAAAACATTAAATTCAATTTATAAAGAGTTATGCAATCAAATTGTTAAGTAAAGTTCAAAGGTGATTGCAAGATAAAAAAAATATAAGGTAAGAAAAGCAAACCCATTTGAAAGGATTCTATTCGAGATTCAGACAAAAGAAGAAGCTTGGAACTAAAGCTCCAAATGAGATTTGACACTTCAGTCTCTCTGTAAAAAAAAATATAGAAATGGTAGTGTAGGCAAGCACTTGTGTGTTAAAGGAGGGTGGGGGCAGGAGAGCTAACCATATGGATTGATGAACTGCACGCCCTACCTAATTGATGATGCATGTAGGTTCCTATCAGGAATTAGTTTATTGTTGGGGGTTAATGATTATGGGGTCAGTGTTGATCATGGCTATTCTTGCCATCTCAGCTTTTAAGTAAATCGATAATGGATTTTTATAATAGCATTTAAAGCGAAGGAGATGAAAAGACTTGAAAAGACAGGAATATCAACCCGGATGATCCACAGAAACAAAAATGCCCCCCATGCTTTCCCTGCCTTGGAAAAACAAAGTAATGAAAAATCAAGATAACCCTCACCTAACAACATGTAAGGCTGAATTCATTAAGGGCATAACCAACAACACACTGTCATTGTCCATAGTAAAAACATTTCTATCCAACCCAAGTTAGTAAATTCATTTATTTATCCTTTTTTATTTTTTTTTCAATTTCACTCTCTAACAACTCAATCTTCAATTTTTATTTAGTTTTTTTTTAATCTCATTATATGATATTAGATTGTTTGAGAATTGAGTTTTTTTTTAAAAAAAATTTTTTGCTTACAATAATCTTTATCTCATGAATTTAGCTTTATTTCTTCTCGATTTCAATCTTTAACATTGGATATGTTGGGAATGGAGCTTTATGATCTATTTATTTAGTTTTACTTTTATGAAGTTATTATGATCTTATGACTCAAGTTATGACTTTAAACTTCTTATTTTGTGTATCCTTTATTATTAAGTTGATTTAAAATTAAACTTTTTTTTTTTGTTTTCAATTTGCTTTTTGTTGAGTTATATCAGTCTCATGTATTTAGCTCCTTTTTTTTTCAACCTTTAACATTGGATCTATTAGAAATTGAGTTATGTGATTTTTTATTTGATTTTTATGAAGTTATATACTAAAGACTTAGGTAGGGGGTTTAGCATATTTGTCCTATTTGACTTGGATTGTTTTTTCCCTTTGATATTTTTTTTTCAATATCATCATTTTAATATAGAGTTGATTGAAAACTAAGCTTTATAATCTATTTTTCTTTCTATGGAGTTATTTTGATTTAATGACCCAAGTCGTGGGTATGAGAGGTTAATCTAGGTTGACTCAGATATTGTTTTTAATCTTTTTTTGAATTAATATTTTTTTTCAACTTTGTCATTAATATTGGATTGACTAAAGATTGGTCTTTATAATTTATCTTTATTTTATTTCTATATTATTATCACAATCTTATAAAACAGGTCATAGATTTTTACTGGCTAATCTATGTTGATTTAATACATCTTCGTCTTAATATTCGTTTTTTTTTTAAATAGCATTCAATGTGTCATTATATCAAAATTTATAAAAGATACTATCTAATATGTATCATATTTTGATTTCATGATTAGAAATTGTTTTTATAAAACATGTTAGACACACTTGAAGAATATTTTTTTATGTTGAAAACAATTATCCCACCCATAACTCAGCAACACCAGGTAATATTAATTAAGTAAAGACATGAGGGCCTATTGATAGATCAACATGTTTTGTTTTTTACTTGGATCCTCATTTAAAAGAACTAAAGCTAGGGTGATGATCCAATATTTTAGGTTCAACTAAGCGCTAAGCTCAATCATATATAGGTCAAGAGAGTATTTAAACCCATAAACTTTCTGCACAACTAAGTAAGTCTAAGCATATATAGGTATGGTGAAGTGATAAATTTCACATCCTTGGGCTAAACCAAGTGCTAAGCCCAATGACATATGAGTCTTGAGAGAGCTACGGGACCTTATATTTTTTGGCACATTTGAGTGCTAAACCCATTAGCCTCGAGCTCAACTAATTGTTAAGCTTAAATACATGTAGCTTTCATAATCTTATTAGGCCACGAGATTCCAATGAGTTAGAGATATTTTTTCTTTGATGAGCCATAAATATTTTCCCTCATATATATATATATATAATCACTTTTTAGTTCTCCCCTCTACCAAAGGGTAAGGATGATAGACTATAAAAATCTATTGAATCCTTAAAAGAAAGAAGCTCCCAATCTTTATTCTCAATCGCAAATATATTTTAGAATCTATCTCTAAAATATATTTTTCCCCTCCAAAAACAATATTTAAGAGAATCCTTATATTCTTCAAAGATGACCTTTTTGTAAGAATTAAACACTAACCACTAACTCTTTTGGCTAAAAAGAAGGACTAACGGTTAAAACCAAGAGATTAGATGATTATCCTACATGTAAGATTTTGCTTTTAAGTTATTTTGAATTTCTATGACATCACTCAACCTATAAACACCCTAACACATGGAATTTTGTATTGGAAATAATAAATTGGCTGGACAAGAGTGCATATTGAAATATTATTTGGATAAATGAATTCTATAAAAGTAATTAGGCTTGAATTAAATGTAGCTAATTGCGTAACTAGTCATCGGGTGTGTTAAGGTTTAAGTGTTGAATAAGAAAATGTTGAAATGACTTCAAATTGAGTTAAAACACGAGTTATGATTTCTAGGAAGGTTAAATAAATATGGTTGGTGTAATAACATGACCCATAAATATTGGGTTGAATAAATATGTTCAGTTGATTTAGATTACGAGTCATGATTAATTGATGTGAAATATTAATTAAAAAAAGTTGACTAAATTTTAAGATATTTATGATGTTGATAATATTATATGAAAGTTGAAGAAAATATGTGTAAAAGGTTATTTTGATACAAAATATGATATAAATGAAATCTGGTTATGAGATGAAATAATGTTCCAATTAATTACACTTGTGATATGAAATGAATGTTAATCTTTATTGAGACGAACTAATGAGTGAATTATAAATCAAGGAGTTGTTATGAGAGTGACATCGATAGTTAATAGATGATACATATTTGAGAGTGTGATTGAGGTTGTTTTTAAAAATATTTTTTTATTCAGAAATGCATCAAAACTAATTTTAAAAAATATATATTTTTGACATTAACACATGAAAATGATCTAAATACACTTAAAAAATTTAATTTAAAGTAAAAATTAAAATTAAAAATTCAATTTTTTTCAAAAATGAATTTTTGAAACGTAGTGTCAAATAGAGCCAATATAATAAAAAGAGATTCATTCGAGGTTGATGGGTATGCATCACATGAGAATTATTTTTATAAAAAGATTAATAAAATTATTTTATTTATATGGTTGTTAATGTTATTAACCATAATGACATAAATATTCACTATAAATTTAATGATCTTGTGTGTTTTACAAATATTTTACTTGAAGGCTATATTTTTCATAAATATTGACAGTAATTATTGCAGATAATCATATCAATTCAAAATGACATGATTTTAAAAAAAAATAAAAAAATAACAATTTTGAACAAAAACTTAAAAAACAAAACGATGTCATTATGAATGAGCATCCGGAGTCAACTAGATTTCAGGTTAACCGTCAGATTTTATAATCTAGCCCCGGATAGCCATACATTTAAATCTTGATACGTTCTTCTAATAATTCTGGAATGAGATAATTTACCGCTATCAATCACGAGAGAGACAACAATCCAATCTTCTGTCCTTGAGCCGCACCAGCCATCTTCCCCCTCTTCAATTAACCACGACGTATTTATCATTGAATCTGAAGCTAACACGTGTCACTCACATTCGGTGTGAGTGACACGTGTTAGTTTTTTGAGCTAAACTCCATAAAATAAAATCCGCCAAGAACTCCAAATTACCGTCGCCACCCATTTTCAAATCTTTTTTGTGTTTCGGTGCCTACGAGCGAAAGAGGCAAAACGAGCTCTTATGTAATTACATCACAACCAGATCTACTCTATCTGAAACCAACACGGCGCCGTTTTGTAGAGAAACATTTGCCAAGTTTTAGTGAGAGAAAGGGGAGGATTGGGAGGGGGCGATGGAGGAGAGGCTAATGGTTAGGTTAGAATCGGCGGTGGCGCGATTAGAAGCGCTTTCATTGAGAGGGGGAAGTGTGGTGGAGAGTGGCGGATATGATGCTGCAGTGACGGATCCGTCGGTTGTAGCGTTCGAAGATTTTATGGGGACATACTTCGGCAGGGTTTCGAGCGCTGGAGAGAAGATTGGAGGACAAGTTTTAGAAGTCACGAAGATCCTAGAACAAGCTCTTAACGTGCAAAAGGAACTTCTCATTAAGATCAAGCAAACACAGGTCCTGAATTTAATTAATCTTCTGTTTAATTTTTTGAGGCTGTAATTTTAAATCAACGAAGTTGGCGCCATGACAATTCATGTGTTTGACTGGTCGAACTTGATTTAGTTTTTCAAGTAATTGTTTTCTGTTGAATGGAAGGTTTGTTGAGAAAGTGTGAGTGATAATGGCCCTTTGGAATGGGAACTTGAAATGTTATGATAAGAAATGAATATTTCATGGCTGCAAGGAATTATGTGAGAAATCACTGTTAATTTTAAGTTTTCACGAAGTGTTATCTTCGGTGACAATCTAACTGAGAACGGTCATTGTTGCACGATGGAGTGAAATTCGTGTTAGAATTTTTAATAGGAAAAGTATGTCTTCGTTATTTATGGTATCATTGTTCTCTGGTGGTCAATGTAGTGGATGTTGTAACTATTGCACGAGAACCTGAAGACGGGATAGAAATAATGGGTTAACATAGAAGCAGTGAAGGTTCAAGATATTGGTCAGGGGCTTGCTGTCCACCTTTTATTTCCTTGGCAATCTCCATTGATAGAGAATGGAATTTCTTGATGTTGAATGGTTCTTTCCATTGGTGCAGAAACCTGATCTTGCAGGATTGGCTGAATTTCTCAAGCCATTAAATGAGGTGATCATGAAAGCAAATTCAATGACAGAGGGAAGGAGATCTGATTTCTTTAACCACCTGAAGGCAGCTGCTGACAGTTTCACAGCTTTAGCCTGGATTGCCTACACTGGAAAAGATTGTGGTTAGTGAATTTCACTGTCTATTCTATATTTTAGTAGCATATAGGTCTTGATTATTTCATGTAAACTCTGATATTGTCTTCTTTCTTTTATTTTTTTATTTAAGGTATGAGCATGCCTATTGCGCATGTGGAAGAAAGCTGGCAAATGGCTGAATTTTACAATAATAAGGTACTTTATGGTCAGCTGAATCCTTGCAATTCACTACAAGGAGCTGCCACGAAGTAGGGATGTTCTCTATAACTGTTAACTGTAGGAAGAAAATAGAACTGTGAGGATGTTTCTGAACTGGAAAGGAAAGTTTGCATTAAAAGCACGCCTCAATTAATGTATAAAGCAGCGTATTTCAAGGAGTCCCGTGACTTTCTTTATTAAAAAATTAGCCACCAATCCTGCAATTTATTTTTCTTGTTTTTTCCTTGACTTCATACAAATCTTTCTTCTGTAAACCTTTGTATTCTTATTTGTTGTTTGATACCTGCATTGAAACACTCTGTATTCACATTGTATAGTTGCAAATGAAAACAAGTTATTTAGTGAACGAGGAAACTATACTAATCGTTGCTAACATTTTGTCCTGTAAAATTCAGATTCTTGTAGAGTACAAAAGCAAAGACCCAAGTCATATTGAATGGGCCAAGGCTTTGAAGGAGCTATATTTACCAGGTTTGAGGGGATTATGTAAAGAGTCATTATCCCTTGGGTCCAGTGTGGAGTGCAACTGCCAAAGCAAAAGCTGCTGCACCAAGCGCCCCTGCTCCTCCACCTCCTCCACCAGCTTCTCTCTTCAGCTCTGAATCCTCTTCTCCATCGTCATCAAAGCCAAAAGAAGGGATGGCTGCTGTTTTCCAAGAAATCAGTTCTGGGAAGCCTGTGACAGCAGGTAATCTTATTTTTCACTTTCTCTACTAAAAAAAACTTGTCTGGGTCATCGTTTCTGCTTTCTCATGTCCCAGGTCTTAGAAAGGTCACAGACAATATGAAGACAAAGAACCGTGCTGATAGAACTGGTGTTGTTGGTGCTAGTGAAAAAGAAAGCCATACTAGTACACCCTCCTTCTCCAAGGCAGGGCCTCCAAAACTAGAGCTTCAAATGGGTCGTAAGTGGGTATTCTTAATTTTGAAAATGGTTTTGATTTTAATTTTAATCAAGTTGACATGGAATGCAATTTGTATATTGTGTCTTTGGTTGCCCCTTTTGGCAGGTGGGTTGTCGAGAATCAAATTGGAAGAAAGAATTTAGTAATTGATGACTGTGATGCAAAACAGTCTGTGTATATTTTTGGATGCAAAGATTCAGTTTTGCAGGTTCACGGTAATTTTTATACTCTGTAAATATATATACAAATGCAAACCAACCATCTGTGGATATTGCCCAACATCATGCTCTCTGTTTAGAAATCCACAAGCAGCTTAGTTGATTCTCACAATCTGCAGGGAAAGTTAACAATATAACAATCGACAAATGCACTAAGATGGGGCTTGTATTCATGGTTAGTATGTGAAAGTCTGAAAGAAAAATGCAAATACAGTTCACTGCTCTGATGTGCCATTACACCTTTTGAGTTGAATGCTCAATTTTTTGATAAACAGGATGTGGTGGCTGCTTGTGAGATTGTGAATTGCAGTGGTGTTGAGGTGCAATGCCAGGTATCTTATTTCAATTGACTTTGTTAATACTGTTTTTATGATTGGTGATAAATAAGTATCAATGCTTATTCTATGGATTATGGATAGTTACATCTAAATTTATCCCCTGCTCTAGGGTTCTGCTCCTACAATTTCAGTGGACAACACGGGAGGCTGCCAATTATATTTAAGCAAAGATTCTTTGGGGACATCTATTACTACTGCTAAAACTAGTGAGATCAATGTATTGGTACCTGGTGCAGAACCTGATGATGATTTGGTATGCTTTCAGATTTTACCCTTTTCCCTTGCTTAATTCTCAAAGATTTAGCTTGTACTTTTCTTTTCTTGGTAGCATGTTCAAATTCCATCAATCTGAGGAGCGTGCTCAAATCACAATCAGATTCCTTTTGTTGCAATTATTGAAATTTTACATTCCAATTTCCTCAGAAATGTCTTCCCGTGTCTTCATTTGTAGGTGGAGCATGCTCTCCCACAACAGTTCATTCATATGTTTAAGGATGGC
The DNA here is from genome assembly GCA_029228465.1 of Salix viminalis. Lineage (NCBI taxonomy): Eukaryota > Viridiplantae > Streptophyta > Magnoliopsida > Malpighiales > Salicaceae > Salix > Salix viminalis. Next base: position 9,779,777 of record CM055429.1, on the reverse strand, counting down.
CATTTTGAAACTACTCCTGTCTCCCACTCTGGAGGGTAGTTGCATCAAGTTCCTACTTTCCTATTTTATTTATTTATTTTCTTGATGGCTGAGGGGTGGCTTCAATACATGTTTTTTTGTTCCTGGATTCAATTTGCTGTCAATACATGATTGTGACGCATGATACACTGTCTGTTGTTCTTGCCCTTCTTTATTGCGTGGGTATATTCAGACTTTTTGGAGTTTCTGCATGATTTTCATTTGCAGAGTCTGTTTCTCAGTGGCTTGTCTTGTTGTGAGGCTCTTTTAACCTCCATTTTTGTTGTAATGAGAAAGAATTTTTGTATTATTTTGCGTCATCAAAGCCTGGTTTTAATTTCTTTTCATAATTCTATCCCTTGTCTTTCATGAGCTGATAAACTGAATTTGTCACCATCCTGAAAATTTTAGTCATTTAGTTCAGGAAGTCATTATTCCGATGGTATATAAACGTGTCGATTGCATGAAATAGATGTTGTAGCTTAGCAAGATATTTTTAAATCCGATCAGATGCAAGTTCCATCCAGTCTCTAATCTTTTAGCACTTCGGCTAATTAAAACAGTTATTCTAACCAAGTTTGTCAATACTGTTTTGATAGATGTTTCATTTTTTTAATTGGGATGGAATGTTTTGGTTTCGGTATGTTATTTCAGGAGATAATTAAATATATTAATTCAATTTTTTTTTCTCAAATCTAAAAATAAAATTATTTAAAATTGTGTAATTTAATCTTAAAAAAGAAACGTAAAATGATTTTTTTGAATAAAATTATGAAGATGTATAATATTATAAGAATATTATTATCAATCTTATAATGTTATTATATTATTGTTTTAAAATTTTAACATAATATATATAAATATATCAAAAGATTCTTTGTAAAATTTTATCTCAATCTAATGATTGGATTAAGAGATATGATTAATATTGTAAAATTATTTATTATTTAAAAAAAATACTATTTGGATGGGAAAAAATAGGCAGAACGAAATCGGAATATTTTGGTTAGTATTTAACTGAAAAATTTGAAATGAACTGAAATTTAAATTGAGATAGAAAAGATATTTTATCTTGGTTTTTTATAAATGTTTTGACCGTTTTAACTAAAACAGGACGAGAACGAAATCTACATGACTATAACAACTTACTCTTGGAGTTTCAAGCCGTATGGCTTTATGACTCTAACTACATACTCTTGAGTTTCAAGCCGTATGGCTTAAAGTTAGTACCCAAGTCTTTTTCTTACGAGATTAGCAATTAAAATTATTTTTTTTTAAACATCTAAGTAGGTGTGGGTGGTAAGAATTTAGAACTAATAAGTTTGATTTTCATATAGTTTTAAGTTTAAATTTTGTGGTTATTAATATGATAGTTATTGGAGATTTATATGATAATTAATTTTAGGGCTCATGAAATTAATTGAGATACAAAATATTCATGTTAATAAAAATATTTATTAAAATTAAATGCTACTATGGCTGCACATATTTTTCGCTACACGATGGATGGGGGAGGGTCATATTTTTCGCTGCACGATGGATGGGGGGAGGTCATATTTTTAACATGGCTTGTCCTTGGCACGGGATACTGTACAAATTTCAATTATTTTGGGGTGACATCCATCTTGAAAGTCACATTTACAGAGGAGGTGGGGCCCAAATTTCAACTTTAAAGTGGGTAGGTTGTTAAAGTTGCCTGCCTTTTCCAAGTAACTTCTGGCCCAACACGAACCGCCATGGAATCCATCTTGATTCTTGATAATACGTTTATTGATAATCTAATGTGAATCCCTGCGGGCCATGGCCACTCCTGACCGTTGCTTCCAGCTCGGGTTCTTGATTAAACTCGGGCCCATCACATTCCTTATCTCAAATTCACATTATTGCCAAGAATTATCTTCTTCCCGTCGGCAAGGTATGCATGGTAGGATTTGCGCATATTAGGAGAATTCAGACAATTTAATTACTTTTTTAGGGTTTCGTTTTGATCCACGTGGTGTAATAATGGTAATAGTAATAATAATAATGAAAACAGTTAGAAGGGAGGCTTGACCCTGGAAAGTCACCACCCACTCCAGACAAGGCGAGCTCAAGTTGAAGAAGACGACGACGACGACGACGACCTCTCTTTTCTAGAGAAGACCATATTGTGGTAGAACGACCATTGAAAGCTGGAATGGTTTACAAAATATGTTGGAAATAGCCAATTACATTTCGCCTCCCAAATTTTAAAGAAGATCACACTAACACAATGGGCTGATGATACAAACTTTTTCCGAACCCTCTTCGGCATGCTTTTAAGGTTTATTCAAAAGACCATGAGCATCTCCTTAAACAATCAAACTTATCATGTATTTTCTTAAAACAATATGACAGTATTGTTTAGTGAAACCTATATTTTGTGCAACTTCACTTTCATTAACAACATAATTATAAACTTTTTTTGTTTTGTTTTTATACTAGTATCTACCATGAAACCAATAACACTTTCGATGTATTTTATTTTATTTTAATTTTCTTGCTTTTGATATATCATTCTCATGCTCACCTACATAGTTAAAATAGGTAAAAACAAATAAGTTAGTATTATTTTAAGTTATTTTTATGGAAAAACTATTATAAGTGAAGCTCAAAAACATAAAGACTACTAGGAATTTTCAAGTTTCTCTATAACCAACATGAGTTAAGAATTATTGATCTCTCCCACAATAAATTTAGTGGAATGTTTCCATCATGGTTGCTTTAGAATAACATAAGATTATAAAAGCTATATTTAAGGGAGAACTCTTTTGTAACTGATTTGAAATTGCAAAATCATCCAAGTCCTAATACATATATGATAGATATATCTATCCTGACCGTTGCTTCCAGCTCGGGTTCTTGATTAAACTCGGGCCCATCATATTCCTTATCTCAAATTCACATTATTGCCAAGAATTATCTTCTTCCCGTCGGCAAGTTATGCATGGTAGGATTTGTGCATATTAGGAGAATTCAGACAATTTAATTATTTTTTAGGGTTTCGTTCGTTTCACTTTTGAACCGCGTGGTGTAATGATAATAATAATAATGAAAAAAGTTAGAAGGGAGACTTGACCCTGGAAAGTCACCACCCACTCCAGACAAGGCGAGCTCAAGTTGACGAAGACGAAGACGAAGACGAAGACGACGACGACGACGACCTCTCTTTTCTAGAGAAGACCATATTGTGGATGAACGAACATTGAAAGCTGGAATGGTTTACAAATACGTTCAGGTGGAAATAGCCACTTACATTTCGCCTCCCAAATTTTACAGAAGATCACACTAACACAATGCGCTGATGATACAAACTTTTTTCGAAACCTCTTTGGCATGCTTTTAAGGTTATTCAGGACACCATGAACACCTCCTTAAACAATCAAATCTAATATTTGAGTGGATATCTAATCAAGTTTGAGTTTAATTGATATTTTTACTTTTGAAATAATTATTATTATTCCTGTCATATAACATAAGGGATAATCAAAGAAAGGGTTTAAAATAAGGTTATGTTTTTGTTTGAGCAATTCAAAGGTTATGGTCCTCTAAGTTCAGTTTATTTACTACTAGTGTTGATCACTCAATCTCTCTTTCTAAGTTTAGTTTATTTACAACCAATTATGGTCAAGTGTATTTGGTTTGGTATTCTTGAATCACTCTAAAGATATACTCTATACATATTAATATATAGGGATTAATAGGTCAAGTCTCACCTCTTTATTTTTACTTGTAAAAAAAGCAGTTATCATAATCAATGATTATTAGCAACATGCAATGTAAGTAAATCATGATAATTTGTTAACTTTCTTTTAATTTAATTTGTTACTTTTATGGAAAAACTATTATAAGTGTAGCTCAAAACCATAAAAGACTACTAGGAATTCCTAAGTTTCTCTATAACCAACACGAGTTAAGAATTATTGATCTCTCCCACAAGAAATTTAGTGGAATGTTTCCATCATGGTTACTTTAGGGTAACATAAGATTATAAAAGCTATATTTAAGGGAGAACTCTTTTGTTGCTGATTTGAAATTGCAAAATCATCCAAGTCCTAATACATATACGATAGATATATCTAACACATGGTCAATTTCTAAGAAATATGTGTTTGGTATTTTCATGGTCAAACAACAACATGATAGTAATCATTGTCCTAAAATTGAAAGTTATATGTTTGAACATGAATAATAAGCAATATATAATCTTGAATAAAGTACATAAGATATTGAATGGAAACATATAACATTGCCTAATAGTTTTCTACAGTGATAAAAGCAAGTATGATGCATATGGTACATTATGTTTTCTTGTCTTAGATAACTAATTAATACTATTTCAAATCCATTATCACTAGCAAATCAAATAGTTTGCACTTTTAGACAACCTAACAATGAAAACAATAAAAAAAATTCAACAAAGAAATTATACATAAATTGATCACACAAATTACAAATGAATATTTTCCCCTAAACAATGATTTTCATAAAAAAAAAATTATATAACCTTTGTAACAACAACAATGAACATGATTACCTTTTAATTTTTCTTAATTGACAAAAAGATAAAACAGTGTTGTTATGATTTTGTTGACATAGAAGGATGAAGTTTGACTATTGAAACGAGAACAAGAATAAAAAGAACAATTTTAACCATATTTTATTTTTCTTGGTTGGGAGAGAGAGAGAGAGAGAGAGAGAGAGAGAGAGAGAGAGAGAGAGAGAGGGGTGTTGTTGTTATTTTATAGGCACAATGGTTGACTTGAATTTTATGGATTCTAATTATAGGGATGAAGATGAATAATTATTTTTCTTATTTTTTAGGTTGCTGATATGACCATGTTTTAATGACATGACTTATTAATTGTAGACCTTGAGATAAATTAAAACAATAATATAATAAAAAATATAGTCTAATGAAATGAAAAAAGGAAAAAAGAAAAGAAATCATGTTAAAAAGATTAAAAAAAAAGAGTTTATGACCAAACATATATATGTTAACAAAAGTAGAAATGGTCTAGCTATTCTGAGAAACAACTAGACCAATTTATGAAATGGACAGACCATATTCCAAAATAGTTAGACCATTTTGGTTATTACCACTTAAAATTGACAAGGTGAATAAAGGAAGAAGGATAAATTTTTTACTTCTTATTCCTTGCTTTCAACTTAAAGGGAATAAAAAATAATGGTGATGAGTTAAATGAGAGGATTTTAAAAGAAAATACATTCACAATAAAAACCAAGAGAGATAAAAAAGAAAGAAGATTGGATTAAAGAGAGAGAAAATAAGGAGAAATAAGAGGAAAATAGATAATATTTGAGGAAAAGAAGGAAGATTTATAATTTTCTCATAAATCTTACTTGTGTATTAGTTAATCCATGAAATACAAATAATGATATTGATAGTTATATAAAAAGAAAGATATTTAAGTTGAGAGAATTGATTGATATTCATTAAGGAACACTAAATTATTGGCTTTCCAATAGTATGTCAAATTGATTAATATTTGTTAAAGAATACAAAATTATTAACTTCTAAATGAGAGTGCCAAATTGATTGACATATGAGATGGGTTGGGCAAATTGATTAATATTTGTTAAAAAATATAACATTATATATCCGAATAGAAATGTCAAATTGATTAACAACAAAGATGAGTGACCAGATTGATTGATATTCATTAAGAATATCAGATTATTGGCTTCTGAATGAGAATACCGGATTGATTGACAACTAAGATAGGCTGATCATATTGATTGATATTCATTAAGATATACCTGAGTTCTGAATGTTGATGCGAGATCAACTAACAACTAAGATAAATATACTAAAATAATAAGTACTTAAGAGAGAGTAGTGGAATGTTGGCTTTGATATGGAAATGCTAGAATGATTATTTGAGTTATGAATATTATGATATTTGTTTAGGATGGAATACATTTATATAAGAGAACGTTGGATGATTATTATGAATGAATAAAATATTATCTAGATAAAAAGTTAATTATATTCTTTAAGAATTAAATGAGATTTTAACTTATGACTTAATAAATATTATTGAGTTTGTTATAGACAACTCACAAGCTCTCCAAAAGTAATTTTAGCTGTTATTTATTTGTAAATTTAAAAATCATGGCTTATCAAATTATAATATCAAACTCATGGATTGTAATTTTGAATACTCTATTTTAAATTATAATATAAATATTCTCGACTTTAAAATAATAAAATCATTGATTTATTAAGATGATATGATATATTTGTAATTTAAAGTCTGATAACACTACTATTTTACATGGCTATTATATTTGAAGTAGCACCTATATAATTGGTTTAATTGTTGTGTGTATGTCTCTCTCTCTCTCTATATATATTTTTTTTGGTTGATATAGAGTTGTTACAAATGTTTGGATGTTATATAGTGGTTGATGTAGAGTTGTTATAAATGTTTGGATGTTTTAGTTTTAATATCTTAGTGATATGGAATAATAAAAATTAATTAAAAAATAATGAATATAATCTTTAGAATATTGAATTCAAAGTAGGTGATGAATTTGAAATGATTGTGATTGTGGTGTTATTATTTGTGAAATGATTCTGATGTTAGTGACATAAAAAACTCCAAAATTTCACTGATCCGTTATAAATAATAATAATAAAAACAAATTGCACTATTTCCTAGAATTTTCTCGGTTGGAAAGCTAAAAAGGCAGGGATCAATTCCACGAGGGCATCAGTTCACTTTAGTTGAATTTTCCACAACAGAATCGAAGTTTCTACGCTTCTTATTTAAGAAGTTGCAGAGACCATTGCATTCCATTCTTCTCCCCTTTCATTTCTTCGTCCCTTCCATACCAAACATGGCGTTTTCAATCCTCATCTCTCTCTCTCTCCTTCAATTTCTCAACCTTGCAAGTAAGTTTGGATTTTGATTATTTTCTCGGCCTTTTGAAGACATAACACTAAGAGTGGGCACCGATTAATTTGTTTTTTTTTGTCACAGGCGCACAGTCGTTTATTGGGGTCAATTATGGTCAAGTTGCTGATAACTTGCCATCACCATCCGCCACAGCGAAGCTACTGCAGTCTACTGCTGTGCAGAAAGTTAGGCTCTACGGTGCTGATCCGGCGATTATCAAAGCACTGGCCAATACCGGAATCGGGATCGTTATCGGTGCGGCGAATGGAGACATCCCTGCTCTAGCTTCCGATCCCAACTTTGCAACTCAGTGGATTAACTCGAATGTCTTAGCTCACTATCCTGCTAGCAAGATAATTCTCATCACTGTTGGTAACGAGGTCATATAACATTAACGCTATCACAATTTTTATTTTTTAAACCCTTGATTTCTCATGTTCGAATTTTTATTTTCCGGGACTCCAGTACACGCAAGGCTAGAATTTCACAGTCCTGACATTGCTTTTACAGCGAGAGCTAAATTATGCAGGGTATTGGTTTTGACAGGTATTGTTAACAAATGATCAGAACCTGATATCTCAGCTTTTACCGGCGATGCAAAATATGCAAAGAGCACTCAGCTCCGCCGCACTCGGTGGCAAGGTTAAGGTCTCCACCGTGCATTCCATGGCCATACTATCTCGGTCCGACCCGCCTTCTTCAGGTTTGTTTAACCCAGCTTATCAAGACACTATGAGAAGGCTGCTGCAGTTCCAGAAGGACAATGGCTCACCCCTTGCCGTTAACCCGTACCCGTTTTTTGCTTACCAGAGCGACCCGAGACCCGAGACTTTAGCCTTCTGCTTGTTTCAACCCAACTCGGGACGAGTCGACTCGGGTAACGGGATCAAGTACATGAACATGTTTGATGCTCAGGTAAAAATAATTAAGGTTTGCAATAAATAGATATGAATTAACTCGCTTTTATCAGTTGGGCTTGGTAGAGGCCCAGTGACACGTTGACATGTGAGGTCGATAAACAAAGGGGGAGGACAGGCGTGTGAGATACCCCTTTTGTCACGTGGGACTTTGATGGGGGATTAGATTCTCTGTGCCTTGGTTAACTTTATGCGTCAAAGCTTTACACAAGGTCTTGAGCAATTTCGATCACCTGGCATTAGTTGAGTCTTTGTTTTTTCATCTGCAGTTACTTTGAGTGCCAATCAAAACTTGCCATTTGGCTTGCACATATGGAGGGATGAGAGTTCCATCAATGTTTGAAAAATTGGCTTGAGATGATCGATGATCATCTGGGGTTCATTTAATTTCCCGCAAATTTGTCTCACGTTTTAAAATTATTTTTCAAAAATCTTGAATTTATTTTTTTGCTTTAAATGGTTTTTATTTTGAAATTATTTTAACCGGTTATGATGTTAAAAATAATTTTTAAAAATAAAAAAATATTATTTTAATACATTTCTAAACCAAATCAATTTGAGAAACATATTCTGCCATGGTAAAAAATTGGACAAAACAACGGAAATGTTGAAAATCTGTCTAAACTACCTGTGTTAATTTTAAGAAATTAAAGCGATGACAATTGGTGAAAGAAATTTGGAAAAAAACATGTATTTTCTCAATGACTTCATGGAGAAGCAATTTGCAAACAATTCCTTCTTCTTTTATATGCTCTTGCTTTTTCGGTGAGAGGATTGAGGGGCACTGAATTGCACTGATGTGACTTACTGTGCCTGATGACAGGCTGGCCATTATTGCTATAATTTATGCTCTGATCCTTCCAAGATTTGAATCATTCTGAATGTAAAACAATTTCATAATTGTTGAAGTTGAAATTATCAGCTCATCCACTGCAATTTTTACTAGTGTTTGAATTATGGTTCTGTAAAACAATTCCGAATGATTAATTCTTTGGTTCACCAAAATGATTTTAACCAGTTCTTGACCTGGAAAATGAATTGCAGGTTGATGCCGTAAGGTCTGCGTTGAATGCTATGGGATTCAATGACGTTGAGATTTTGGTCGCTGAGACTGGGTGGCCTTACAATGGTGACAGCAATGAGGCTGGACCAGGCGTTGAGAATGCAAGAGCTTATAATGGCAATCTGGTTGCTCACCTCCGATCAATGGTCGGAACTCCATTAATGCCTGGAAAATCTGTAGATACATATATCTTCGCCCTTTATGATGAAGATTTGAAACCTGGTCCGGCTTCTGAACGATCATTTGGCCTTTTCAAACCCGACCTCTCGATGACATATGATATTGGTCTTTCAAAGATTAGCTTGGTAAGACAATCTTCTTTTTCTTCAATGTCTTGATTAATGGTTTTCCTAAAACTCCCCATCTGGTCTTTTTCCACAGACTCCATCTACACCAAAAACTCCATCACCGAAGCCAACAAAACCATGTTGGTGCGTGCCGAAAGATGGTGTTTCTGACGCGCAGTTGCAGGCAAGTCTTGATTATGCCTGTGGACAAGGCATAGATTGCGGCCCCATTCAACCAGGAGGTGCCTGCTTCGAACCAAATACTCGTTGCATCACACGCTTCTTATGCCATGAATCTTTACTACCAGATGTCTGCAAAGAATCCATGGAACTGCGATTTCTCAGAAACAGCTACACTCACATCCCAAAATCCTAGTAAATTTCTTTCAACTCCGATGCTATTTCGCATGTATATTTAGTATGTGATTGGAAATGTAAGAGAATAATAGCTTTTGGTTTTTATGGCTGCTTACGTACGCCAATAGGAATACAGAGAGAAGAATATATTAGCTTTTGATTTTTACGGCTACTTTATGGGTTTAGGTCCCCACGTTACCAGAAATCTTCATCTTTTTGCGGTTTATATTCTTTTCCCTGGAATGATTTTTATGCTTCTGAACATGTCTTCTTTAATTGTCAGGTTACAATGGCTGCATCTACCCTGGTGGGAGTGCCTGAAAACCACGAGGAGGTTCATCACATGGTATGATCAAATAAAGAAGTTGTTGAGGTGTTCTTACATCTGTAATTGTAAAGGCTTTCTCCTTTAATTGGGAAGCGTTGATTTATCTCCCCCCCTCCCTCTTTTTCTGTCCATATTCGTGTGATCTAATTAATGCTGTTAAGGTAGCTGGAAGTGTGCCTTAAACTGCAGTTATGCTCAGATGAACTTTATAATCTGTCGAATAGATATTCAATATTGCTAATCCTTTCTTCGTTTTCGTAATTATGAGCCCATTTGGTTCTGTGAAGAACATGTTTTTGCTCAATGATCGATGTAAAACTAGAATGGACATGCACGATTTCCTTCACATTTCATGAAAGGGATCTGGGTTTGGCAAGAGTTCATTTCAATCTGGCCATATCTTCGAAAGATTTGCACGGGAATCCTCTCTTGCCTAAACTAGCTGTTCTATTCAATTCCTTAAATCACATGAAACATGGAAGAATCTCGACCTTGTCTTTGTGCAAGCCTCGCTTCTCCACGAACACTCTCCATAATCATGTGTGCTCTTTTCTCGTCCTGGTTTGTGCTTGGATGGCAGGAACGGAGCCCACTAGGAGGAAAAGCCAAGCATACAATTGTAAGAATTAGAGATCAGAGTTCTTTCGTTTTTTCTTAGCAGATATCTCCAATCAAAGGATGACAATTTTACTTGAAACGTGAAGTGTACAAGTGATTGAAAAACATATGCTAAAGTAAACAGTGAGATGGTAGTTGGGCCTGGGCCCGGGCCCAAATTGGGGATTCATAACAATGTTGTATAACAACAACATTATCTGATCGATAGTCTACATGGATTTCAAGCAGAATGAGAAGACTTCCATATTCGAGCAGGAGAATTGCCGTGTCAAGGCGGTCCAGTTTAACTATGGGTGGCTCTCAATCTCAGTCGATAGACTTCTTTTTTCCGGGCACACGACGATCTGATATATCCATGGTTTTTTTTTAAAAACCCGAAGCTTAAAAGCCTAGGTATGGATAATTAAGAAGAAAGCTAAAATAGATCGTTCTTTCACTGTATATATAGACTAAGAAGGTGTTTGGCATTGTGGTGCGATCTGCGATCCGCAGATCGCACCACAATTTGCCGTTTGGTAAAAGAATTAAGCGCTTTTTTTTGTGTGGGACCCACACCAATTTTTAATCAAAACGGCGATTGAAAAAAAGCTCCAAATTGGTGCTTTTTTATCTGCGATTCATGATTATACAAACCACGATACAAAATCCATTTTCATTTTAACATGCAAAACGTGCAGCTGCCCTCAAATCCTTTACAAATCCATTCGATAATTAAAAAAAAAATGATCTGTGCATGGCTCTCTCTCTCGCATCTCTCTCTCTCTCTCTCTCTCTCTCTGCCCTTCAACAGAACAGCCATGGAAGCCGAGAGCTTCCACTGCTGACTCCGGCCACCACATACCACCATTTACGATGAAACCACCACAGGAAGAACCACCTCGTCCTCCTCTACCCGTCGGTATCCTCCGTTGAAGCTCTCGTTGTAGTCGGTGAACAGTACCGCCATCTTCAAACGCTTCCTCCGGTCACCACAGGCCACCATTTAAGACGCCACCACCACAGGAAGAACCACCTCGGCCTCATCTACCCGTAGGTATCCTCCGTTGAAGCTCTCGTCGTGGTTGGTCGGAAGCCACTGTGCACGTGAAATATTCACGCAGTGCCGCGAGTCTCATTACCTGTCGTCAGCGAAGACGGCCACGATCTGGCCCGCTGTTTAGTTAGAAAGTCGACTTGGGTCAGGGCTGCAGACTTTTCGGCCCTGTTTCAAGTCCCGACCAAATTTCAATTTGGTTGGTCGCCCTCAGCCCTGACCATTTTTAAATATATATTTTTTTTAAAAAATGTGTAGATACAGATCAGTCCTAATTAAAGGGAAATATCTGTTCGTGATGAAATTGCAAGTAGTGTGATGGGAGATTAAAAAAATAATATTTGTTTTTTTCATGAATTATTAATTACATTATATTATTATAATTATTAAATTTACAATATTTAAAAAAAATATATATATATATATATATATATATATATATATATATATATATATATATATATATATATATATATATATATATATACCCTTTAAAAGTAATTTCACAAGTTAAAAGCAATATGAAAAGTTTGGTAACCAAACACCCAAAACTGCTTTTTTTTCAACCTCCAACTCAACCACAGTTTTAACCAAACACTTCACTGCTTATTTTGCACCACAGTAAAAGCGTTTTTTTTGAAACTGCTTTTTTTCAATCGCAATCGCAATCGCAATGCCAAACACACCCTAAAATTACTATGAATTAGAACAGTAAAATGATATTTTTACCCCTCAGCGTACCTCAGGTTTAATGCTGGAATCAAAGGTAATCTAGCATTTTCACATTTTCATGCATAGTAAAATAACTCTTCTAGCCCTTATAAGACAAAAACAAAGTTTTTCCTGTAGGGGTATCACGCTCATTGTATATTTTCCATGAACAGTACACGCGGTGGGGTAACTACTGATTTGCCCCCCATAAACGACAAAAAGCCTCATTTGGCATCAGGGGTGAGACCGTAATTTTCACTGTTTCTAGTTATATTTAATTTTGGAATGAATAATATCTTAGGTGTGCTAATACTGATATATCCCTATATAAGATAAAATGCAAGAATTGACTGTAGGGTGATTAGATAATTGACCAAGTTTAAAATAATATTTTCGACTGACTGCAGCCTGCGCGTCCGAAGGACACGCTTGCTGTTTCTGGGCTCACACCCCCTTCGTGTGGCGCATGCGGGCTACTCCAATGGTGAAAAATGTCGATCCGGCATGTCACTGGATGCGCCTCCATGTCATTCTCCTTATGGTGGAGAGCGTTGCATTCAAAGGTGGTCGAAAAAGCTCCAGTTCGCTGTTGAATGTTTGTTCCCTCTTTTCTCTCTCTTGCCAGCGAAAGTGCGTGGCAGTCCCTGGTGTTATGCAAGGTTTTATTTCAATCCCTTATTTTTTGAATGTGTTTAATGATCCTGATTTCTGGTATACAAGTTTTGATTTGTTTCAATTTCGCCCTTCAATGGAAATTGATTATATATTGCATTTTCATTTCGGTCCCTCAGTCTTTTAATTTCCGGATTGGTCTAAAATCCCTAATATATTCGGTATCAAAGTTATGATTTGTTTCAATTTTATCCTTCAATAGCAATTGATTATAAATTTGAGTTTCATTTCGATCCTCGGACTTTTAATTTCCAATTTCGTTTGAAATTCTTTAATTTTTTCGGTATCAAAGTTTAAATTTGTTTCAATTGTGTCCTTTAAATTAAAGTTCATATACATTTGTTTTTTATTTTGGTCTTTATACTTTTACTCTTTGATTTTATCTTAATTCCTTTATATATATATATATATTTCTGAAATGACTGTTATTTTTGTCCATGCTTATATGTACATGCTCTTGGTTTTTGTTCTTAATTTTTTTATTTCCTCTGTTATTAATTGTTTTTTTTTTAATTTAACGTTTAAATTTTAATTTGTGTTGGTAGTCAATTGAAAAATGATATTTAGTATTTTTCCCTTTTGTAATTTTTTTATTATTTATTCTTCAAAAAAATAATTATATTTTAAAATGTAATCATTTTTTTTTCATTTGTTTTTTTTATTAATGACTTTTTGTTAATATTTGTTGTTGTGAAAATTTCTAATTACTATAGGTTAGGAATTCAAAATAATGATAATGATTATTTGTAAATTTATTTTTCTTATAAATATATGAGACTAAGTATATATTTGTTTATATTAACATCTTAATATATATATATATATATATATATATATATGACCTATTTGTTTTCTGAAAATAAAAAATAATTTACTATAAGTGTTCTAAAATACTTTTAATATAATAATATGAAAAATAAATCTTGTAAAATCAAACAAAATTAATTTCTTTTTTTAACAAAAAAAATATGGTGTCATTGATAGTGTCGCGACGTGCCCTAACCATTTTTTTTTCAATGATGTTTTTTTTCGCAATGAAAATGGTTGGGGCACGATGTGACCGCCATTATCGAGTAAATACTTAGCTCATAGTTGGACGTTTCACAAATCTGAACCCCGACTTAAAGTCATGAGGCAGACCGCTAATCCCCTACCTAACTTAGAATTGGTTTTATTCAGGAAATTTAAATGCATAATGACATTAATTCAAGTCCGATGTTATGCATGGATTGAAAATAAAATGCATGCTAAAGCAGTAAAAATGCATGCTAAAGCATTAAAAATGCATGTAAAAAAACTGAAGAATAAACAATCAAACAAACAAAGCTCAGTCTGACAGTATCCTCAGTGGAGTCTCGATAGTGTCGCGATGACATTTGTTTTCACGCCTCGCCATCCTCAGAGAGGGGAATGATGTGCGGTGAAATGAGTGTGCTTTATAGTCATAAAAATTACAACTATAATTATCAGGAATCGCCACCTAGTATTAAAGGTCACTAAGAAACCTGTTGGTCTGCGAGAGTCTGAGTAAAAGGACTTGTTGTGCAAGGGGAAGACACATCACCCCTAGTGCACCCTACCTATGATAAAGTTGCATTGTTGTTTGATTGTTTTTCCTAAGTCATTTTTTATTGGTATTTTTCTAAGATTCGACATAGATCTCTCTTTGTGAGAGAATCTCTACCTCATTGCAAGTTGAAAGACTAATGAAAAATGAATTTTACACTGCATTTTGAAAACCATGTATTTAACTATTTACGAGTGTACTTTACAATGTAATTTTTACACCATAATAGCTAAAACAAAATAATTGTTATTTTTTTTTGATATTTTAGCCAAATTTCAATGGGATAATCATAAACTGGTTACAATATCCCATTTTTCGTTCAAAATATGAGAAAGATACAACATATAATTTTTAAGAAAAATATGCTTGAAAAAATCTTGGGAATTCGGCCGTATGCACGAAAACAACTCATTTTTTTTGTTTTTCTTTAAATGCAATTTTTATATATTTTTTTAAAAATCGGGTCGGCATGGCCCAACTAATTGGGTCGACCTAGCCAAGGTAGGCCAAAGGCCCAACTTTGCTGGACTTGGGCCCGACCCAACCAACTAGGTTGGGCCGAGAGCAGGCTGGCCCAAAAGAGAAAAAGAGCAAATACGTGAACAATAAAATAGAGGGTGACCGATGGTGATGAGAGACTCACCTGCCAATACTGCCGGGTAGAGGAGGTCGAGATGGTCCTCCCTGCGGTGGTGGCATCGAAAATGACGGCTTATGGTGGACGGTAGGAGTGATGGAAGAGGCTGCTATTACCAACAAACTGTGGTTGTGGTGTTGTCGGAGACCTGTTGGAGGTCACAATGAGGTTGCCTGGGTTGAGATAGGAGGAGCTGCTGGTGTGGGGACGGAGACCAGGTGGTGGTCATCATAGGAGAGAGAGAATTGCCTGCAGGGAAGGAGAGAGAGAGAGAGGGTTGACTGCTGTGTGGGTTGCGAGGGAGATGATCGAGCTGATACTGGTTTTCGAAGGAAATCGAGGCTGTTGCTGCGTTGCGATGGAGGGATGGTCGTCAGTCATGGTTGACATTGAAGATGGAGAGGGTTGTCGTTGTGTCTTCGTCTTCCTCCCATGCTAATTTTCTTGTGTTTGTGTATGTTGTTTCTGTGTTATATTTATGTGTTGCACCTCCTGTTAACACGATGGTCTCTCCCTAGTCAAAAAATTTTCTCCCCTAGTTTTAACCATCCTCCCCGTTTAAACGATCATCCCTTCCTTTTTAAAGACTAAATTAGACATGAGAGAGGTGTTCATGAATGAGATATTGCGTGTTGCAGGAGTGGTAGTGGGTGGCAGACATGGCTGCCGGTATGGGCACAACATGGCTCCGGTAATGCCTTAACATGTAAGTTTTTATGACAATAATATAAAATAGACTGATAAAAAATGGGTTGTGACAAAAAGAGTTTTCGACGGAAAACCAGAAAGAACGATGTTTTTCTCTTTAATTTTGGCTTCTAATTTCACCTAAAAAGTTCGTCACTGAAAATTTTAATCTTCTCAATTTAACCCAAATTAGGCTTTCAAACTTAATTTCTCACCAATTAAGCCCTTAATAAAATTAATTTGACTCATTTAAAGTATAATATAATTACTTACGCATTATTAAATCCTTCAATTAGGCTTTGAATTAATTCCTAAACATAATTACACTTTAAATTGGTTGATGATTAAATCAAACTAGCCTATAAATATATAATTATGCCTCTCGACTTAAGTTTTATATAGATTTATTGAATAATAAATTATTTTAGCATTGAGTCTGTATTTTCTTTCATTTCTTGGCACAAAATAGGTACGATCGAGCTCTTGAAAACGTCCAAAATCTTCACCTTAATTTTTTTGCCGACACTAGCCCCTTTTATTTTATTTTTGTTATTTTTGGGTAGATTTGGGGAATAACCCAAAATTGGGTTATGACAGATAGTATGACCAATAATAGTTAAAATATTAATTATGTATATAATATTTATAATGACAGCTATAAGAATTATGACAAAAATTCAATGGTCAATATTTTTTTTGTGGAAAATAACTTTTTTTTTTTAATGTATGACATTTCATCTCTCATATTACGCTAAAAAAAAAGAAACTGCACGTTGACAAGACAGGTAGAAAAAATATATCAAATTATCTATAATAATAAAATAAAATTGCCTTGCGTTTCGTCTCAGTCAGCACCAAATTTTTGAACATGTAATAAAATTGTTAATGGTCCTATTTTTTTTAATGCTATACATCTGAGTTAAATAATCAACTTAAAAATTTGAAATAACCAATTACAATACGCACAAAAACAATCAGTTTCCTACATAGAAAAAAATAATCATTTCTAACAGATTTTAAAAGTTTTAGCAGTAGCAACATTTAATCACTTTTAGGTGGAAAAAAATTATTTCTATCAGATTTTATCAATTACAATTTTACTAATTAAATATTAAATTAACCAATTACAACACATATAAAATCAATAAATTTCATAAATAAAAAAAGCTCAGCGCGGACAAGTTAGGTCGTAAGCTCTCTAAAGGGTGTATCGGGGTCCATCAATATCTGACCTATTCTCCTGCGAGACCATGTCAAACCCTCATAGGTGTTGGATTCCTGTTTGAAAAGAAAAAAAAAGAAGAAGGAAAACTGGTAGCAGCAGCGCCTCCCTCGAAGCTCAATGATCTATCTGGTTGGACCTTAAAAAATTCTGTAGAAAATGCGAGTCCACGGTGGGTGGTGGTGGTGGTGGTGGTGGTGATTTGTGATTGGATCGTTTCTTAACCACACAAAAAAGGAAAATGTGTTCACACGTTTTGACCTCTGGGTTCAGAAGCATACATTTTAGTTTCCAAATTTATTTCTATTTTATGGATTATTTTTTTATCAACTTGCATTATTATATATTTGGGTGCTTTTACGTCATCGATTATATTGTAATTGTAACATAATTCCCCTACAAACCAAACCCTTGGAACTATCATGGTGCATGCACTTCCCTTGTTCATTGGAATAAATACTTTGGTGGTGAAATTATTTATGATTGTTTGGAAGCATGATTGAAATTATTTTTTTTTAAAATTAATTTTTATTTAAAAAAATATATTTTTTTAAATAATTTGAAATCCAATAACAAACATGTCACATTTTTGAAATTACTGCATTGGAGTCAAACAAGCTCCACGCCTCACATATAATCAAATAAATGAAAATAATAGCATATATTATTAAAAATACAAAACTATTCACAAACTACATTTTTTTATTATATTTTCTTTATGAATTGAACATTATATTCTTTATTTGAGAATGTATATAAAATATAAAAAGCCAATATGTCGGTTTTAAGAAAATAATTATTGTAGAAAAGAAAAGGAAAAATATAGTAGTAACAACGGTTTTTAAAGTTTTTTCTTTATTTGAAAATGTATACAAAATATACTATTTATTTTTTAAAATATCAATAAAACAATTAAAAAGTAAATTATCATTTTATTCCATCCATTCACTACAGGATTAAATGCTTGTTTGAGAATGTGTTAGATATTGTTTTTCTAAAAAGATTTTTGTTTAGAAATAAATTAAAATAATATATTTTTATTTTTTAAAAATTATTTTGACATTAGCATATGAAAATGATATAAAAACATTAAAATAATTAATAAAAAAATTTAATGTTTTTTTTTAAAATAAAGTGACAAACACCTGTATTATACATCTATTCGATTTATATACTAGTCAAGTCGAGTAATTTTACTCAAGATGTCAAAATAAATTTAATTTGCTAACGTTGAAGGTTTCCAATTGTTTAATACCAATTGTATATAGGATAAGATTAATAAAATATAAAATCTGAAAATATAATGATAATTTAAAGGCCCCCCGAAAAAAGAAAACAGCACGACACGTAAGATAAAAAGAAAAGAAAAAACAGAGTGTACTCGGCGGTTGCAGTAAAAAAAATAAGGCACTACCTCCCTTCTCTCTCTCTGTCTCTGTTAACCTCTGCCAAAAACATGAATTGCAGCATCCGTCCATTACCACCTGCACAGCCTCAACCGCCTCTAAAACTAATCAAAACTATATATCCCACTCTCTCTCTCTTAAATTATTGAATTTTTAAAACCTTTTTTTTCTTAATCTTTTCCCGAGTCATGATTTATGATCACTACTAGGACTTTAAGAAGAGATATATAATTACAAAAGCTTCAAACTTTTTAGCTCGCTTTTTTTTTGGGTTCTTTTTAGAACAATTGAAGATAGTAATGTCTGTTTCGGAGCTAAAGGAGCGCCATGTGGCGGCGGCTGAGACGGTGAATTCCTTGAGAGAACTATTGAAGCAGAAACGCCTTCTTTTGCTTGATACAGATAGTAATAATCATTTCAATTTTCTATCTTTCTATTACGTATCTGATAAAAAATAAAAGAAATTGGATCTGATTGAAGTTGTTATTGGGCTGCTGCAGTTGCGAGATACGCGACGGCGCAAGGGAGGAGTCCGGTGAGTTTTGGGCCCACCGATCTGGTTTGCTGCAGGACTCTTCAAGGACACACTGGCAAGGTAATAACAGCTATTCTTGTTTTTTTTAAATTTAATTCTTATTGTTTTCTTCGTAAATATAACTTAGGGGTTGGGGTTATTGATTTAACTGGCGAAGGAAGCCATGTAGAACTTAGTCGTTGCAATTACTAGAAGGGTTTTTGTTATGTTAATTAGTTTTTTTGGTGTAGATGCGACCTGCTTTATGCAGAATTTGTTATCTGCCACTAACATAGGCGTATGAATGTTATGGCCTGGCTTCCAAAAACGAAGTCTAGTGAAGATTGGGTGATTTCTTATACTTTTAAGATCTCTCTCTCTCTCTCTCTCTCTCGGGGCGTGTTTCTGAAAGTGCGAGAAATATTCATCTGGATGAATCGATTATTAAACGAGAAAAAGTTAGTGCATATTATGGACATAGAGCACTCAAGGAACAGATAGTTTGGTTTCTTAGAGAGGCCCTTTGAATGGGAGAAATTAGAAGTTGTCAAATTTTTTATTGAAAAAACTGAGAATTAGAACATCAACATTTTATCGATGCTCTGTTTGTTAGGAAGGGGGAGGGGAATGGATTGAGGAGAAGGAATGGGATGCTTTCTAAGTTAGTTTGTTGGATGGAGACCCAAGAAAGGAAGGGAAAGGATCCCGAATGTCCTTCCTGTCATGTAATTTGTAATCCAACCTTTCCTCTCTTGTTATCCCAACAAGTAGATAGATGGGTAAATATCCCTCCTTCCTACTCAATTCCTCCCTTTTACCCTTTCCATCCTTCTTAATGAACAGAGTGCAAGCGAAATTATGAAGGTTACCATAAGTATTTTGAAGCTGTGAAATGAGGAGATGATGCATAAGATCTGCAGACTAAAGGGTAATTATGTTGTATTGATTGCTTGTCAATTGTAATTTGGCATGAGTGCTAAACAATGGGTTTCAAATAGAGTTTTTAATACCCATAACATCTGCAGGTATATTCGTTGGATTGGACCCCTGAAAGGAATAGAATAGTAAGTGCTTCTCAAGATGGGCGATTAATAGTATGGAATGCTCTAACAAGTCAGAAAACTCATGCCATAAAGCTACCTTGTGCGTGGGTGATGACATGTGCTTTCTCTCCTACCGGACAATCTGTTGCTTGTGGCGGTCTTGATAGTGTTTGCTCAATTTTTAACCTGAATTCACCAACTGATAAGGATGGGAATCTACCTGTATCGAGAATGCTTAGTGGGCATAAGGGTTATGTATCATCCTGTCAGTATGTTCCAGATGAAGATACCCACCTGATAACAAGTTCTGGCGACCATACATGTGTTTTGTGGGATATTACAACAGGCATTAGAACTTCCGTGTTTGGAGGAGAATTTCAGTCTGGACATACTGCTGATGTGCTAAGGTAAGGCATTCTCAAAGTTTTCTTCGAGCTAACCTTGTTACTGCAAGAAAAAATCCTCACATGCATGTCCAATTGCATATCCACATACCTTTTGACTTCATATTCAATTGGGCTATTTGCCTAGTTAACTTTCAGCTGCTCTTGTAGTAGTGCTGTCTTTTACAACCATCTATTTACTCTATGTCAACAGTTATTTATGGTGCATCCTGTGATAATCAAACCTTATAGAATAGATGTTTTCTTTTCATCCTTTAAATCACTCATAGCATTACATTATTACATTCAAATTTTATGATTTTCTCCCTTGTTGGGGAGCAATTAGCACTTTTGATTTTGACCTCTGTGATACTGATTTGTATCCTGCAGTGTCTCAATTAATGGATCAAACTCTAGAATGTTTGTATCTGGTTCCTGTGATTCAACTGCCCGGTTGTGGGACACCCGTGTTGCAAGTAGAGCTGTGCGCACATTTCATGGGCATGAAGGAGATGTTAATTCTGTGAAGTTCTTTCCTGATGGTAATAGATTTGGAACAGGCTCGGATGATGGTACTTGCAGGTTATTTGATGTCAGGACTGGGCACCAGCTCCAAGTTTATGAGCACCATCAGCATGTTGATAATGAGATCCCACATGTAACCTCCATTGCATTTTCAATATCAGGAAGACTCCTCTTCGCAGGATACTCAAATGGTGATTGTTATGTTTGGGACACTTTATTGGCAGAGGTACCATTTTGCACTTTGAATCAAGTTCCTTATGGTACAATCAAAACATCCTTTGAGAAATTGGATTTGCTTGCATTGCTCAAGTTATTTAATAATATTAATGGGAATCTGAACTCGGCGGGCATTTTCTAATCCCAGCTTTGCCTTTTGTTTCTTAATTTGAATGTTGCTCAAATGTCATTTGGTTGTGCATCACTACCACTGAGTTATGAGGCTTCATAGGTTTTGCATTAGATACCCATTTGCAAGTGCCTTCACTCAGACATAGGTCTAAAGCCTTGCCTTGATATCGCATCCATTGACCCTGATTAATTTTGTATTTCATGGCAGGTTGTTTTGAACCTGGGGTCTTTGCAAAACTCACATGAGGGTCGGATAAGCTGTTTGGGTTTGTCAGCTGATGGAAGTGCCTTATGTACAGGAAGTTCGGATACAAATCTGAAGGTTAGTCTCCATATAAACATGGCCTTGTTCTTTCTTCTGATACTGTTTGATTTGCTTGAGACACATCTAGGAAAAATTTCATATCAAATCTACGAACAAAAGATTTGTGTTGATCATGACATACATTGAAAATCTTAGTTATCCAGTTTTGTCCTCAACATACATAATCCGTTATGTTTGTTCTAGATGATTTATTTTAGGTAATGAAGCACTTGTTATTCTAAGTTTTTGGGTTCTAGGCTGCCTAATCTAACTACAATGCACCTTTTATTCAATTAACTGTCTGATATATAGGATCTCATTCACCCTGCATTGATAATAATTTATGTCAGAATGCTACTGCTTATTCTTGTGCTGTGCATGTTGGAGTGTCATGCTTAATTAAGTCAATTGCACTTGATGTTATCCAGTTCCACTCCAGTCTTCTGTTACATTTATTTATAGATGAATTAGTTACAAATTTGGAAAGCTGATAATTTTTCTCTCCTTGTTCCTCTCTCCAGATTTGGGCTTTTGGAGGGCACAGGAAGGTAATCTGATCCGAGCAGAAGGATCGAATCACATATCTCGTTTCCTCTCAGGTTCATGCTTCTCAATGCCCTTTTCAGATGCACTGGGCTGTTGGTAGATTCCCTTCGCATTCTTGTCAAGTTTATGTGAACCATATCTCTCTGCTTCCGCCTGTAACTCTCATGTGAAAATTGATGAGAAAATGGAAAATTGCATGATCTTACCTGGTGAAATTGGCTATTCATTTTATATCTGGCTACAGTAACAAAGTTGCCTGTTTAATCTGTACGTACCAATCACTGCATCCTGTACTTTTATTTAATGAAAAATCTTCGTTTTCTTTAATCAATCCTCCACCTCCCCAACCCCACACTCCTTATTTCCTGTATCATACCTTAAAACTATGTCACGAACCAAAGAGGAGAAGGTGAAAGGCAAACGAGGAAACCTGAAGCAAGATTTGCAATTCAAATACATGTAAATAATACGACTGCGTTCTGTGCCGTTCTTTTTAATTCTAGTAACTAAGCTAGTACAACCACGTGGGTAGTGCCCAGCTGGCAAATGTAGAATTGCCTTTAAATTCCCTAAATGATTGGAACAAAACACACGAAAAAAAATATAACAGAATTCCTAAACCTCTCCCCTGCCTTGTGTTTTGCTCATGCTGTGGGTGTGCCTCCCTCATATCATCTTCTTTAATCTTCTTCTTCCTCCCAAGTTCTTCTCTGTTTTCTAAAAGGTTGATTTACACGCAACAAATTAGTATCAGAGCCTCACATCTTTGGACTTAATAGATGACACCAGAAACTAGGTCCCAAGACATCAGAAGAATGGATGAATCCCTAGAAGCTGCTAATCAGAGGATCAATGGAATGGAAGTTAGGCTACATGCTTAGTCAGATGACCTAGCACAGCTTAAGGCTATGATGAATGAAATAGCGACTCAACAAATCTTCATTAATCAAGCTCTGCAAACATTAACAGGAGAAGCAAGTTCTTCTCAGAACACTTGCACCTCCCTAGCACCTTGCTCCTGCCAATAATCCAGAGTGGTTAGGTGAAGGATCACAACCTAACTACAGGTCACGGAGACCCAGAAGAGACTTCTCTACCTTTGAAGGGGAAGAAGTACACAAATGGTTGTACAAATGCAACCACTATTTTGACCTAGAAGAGATACCTGAAGCTGACAAGTTAAAATTAGCTTTGTATTATTTGGATGACATGACCCTTTACTGGCATCAGAATTACACCAGAAACTTGGAGGGGCAGGAAATTACATGGTCAGAGTATGTGGATGCCTTGTGCTGTCGGTTTGGAGGTCAAAAAGATCCATTAGAGGAGCTCACCGAACACAAGCAGGAAGGTGATTTAAAAGGTTATATCAAGGACTTTGACATGTTGTGGAACAAAGCACAAATCTCCGAGAAGCAGGCCTTGGTGTTCTTCCTAGGAGGGCTGGAGATAGAGATTAAGAACCTGGTGAAAGATGTTTGAGCCTAAATCCCTTAAACAAGCCTATAACTTAGCTAGGCTGCATAACAATACCCTTACATACCGAAAGGTGACACCCCATTACCCAAAATCACAAGGTCAGGTGAACCCTAACCCACAACCTGCGAAGTTCAACTATTTCGCAAACAGTCACCAAACAAACCTCAATCTTTGAATTCACCCTCACCAGCCTTACTACCTACTCATACAAACTTTTCCCTTAACAACCATGAACCTACTAAACCAATCAGAACCAAAGAAATGGATGAGAGAAGAGCCAACGGGTCTGTGCTTTTGGTGTGATGAGAAGTTTGTACCTGGGTATAGGTGCAGAAACCGAAAGCTATACTCTTTATGCATAGTAGATGATGATGGAGACAATATAGAGGGGGAGGAGAATGGTTAAAAAGGACAATGTTGCCAAAAACCCATTTTTTGGTTTTGTGGAAAATTTTTATTACCGTTGACAGAAGCAACTTGGGAGGAGGCAGAGGAGTTCAGCTGGAGGTTCCCTCCATTTCACCTTGAGGACAAGGTGGATGTCATGGAAGGGGCATTGTCACGAACCAGAGAGAAGAAGAAGGTGAAAGGAAAACGAGGAAACCTGAAGCAATATTTGCAATTCAAATACATGTAAATAATACGACTGCGTTCTATGCAGTTCTTTTTAATTTTAGTAACTAAGCTAGTACAGTCACGTGGGTAGTGCCCAACTGGCAAATATAAAATTGCCTTTAAATTCCCTAAATGATTGGAACAAAACACACGAAAAAAATATAACGGAATTCCTAAACCTCTCCCCTGCCTTGTGTTTTGCTCACGCCGTGGGCGTGCCTCCCTCATATCATCTTCTTTAATCTTCTTCTTCTTCCCAAGTTCTTCTCTGTTTTCTAAGAGGTTGATTTACACGCAACAAACTAATGCCCTGGATCACCCATTTCCTTGTTAGAAGTTAATAACAAAAGGATGTGACTGCATGCTGTCTCTTATTTGCTAGAAGTTCAATCCAAGAAAATCTTTTCATGAGCTTGCACCTCGTGATGGTGTTTTCTTTGTCTACATAATCTAGATGTCCGGGGGAGGGATCAGTGCCAAGGATCCATCATCATTTTTTTTTAAAAATATTAATAGCCACACCTAAAAAATTACATCAAATCGTGCCATTATCCATCATCTTTATTTTTTTTCCAATGTTCATGGCCACGCCTGAATAATTACATTCATGCATGGTAAATAAAGTCCTTCACTCGCAAAATAGCTGAAAACATGTAGGCTTAATTCTACACAATCCTTCTCTTGATAATATTGCATAAACTATAAACTCAAATTGAAATGAATTTCGATGATCCTGGAAGTTTGGAATATAGAAAATTCTCAAGGGCTACGTCTCTGACTCCCTGTCCGACTCTTGGTGAGTTGACTCATTTCATCACTGCTAGAAGAGGAAGGATTCAGCCCGTACTCGCTCGTGTGGCCAAATTCGCTGCTTACATAATCGTTGCTGTCTGATGCCTTCCTCCTAAACCTCCGCATATCTGTACTGTATGAGCTTTGGTCATAATCGGAGCTGGAATCGGAGCTGAAGATTAGGCCAGCTTTCCTCCCTTCGACCAAGGAGACTTCACCTTCAAGTGCTCGTACAATCTGTTCCATGTTTACTTATTAGCATCTCTTGAGATTTTATTTTCTTACAGTTTCCATTAACTTAAGTGATTATGTGTTATGATCAGCTTGTTCACTATCTTAGTTTTAGATCTGGAGCTCCGTGGGGAAAACTAGAGATTATAATACCATACCCGGCTCATTTTCGGCCGCCTCTTTGCTGAATGGCTAACTGATGCGCCAGCGCAAGCCACCATGCATGCCACCTCCTGGAGATCGTAATTACCCTCCAAAGATGGATCAACCAACTCACCATAGTTCCCATCTTCCAGTGCTTTTGCACATAAAGGTCTAGCCTGTAGATTCACAAACCGAATATTCAATATAAGCATTTACTTGTGTTTCAGAAGTTCAATTAAACGCAGTTGTGAGGCTGCAAAATTAAGGGGCCGCACCCAGTCTACCAAGCTGTCATCCATGTCCCCGGAGAGATCCACAGGGCGTCGTCCAGTTATTAGTTCCAGAAGCATGACGCCGAAGGAGAAAACATCAGATTTATCGGTAAGCTTGCCGCTCGAAGCATACTCTGGAGCCAAGTACCTAAATGCATGGATCAATGATGATCACATATCAACATGTTCCAGTCAAATTCTATTATAATTTGGTGCTACAGCAGAAAAACGCATGATCCAACAATGATGAAATGCAGTAAGGATTTCCTACCCGAATGTTCCCATTATTCGAGTAGATACATGAGTATAGGTGTCTGAAGACAGCTTAGCCAGACCAAAATCCGCCACCTGATATATACAAGTAATGTTTGTTTAACATAAGCCATCAGCTGAAGCCATTATAACTAAACGGAGGTAATCTGTTGCCTGAATACCATAGCTTCGAAACTGTGGTCAAGCAGAATATTTGCTGCTTTAATGTCTCTGTGGATGATGCGCGGGTGGCCTGCAAGTAACAAACAGATTACCCCCAGGGGAAGAGACCATGCAGAAAGGGAGATCGAGAAGACGAAGTTGACTTACAGTCTTCATGCAAGTATGCAAGTCCTCTGGCCGATCCCAGGGCAATTTTGAGCCTAGTAGGCCAGTCCATGGTCGGATGACCCTTGCCTGCAAATTTGACGACAGCATCAGATATATGAACAGGAATAGAGAATGCCATGAACGATCGAGGGGAGTTTATCAAGGGAAAAAGGAGGTTTCAGGATTTTTAGGGCATACCATGAAGGTGAAATTCAAGGGTGGAATTGGGGTACGAACTCATAAACCAGCAACCGTTGATCTCCTTCAATGCAATAACCAACAAGGGACACGAGGTGGCGATGATGGACGCGGCTAATAATCTCAACCTCAGCCTGGAATTCTCGATCTCCTTGTCCACTGCCCGTTTTGAGACTCTTAACTGCAACTTCCTTGCCATTAGGCAACACCCCTTTATGCACATAGCCAAAACCTCCCTGGCCTAGTAGATTGGCCTGAGCAAATCCTGCTGTTGCTGCTGCTAATTCACCGTAGCTGAAGCTGCTCTTGGTGAACCCATGAGCCAAGGTTGGGTGTGATGGAGGCAATCCTGACGAACTGTGTGGGCCGGAGTAATTGGAGCTCATTTCACTACTTGACATAAGTGCAACCTGCGGCTGCTGCTGCAGCGGCGGCGCGGGTGACCAAGCTCCATGACCTCCACCAGGAGGTGGAGGAAGATTTGACTAGCTTGCTCTGCGAGTTTGCTTTCACTGTGCCGGTTAGTAAATGGTTGTTGAGGAGGTGTTGCGTTGTCATAATTATACTATTCAGTAAATATGATCGAAGTGACCAATAAATTCAATTCGGTAATTTTAGTATAATTATTTTATGTTTGAACATATATTATACATAATATGTATTTTTTTTTCATTTTTAAAATTAATTTCTGTTATTGTAATAAAATATATAAAAATATATTTAAAATTAAAAAAAAATCATTTATATCAATATCATTCAGCATCAAATGAGCAGGGTTAATTTTCAGTGACAGTTTTTGAGACCTATAATCTCGAAAGAATTGCCATTATAAGTACATAATTCAAAAAAAAAATTTAATTTTATTATTTAAAATGCTATATGGATCATTTAGCTATTTAGCTATTTGATTTGGCATTTATCATTAGGGATGCTCTAAAATCTGTTTATACTAAAACAAACTCAAGTCCCTATAAACATAATTAATAATAGCAATTATAAAACTTCACTTGTAAGAAAATATATTTTATGTAAGAATTTTATTATGAAAATGCCACAAAAAGTTAATTCTACTATCGTGTATACGGCTCAGAAAGTAAAGTTGTTGCTGATTCAATCTATACCAGGCGTAGCTTTATTGTATAGAGTTTGATATATATATATATATATATATATATATACCTTTGGGTGCAGAGGAGTGATACTTGTAGCTATCATAATGTGGCGATCTCTTCTTCCTTTTCGTTCTGCATGTGCATAAAAATACAAGCAGGGCAAGCAACAGCAAGAACCCTGCTCCCACCACGGCTCCTGCGATGACTGGTACAAGGTTAGATCCATCACCATTGCTCGGAGATGTTGCGGGAATATTGTTTGGTGACGAATTCCCTGATGGTCCTAGAGATCGTGGTGGAGGTGGTGAGTTGCGAGACTTTGATGATGATGGAGGTGGTGGAGGCGACCACATGTTACTGCCATTATCAATTTTTGTTGGGGGAGGAGGTGGTGAATTATTTTCCTTAGAAGAGGAAGGTGGTGGTGGTGAAGAGTCCGAGTTCTCTGGCGGTGGTGAGGACGAGCTATGATCAGACGGTGGTGTGGACTCTTTCGGCGGTGGTGGTGATGAAGAGACCTCTACTGGGGGGCGGGGGAAGAGGATAGAGGTGGTGGTGACTCCAATGGTGGCGGCGATAGCTCTTTTAAGGAAGGAGGTGGCGCAGATGGTGGTGGTGGAGAGAGTGGAGATTGCTCGGGCGCGGAGGAAGACATAGCAGGAATATTTGCCAAACAATATTATCGTTGAAGCTTCCTGGACAAATCCCACCCCTCTTCCATACGATATGATCAGGCCAGACACTCTAATGAGAAAGATGCATGAAGACGATCAATATTCAGCCAAATGGTGTTTGAAGAACAGAATCCAACACACAGAATGATAAAATCATTAATTGCAATCCTAGAAGATTGTTCATTTCCTAACAAGATCAACAATGTGTAGCTGCAGTGATCATATATAATTCTTAAACCATTTACACGTCTGATTAATTATTTGCAGCTCAAGAACTTTCACGCAAAAAGAAAAAGAAAAAAAGAGAAATTATAATACCTGCAGAAGGAAGAAGGGTGAGTAAATTCTCAAGAGATGGGAAGGAGGCAAGGTTTTATGAACTGTGGGGCACAGAATCTCCTCCTACAAAGGAGGGGATTTTCTGTCATCTCTCTTTATTTAGGCCTCCCATTAGCTTTTATATAACCTAATTTTAGTTTCAGTTTTAGTATTCCTATGCAAAGCTGATGAGTTCTCGATGAGTCCTTGTCAGAAAGCTACCACTTAACTAACCCCATTCCTGTCGCAGTTGTTGTCCTGTTTGCTTTCGTTTTTTAAAAATAAATAATATGTCTAAAATTTATTTTTCATATCAATATATTAATTTAAATAAAAAAATTAGAGACAAAATAGGATTGGAATATCCAATAAAGCCCACATTCACGATACAAATATAATCTAATCTATTGGG
Source organism: Salix viminalis (assembly GCA_029228465.1). Classification (NCBI taxonomy): domain Eukaryota; kingdom Viridiplantae; phylum Streptophyta; class Magnoliopsida; order Malpighiales; family Salicaceae; genus Salix; species Salix viminalis. The sequence continues at coordinate 9,750,821 of CM055429.1, read as the reverse complement.
TATAAAAAGTTTCTGAGATTTTTATTCATAAAACGATATGACTCATAAATTTTGTTATTCTGTCCTTCCCTACCTACTGTTTTTATAATTCTATCTTCAAGGTTGGCAAATGGAGATTCAAAAATTCTCTTGCTATTATTAAATCTACATATTTTTGATGAAGCTTGGAAAAACTTCATTGAATTTGAGCTTCTTTCAAGAATAATGGTCGTTTGGATACGGGTGTTACCTGCAAAAAAGTATTGTAAATAATTAAACTATTTCATCTAATATTGAAAAACAAATTATTTCTCGTGAACATAGAATATAAATTAAGATATTCTATTCTACATAAAAAAATAATACACTCATCAAATGTGTATATAATAAACTTTAACATGGGATAACAGTCAACAAGGAAAGGATAGTAAACTCGCATGTATAAGGTTGACTCGAGCAAAAAACAAATCTCTTATTGCCTCTCTTCTGCGCAAGGCAACACGTGTATCTTCTGAACCTTTTATCTCCAACATTAATTTGTTTTTAATGACCAATAAGTGAAAAACATTTAACCACTTAGAATTAATTTTCTAATAATTAGAAAATATTACCAACTCTTGTATTTTTTAATTTTTTTTTAAAAGTTATAACCCTTTAATTCCCAAACAACTCTTTATTTTTTTTTACCTGTTATAACAACTATTTAATTTTCTAATTTTTTTCTACCTTGTTATTACATGATAACAACTTATATATATCATGCACTCTTGTAATCAAGTAGAGCTAACCATGGCATTTTTCTTGTATGTGCAACACTTGCTAGTCTTGCAAATACAAGACTAGAAAGAATTGAATCTTGGATGATAGCTTTGTGTTGGGAAAATATCCTTAATGAAAATGTTTGTAAGTGCCCCAAGTTTTTTTTTTTTTGTATTTTTAACAAACAAAAAACTCTCTTATACTAAAACTAGTTCAGGATTTTCAGATAGCGATAATGTAAAGAGAGTAAAAAAAAATTGTATGGTGTTGACATAGTTCTCCTACTTTTGCTAAAACTTGACATTTTATATCAAGAAAAACATGAAAAAGTCTAAATTTTTTTTTCATCTCTTCAAGGTGACAACTTTATTTCTATATCATATCTTCATATAGAGTTGTGATATACTCTAGCTTGTGATAATAAAAGGAGATCAAATGGGAAAGGAGAGAGGGAGGCCTTAGCCCAACTGATTTAGAGACTCCACCTATAAGAATTCACTTTTTTTTTGTCTTTACCAAATTGATTTCAAATTTAATAAACATGACAGAATTCATAATAAAAATAACAATAATTTAACTCATTATTTTATGGTTGGTGGTATTCCCATTGTATAATCTATTTTTTATCACTTACTAAATGCTAATATTACATTTATACATAGAGCTATAGCTAGCAGAAAATATTGTTTTGCAAGTAATTAGGATATTTAAATTTTATGTTTTCTTAATCATTACCTATCTCCAAATTTAATTTGTATTTTTTTTACCAAACTGTATTTCTTTTATTATTAAAGATTAACAATTTATGGATTGGGTATGACACACTTCTATTTTATTTTTGTCACCTAATTTAAATAGTTGTATTCGAAATTAATATGATGGATCCTAGCTATAATAGTTTATTGATGACGTTACATGATCCACAAAGTTCTAGCTGGCAATAACCAATTAACTAGAACCTTTGTAGATCTTCGATTAAAATCTATGTTGTCGATGTCATTTTAGTTCACTCTTTTTATCTATAGTTGAAATACAATTGCTCTTTTGATATGGAAATGTTTTGATATTTTATTTTGGGTTTTTTATTTTATATGTACAATATAAATTTTTAAAAAGAATCAAAATGTTTTGGACAGAATATTACTATAAACACTCTCTAATTTGCTTGTAAGCACTTTGCATTCTAGTTTTTTATTTAGTCAATTAACATAAGAAATTTCACTTTATTTTAAATATTTAATCCCTTTAGTAATTAGATTCCATCCAATCAAAATGCCTAAGATATATAAAAAAATAAAAGAATAAAGTGTTCATATGTTTGAGTTACAGGCGAAGTGTTTAGAGTAATGTATCCTATTTCAATTCAAATACTCTATTACCAATATTTTTTTGTTAAACTTTATTAATTCATGAATCATAACATAAAGCACCAATTGTCAATAAAAGGCCAACTTTTATTATGTATGTTTTTCAAAGAAAAATAAAACAAAATTGTTTCGCTTGATGTTGTATAGTTGCAATAGATTTGTATTAGTAAATGATATTGGCACTCCTATATAGTGAAACCACACTCTCACACTTCCAAATTTTGATTAAAATAAAGATCCTTTTTGTTTTTGTTATGTTACTATTTGAAACTGATAAAAGACATGTTTATAAATAAGACTAAATAAACAAATTATAGTGTATAAACTTTGGTCCTTTGATTTCATTGATTCCAAAAAGCAATATTCAAGGTTAATATCATTTTCTTCTTCTTGTTGCTCGTTTTGTTTTGCTCTCACATATTGATGAAGTGTAAAAATCAAATATATCTATAAAATAAAGTTTTTTAGCGGTTAAATTATAGGTTTAAACTCTAAGGTTTAGGTTGTTCTTGTGTTGATTTTATATCATTTTTAATAAATGAAAAATGTTTTTTTACCTCGTAATTCGAGTATCTATAGCCTTTGGACCTTTTTTTTTCTTGGCTGGAGAGGTTGAAGAGTAATTTTACCATGACAATATTTATGAGGGACAAATATTCCTTACATAACAAGTATCGATGAACATTAATAAGGAATAATATCTCTTACACAAGCATTAATGTCACGACCCGATTCCCGGATCTGTGACCGGCACATAGGGATGGTCCCCCTCCAAGGTTCCACACCTATGCGAACCCAAACTTACACACAAACTTATCATTCAATTTCAGAGTTCAACGCAGGGTAAATAAAAAAGTTAACTTTATATTAGAATTCAATTGTCTTAATACAAGAGTTGATTACATACTGCTATAGCTGTGGAGCACTAACTAGACATAAGAAAAAAAATGTTAATTACAACCAAAATAACAGGTTCCGAGAGTACGACAAAAATGACCTACTAGCAAGCTACGAGCCTGAAAATAATAAATAATGAGAGGGTGAGTTCAACAACTCAGTAAGTAGATAACATCTAATATACACATACGAGATAATACAACAATGAGAAGTATATTATCGAATCGACTCGAAGCTCTTACAAGAAGTTTCTCAAATAAGTCATAACAAGAATTTAATAGGTAAAGCTCGTCAGAAAATCAAAATGCAATGAGCATGAGGCTCCGTACTGTGGGATGATCAGTCCACAGAGGTTGGTGACTCCCCCGACCAACTACGGTTTCAGATACGATGTGCACAAGGCTAACACTACCCTGTTAACATTGGTATTCTGACTGGCATACAATAGGTATATATTATAATCAAACAGACATATTAATATCTCAAGGCTCAACTCATGGTATCAATCAAATGAGGAGCTATCAATTTACAAGTAGATATTGACTCATATCAAGAATGTATATTAAAGAATTGATTATTCTTTATCGTATCAAGAATAGTAATCATTGTATATATTATCAAAAGGCATAATCCAATTCATACTAGCAATTCAAATATTTATATTATTTCTCATGCATATTAAATATTATCCACTCACCTGACTTAAAAGCAAATAAGGTTCAAAAGCAAAATGTTGACGAAACCTTACTGACGTCCCGCAGGTTGAATATCGGGATTATCTAAATATATAAAAAAAGATATACTAAAAAATGACTCAAGAGAATTAAAATACCTTTAATAACATATCTAAGAGTTCAACTCATAATCCTATCTGTTTTTGAATCAAACTATCCATTTTTTGCAAAAACCTAAACCAAAGGTTTCTTCCGAAATTTAATTCAAAATACATAATTTATATAATTTGACAATAATTCATCAAATAAGCCTTAATTATTCACCAAACCAATCGTAAAAACTAATATTTCATCTAGGGACCATACATAAATTTTCTTATATTTTTGGGGTCAAATTGTAACTCTTATCAAATTGAGTGATTAATTGAACTCCTCATAAATTCATAACTACACTGAAATTTTGCCCATAATTCAACCTCAATTCTTTCCAGAATCTCTAATTTTACTCCAGGGACCAAACTATAATTTTCCAAAGTTCAGGGACCAAACTGTAATTTTCATAAAAAGGACCAAAATGAAATTTCGTCATCTTCAACCTCCAACCCAGAATTCCAGCAAGGTTTTTTCACCATTTATCAACTTATTCTTACACCAAACACATCAAATAACTTCAAAATCATCTACAATCAAACTAATTAAACCATTACCCAACACATTCAACCTTTAACATCTCTCTTAATTCATCAATCAAACCCAAATAAAATCCTCAAACCCTAACAATCAATACAAGAAAAAATCATAACTAATAACCACATTTATACATATTAAAACATACACATTAAGAAATTATTTCTCCTTCTTCTTTTCTCCTCCTCTTCTCTTTCCCTCTTTTCTCTTCTTCTTCTTCTTCTTCTTTTTTTTCTCTCTTCCCGATTATCTCTCTCTCAAATTTTCAGATTACTTCTCTTTTTCTTTTCTTTTCTTTTCTATTTATATTTACTAGCTTATACATTTACTGCAATACCCTTAATTCATTTGAACTTAATTCTAAGCCACCAAGTGCATTCATGTATTTGTCTTTTTAAAATTTTCAAAACACTACAATTAATGAGCATCAACGAGAAATAATCTCTTACACAAACATTAATGAGCATTAAGAAGAGGGAAAAAAAAGAAAAAAAAATACTCAACACATGTTTTGGGCTTAAGAAGTAGGTCAAGACAAATATCTTATGGGTTACACTCAGATGGCGTGCCTAGGAAAAAAAAGAGATGATGGACATGCCCTAATCATGAACTCGAGCTGTAACCTAAACCCAATAAAAAGGTGTTGGGAAAACACACAACACCTGGGTTACGGTTGCAACACGAGCCCACCTATTTTTCTAGGGTCAGGTATTCTACCTTATCCCATTAAAGTATTTGGAAATGGGTCATGAATTCAATTAGGTTTGGATGCTAAGAAAAGAGAAATCTTATTTCTTTATGGAGAAACTATGCTAAAGTTTGATTTTTCTCTAATAGTTTTAATAAGAGAAAATATTTTTGATACATGCATTAACAATGAATAAATATTTGTTAAAGATATTCCTTGCTCATTATCAGACAATCACTTATTCACAAACCTCGTGTGGGGCGAATAGTTTTCATTTCCCATCTCATGGAAAACCCTTTTCGCTCCGCTTAGCCTTATCCCCCTCGAGGGGTATTTTAGTGATAGGTTCTATAGGAACTGGACGGTCCTATTTGGTCAAATACCTAGCGACAAACTCCTATGTTCCTTTCATTACAGTATTTCTGAACAAGTTCCTGGATAACAAGCCTAAGGGTTTTATTATTGATGATAGGGACGATATTGATGATAGTGACGATATTGATGTGAGTGACGATATCGACCGTGACCTTGATACGGAGCTGGAGCTTCTAACTAGGATGAATGCACTAACTATGGATATGATGCCAGAAATAGACCGATTTTATATCACCCTTCAATTCGAATTAGCAAAAGCAATGTCTCCTTGCATAATATGGATTCCAAACATTCACGATCTGGATGTGAATGAGTCGAATTACTTATCCCTCGGTCTATTAGTGAACTATCTCTCCAGGGATTGTGAAAGATGTTCCACTCGAAATATTCTTGTTATTGCTTCGACTCATATTCCCCAAAAAGTGGATCCCGCTCTAATAGCTCCGAATAAATTAAATACATGCATTAAGATACGAAGGCTTCTTATTCCACAACAACGAAAGCACGTTTTCACTCTTTCATATAGTAGGGGATTTCACTTGGAAAAGAAAATGTTCCATACTAAGAGATTCGGGTCCGTAACCATGGGTTCCAATGTACGAGATCTTGTAGCACTTACCAATGAGGCCCTATCGATTAGTATTATGTAGAAAAAAAATCAAATTACAAACACTAATATAATTATATCACTTACACAAACATTAATATTGATGGGAATACGGTGGGGCCCTTAGAAGATGTTTATAAACTATCTCTTACACAATATTAATGACAATAAAATATGGTAGGTTACTAGAAGAAATTTATACACCTAAGGTGTAGGTAGAGTATTATCCAAAATGTAGCAATGACATAGTGGTTGACTTTGGGTCTTACCCAAAACAAAGCCCATCGGGGTTGGGCCCTTCTCTAAATATGAGTCTATTGGAGTTGGGCTTTTTCTTATATTGAGCTTATAAAAGCTAAATTCTTTGTAAGGTTGAGCTCAAGCATTTTGCTTAAGACCATGAGTTTTGGAACTTTCATATGATTTTTTGGGCCCGTTAAATTTAAGTTCATAAGTAATTGTCCAAGTGTTTATGATATTTTATATGTAGGCTTTGTAAAAATATCTAGTATAACAAGTTTGTTGAATATTATTTGTATAAAAAGAGGGTGGACACCATGGGGTAATATATCAAAAAGCCCATGTATAAGGTCATACATCATGATTGAAAAAGATTTTTTAAGCATGTAGAGGGAAACCATTAAATGACTTATACTAAGAAAATATTTTTAACAGAGAAACCTATAGACAATGAGCTTATACTTAGTCAAATTTATGAGAGGAGGACGAACCTATATCGATGCTTATACTTAGAAAAGTTTCTAAGAGGCGGAGGAGACAAACTCATATCAATGTTAATACTTAGAGAGATTTCCAAGAGGCAGAGGATACAAATCCATGTTGATATTTATACTAAGAAAAAAATTCTAAGAAGTAGAAAAAAACTTAAAGAGGGTTAGTTTATTCTTAAGAAAATTTCTAAGAGGTTGAGAGGAACCCAATAAAAGTGAGCCTTATGCTTAGAATATTTATTGAAAAGCTAAAGGAACCTATATCGATGCCCATTCTTAGAAAACACTCTAAAGGGTGAAAAGGATGGATCCAAATTCACACGTATACTTAGAAAAATGTTTAATGGGTGAAAATGACAGACTCATGTTTATGTCTATATTTAGAAAACTTTATACAAGGCGGAGGGGATGGACCTATGTTCATGTCGATGCTTAGAAAAAAAATTGAGAAGTAAAAGGAAACCCAATGAGGGTTAGCCTATACTTGGAAAATTCTCTAAGAGACTAAGGTGAACCTAAGAAAGGTGAGCCTTATACTTAAAATATCTCTAAGTGACTAGGGGAAACTCAAGGGTGAACCTTATACTTAAAATATATTCTGAAAGGCTTAGGGAAACTCATGTCAATGTTTATATTTAGAAAGGTTTTTGTATTTATACTTAGGAAAACTTCTAAGGAAAGAAGAGAGACATAAAAAGGGTGATACTATTGCACTAAAAAAACCTTTGGTCCATCTCTTAAAGAGTAGTTAGGGGGAGCCCATGGTGATGCCTATACTTAGAAAGATTTCCATGAGACATAGGGGGTAAACCTATCTATACACCAATACTTGTAAAAACTTATAAAAGGCAGAGAGAAACCTAAGAAAGGTGATACTATTTCACTAGGAAGACCCATGGTCCATCCCATATAGACTAGCCGAAGGGAATCTATAGTGATGTCTATACTTAAAAAAAATAAAGGGCAAAACAAAATCAAATAAGGGTTAGCGTATACTTAAAAAAAATTAAGATGTTGAGGAGAAACCGATGAGGGTAAACCTTTATCTTACAAATATTTATAAGAGACTAAAGGGAATGAATCCCTTTATGATTATAAAAGGAGGCTCATAACCTCCTAGTTGATGGTGTGGGACTTGAAAACACCTACTAAAGAAAGATCACATTATAGTGGGAGGCTTGTGACCTTTTAAATAATAGTGTCAGGCTTAAAAGCTCACAACTATAGAAAGATATCACTAAAGAGTGGGAGGCTTATGGCCTTTTGATGAAGGTGTGAGGCTTAAAAATTCACCGCTAAAGAAAGATCTCACTAAAAAATAAGGGACATGTGGCCTTCTTAATGATGATGTGGGGTTTTTGAAGTCCTCCAATAAAGAGTGATTGCAATAAAGTGAGATATGTATATGGCCTCCCTAGCATTATCATGATGCATGAGAGGCCTTTACTAGGAATTTTTGTATTTTTACAGAGAGAGGCATGTAGCCTTCTTGGTAATGATATAGGAAATAAAAGCTCCTTACTTAAGAGATATCATTCCTAAGACCAAGGATAGGGGTCTTGTTGCTTTGTTAAGGTTGGAAATCTCAAGTTATCATGGAGGATAAAATTACTGTATTAGGAAGAACCCTTCCCAAAGAGCTTGTGTAATCGCAGAATCGTTCTCAAAGAGATTATGTAGGAGTTCATAAGCCTTCACTAAAAATTTATATATAAGAAATTTATGTCAAATAGAAAATTATTTTATTTTTAAAATAAACTTACTTCATATCGATGATAATATATTCTGAAATGATTTGTCAGGATGTAAGGAGCCCTTTAATCTATCCCTTAAAAAGTTTTGTTATTGCATTAGGAAGACCTCTGATCAATCCATTCTAGGGGTGGGGTTGTCGTAGGTGCTAAGACTTGCTAAGGTGGCAAAACCTATTTTGTTCATGAGTAATCAACATAGTTTAGGTAAGGAGGGGTTGCACTTAATTGATGAGTTATTGCAAATTTGAATGGGTAAAAGTGTTTGCAGTAACATATAGATCTATCAAGTGTTATGATTATGTGCCATGGAATAACTTGAAAATGTCATTAGAAAAAAACTGACATTAACTACCATTTTTTTTTGTCAATTTCCCATAAACAATGTCAATTGATGATGTTATAAAAAAATCCGAGTAACTTGGGAACAAGGATTGTGTCTTAGATAATAGGTTAATCTCTTAGTTTTGACAATCTGACCCATTCTTCTTAACCAAAATGACTAATAGTTGGTGCTTGATGTTTGGTAAGCCAATGTGGCTGGTGGTTTATACCTATAAAAAGTCCATTTTTTGTTAATTTGAAGACTACTTAAGTATTTTTTTTTAAAAAAAAACATGATATTTTAAAGAGACTGAAAATAAATATGTAGTAGAGAATGGAGATAAAAATTAGTGTTTAAAGGATTCATAATATATGTATAGTCAGAGTTTTGTCTCCTCATTAAGAAGAGAGATTAAAATATAATTTTATCTTGATAGTTTTAATGCGGAAAAACATCCCTAACTTATGCATTAATGAGAGCTAAACATATTTTATACAAATATTAATGTTGATAGAAATATATTAGGCTCTTAGAGGACTTATATATTATCTCTTATACAACATTAATGTCAATAAAAATATGATGTCATTAAAGAAATTATATATACTAAAGGTACAAGGATAGTAGGATCCAAAATGTAATTGAGCTAATAATAATTATTTTTTAAGTTAAGCCCATGACTTTGGGCTTTTTTTCAAAGGTTATGCTTATTAGAGCCGAGCTCTTTTCCAATGCTAGGCCTCTTAGGGCCTGTTTGGGAGTGCGGTTGCGGTAGCTTTTGAAAGTGCTTTTCGTGCCGAAATGTATCAAAATAATATTTTTTTTTATTTTTTAAAAATCATTTTTGACATCAGCACATCAAAATGATCTAAAAACACCAAAACATATTCATTTAAAATGCAAAAAAAAAAAAATAATTCAAATTTCAGCCAAAAACAGGTTGGATCGCACAGCCAAACAGGCTCTTAGTACTATACCCTAACACATTACTTGAGATAATTAATTTTGAGGTTTTCAAGAGATTTTTTAAGCCTAATTAATTGAGGTTTATCATCCAAAAACTTGAACTTGTTTTATAACATAACAAAGGCTAGTATAGCGAACATATTTTAGCCAGTATACCACGATTTGAAACAAGGCAATAAAATGAAGGCTTTAAATGTATTGTTTTATTAACCATAACATGTTTCAATCTAAAAACAACTCCAACCTAAATAAAGAGCCACAAATTAAAAACATTTATTTATTTATTGCTTGTTTTTCATGAGTAAATCTAAACAAAATGGCATTTTAGCATTCTCTAACATGGAATTATTCCTACACATCTAGCAAAAATATCAAAATACTATTTATTGAAATAAAATAAAAAATCACTAGCTCTTTTTCCACTGATTTATGACTTTTTTTTCTTAATCTCATAACTTATATTATGGGTTAAATGAGTTCACCTTAATAGTTTTTTTTTAGTTTTTTTAATTTCATTCTTTAATATTAAATTAATTAAAAATTATCAAATTCTTTTTATATCTGTCATATATTTAAAATAATTGTGCATCAAATTGCATATAAAAACAATCATATTTACTCTACAAGATGCTCTAGCAATCATTATTGAAATGACATCAAAGTTCGAAGCAATGAGTTCCGTACCGAAGTTAATTTTTGCAAGCTACAATCATCAATTCTTACGAATCCATCCATAATATTGTGATAACAAAACATACGAGGATAATCCTCCCAAAAATTTGTCCCGTATTATGGCAAACCGCATTTCAAGCAAGATTGCTACTTGATGGAATCTTATATACTGAATCCCACATCAGAATTTTCAGGCAAAAAAAAAATCTTCCTATTGAACCTAATTTGCATGACACAAGAATGACCTCTGCTAGCTTTAAATGGTGACGAGAAACGCTCTGGTCAAAGATAAACGCAACCCTAACTTCCCTTCTTCATGGACTTGCAACTCTTTATATAAACAGCAATCTGTCCCTGACCTCATCATCTGTGGAACAAAAACAAATAGCCCAAGTAGAAACAGGAACAATCACTGGACTGGCACCTTAGCTGCACGATACAATATCGTGAATGGCATCACCGACCGCTTCATCCTCGGATCTAACAGCCAGTTTCATCGCAACATCCCTTGAACCCTCAATTCCAAACTGCAACCGTACAAGAACCCTCACATTGCCTAAGAATACACCAGAGAGTAGACACGTGTGTGACCTTGAATTGGTTGCGACAGCCTCTGTTCCCTGAACAGCACCCCGGAAGACAAATCAAAAAAAAAGAAGGATAAACATAAACATAAGAGCATCAGTTGAGGGAGTGATTATAGGAACATATTTCAAACAATCACATGAGACTTCAAACATCAAATAGTATATAATTGATAAAAATAACTTGAGTTGAAGGCAAAGAGCGTAGTAGGATCACAGCATCAATACTCCAATAAAACAGAACTTTCAGCTCCCTAGACAGAGTCCAGTTTCTTAATTCTTAATTCACCCTAAGAAATCAAATGGATCGGTACCATTCTCATTTTTCTTTGATAGTCAAATCTTAAGTATTTAACTAATCATTATGTAGTCACTAGATGACGAACTAACCTCACAAGGCTGCATGCCTAGAAGGTTGATGACAGCACTAACAGCTTCGGCCAAGCTCTCCCTTGGGCCAAGGCCATATTCATCCACACGCTCAAAATCTTCTCCCATGCTTTCCCAAGCATTCCTGAAATTGGAGACTCCAACCTTCATCATGTAATCTGCTGCAACAACTTCAAGGTCCTCCAGTTGGTATTCATCCTCAACGCCATCTTCCTCTGCCTCGCCAGTACTTGGATCAACCTGGTATAAAACACCCAGCACAAAAAAGATGAGCAATTATTATAGAAAGAATCATATAGTGGGTACTGTACTGCATATCTTCCAAAAAAGAACTTTTGCTTCTCATAAAATAATTAAACTAAAAATCTAAATGAAATTTACTTGTGTGTGCGAGCAAACATTTTAAATCCAATTTGGTCGATAAACATAACAAAGTTGTATTCCAAAATAGTTCCATGTACAGGAAACTTGGAAAAAGAAAATACACACATCAACAAAATAATACAGCAGGAAAACATACCTCTTTAACAATGAACCTCAACGTGTTTGAAAACTTTCCAACTGCTGTAATACCATCAGGCTTCTCAAATGCCACAAAGGTTTGTCCAGGTGTATCATAAGGAAGAGATCGTACAGGCTTGGATGTTACTTCGGCAAAGTCTTCTGCTTCTGAAGCATCCACAATAACAGAGACCTGAAATAGACAGAACAATTGATAAGATAGCACTAGGTGGACAGAATATTAAATACTGTTTTCCAAACAAGTCGTTACGTTTTCCAGTAGTTGCTCAGGAATTGTGTTGATGCAGTTGTACTGGAACACCACATGCCTATCAAATATGTGCTTAACAACATTAACTGCATATTCTGTTTCTGCTTCTGTGAGCTCCACAGGAGATGAGGACTGTAGAGAAAAGAAGCACAATAAGAAACGATCACATTTAATTAGTCCTCATTCAGCAATTCAAAACACAATACATGTCATGTGGCTAATGTGGTTTGGATATGGTACCTTGAAAAGCTTCCCAAAGTTTGAGAATTCTGGAATAGAAGAAAGAAGCCTTTCATAAGCATCAACAGTAGATGGAGGACCAGCTGGAGGAGCACCAAGACCAGCCGGCTTTTTGCCTGGGGCTTTCTTCTCAACAAGTGGCTGAGATTTAACCTCTTTTGGAACAGAATCAATATCAAAAGACTCCTCGGAAGGTTCCTACATCAACAAAAAGTACATGAGATGATTTCAAGAAGCAGTGAAACACATGAGAGAGGAGTAAACTTACATAATTTTTCAAACTTGTCTCCAAATTCACAAGGGGAATATCCAGGTCTCCAAAGAGAAAAATCTTTACATCTTTATCTGTTTCAACCACTTCACCATCACCTCCAAGCGTGTTGAGATAAAGTGTTGCCCTATCACGAACCTGCAGACAAGGATGCAGAGATTCTTCAAACAATGTAACACAAATTTTTGAATAGGTTGGATTGAGCATAATTTAACAAACAATGCTCCTATAATAAAAGGATGCTTATGCACAAGTGCCAAGCACACAAACACATTTAAGGACATAGACTCTATGAGACATGTATATAATGTTAAAAGAATGACATGCCAATTGAGATGAACTTCACAAAAATATTCTACAGAAACTCACCTCGTCATCACTGTCAAAGATACAACGTCTCAACAGGACAAAAATACGAGGCTGCAACATAAAGCAACAGAAAATTAACCAATTCATGTCACTAAGCAGTCTGTTTAGAACAAAATTAGTCATACAAGAAATAAGTGGACGCAAAATGCACAAGATCATGCCAGCAATACCTTCAGTGCATCAACCATGGCACCAAATTTAGCCAGAGTGCTCACAGCAGCGGCCCGAACAGTAGCATTCTCAAGATGCACACGGTTGTAGATATAGCGGATATATTTGCTCGGATCAGTGGTCTTTGGGCCTTCAATCCCCAGAAAATGAAGTATCTAATAATGTGAATGCAATAGTACCTAGCATGATTAGAGAAAAGAACAAGCCAAACACGATTGATAAAACAGCATTCTATGATAGAAGAGAAATGATACCTGTGTGGATAGATAGGTAAATTCACAATCTTCAATAAATTCACATAAATGAAGCAAACCGCTTTCTTTTGCTTCCGGGATATCTCTGATGAGGATCACAATTGAATCTACAATAGCCTTTTTGTACTCAAATCCTCCCTCCTCCCTGAGAATGTTGCTTAAAAAGTTCATCCTGAAAGTAACAAAAGGCTAACAACATTAGTGCAGGATTTTTAACAAAGGATTATTTGGAATGAAATGTCCACTTTAACATGCAATTTCAAACAATAAAATCTCAAAATGTATGGCTTACAATGATCTGTACTTCAAGGGAAACTTCAAACACAGTGACCTTATGGCTTCCACAACAACAATTTTGAACTCATCAGCAATATCTGACATGAAATTTGTTATCTGCTTCATCAGGCGATCCACACTTGATTCATTTCCAGTCTTCAGTAGAGTGGTGATTGCAAGAGTGGCAATGCTTCTGTTCTGGTCTGAAATTAAACTCTCCATATCAATGTTGCAGTTAGTGACAGCCATCGGATGGGTCATGGCCACCTGCAAAACATTTCAATTCATGGTCAGCACATATGATGTGAAAATTTCCAAATGACATGATAGGAAATATATTCAGGCAATCAACATTGCTCATAATTGACCGGTTTAATATGTCCCATATCTCATGCAAAAACACTGCCACTTTCACAAGGTCAAAGCACAAAAGTCCCAACAACCCCATTACCAAAAATCTAGTTCCCAGCTTTCTTAAAAACTGCAAAAGCAAACTAAACCCCACTCCTAAACACAAGCTATAACCCTTTGATCCAATTTACTTTGCATCAGAGCATTCAACTATATATACAGCCACGCATAGCTTCAAGCAGAATTCATAACCTTGTTCAAAGTGCGGACAGCTGCAAATCTCAGCACAGGCTTGGAAGAGCTCAAGAAGAGCTGCAGAACAGTAATGGCTGGAGTCAGTTCTCGGCTTGTCACGCCACTGAGCTCTGTAATTGCTCTGGCAGCCTCAAATATCACCATTTCTGCCTTATGGCGCAGACAACTCTCCAGAAAATCATAGAAAGGGCGATCCCCTGTTTGTGTGTTAGACTCACGAATAACCTGCCAAGAGTAATAAATTCATCATCAAAGCTCACACTAAAAGAGTAACAAGCATCAAAACTTTCTTTTACTACAATAGACACACCTGACTAGTATAGCGTATCAAGAGGCATTGAGCCAGTGGTGAGCGAACAGTTCCCCTAGTCAAACTGGTAACCAACTTGCTAACAGCAAGTCGATCATTCTGTCGTATCTGAAAGTTTAGAAGAAATACTAATAAGAATGTTATTGATATGTTGCCTTCCACCTAAGACCTCTATACCAGTTATTTTTCCAAGAAAGCAATGAGGAAATACTAAATAGAAAAGTTCAAAAACAAACAAAATTTACTTTCCGAGTCTCAGCTGCTGTACAAAATATAAACTCAAGACCACAAACATCAAGGCTGCTATGGTTTGACCTTAGTAAGACCAGTACTTCAATTCTTTTTTAAGCCTTAAAATTTTCAAAGAAGTTCTCAAGGCGACATCATTATATCTTCCCTCAAACTTCTACCAACAAAACATAGGTCACTTGTTATTTAATTTAAATCTCATAAGAGGCTCCAAAACCTCGGGGAGGGGATCCATTAATTCATACCTGTTGGAGCAAAGCCAATGCATGAAACTGTACTAGGGCAGCCCTTGACTGTACAGCTTCTTGAACCTCATTACTCCACCTTTTCACGATCTCTGGGTTCGTCTGAAAAACATTAACATATATATTACACATTTTAGAGAGGGAGTTAGAAACGAAAACAATGGCTGCTTGGGCAAATAAGTACCTGGAGTAAATGAATCCCACTGACCAAGGCTGCACTAGCAACCACTGGATTCTTGTCAACAATTGCTTGTTTCAGATATCGCTCAATCTGGGTAAGAAGGGTTCCATCTGTTATCCGACAAAGCACACGAATGGCATTTGCTCGATACATATCAGTCTTGCTATTCATGTCCTTCATTAGAGAGCTTGTCACAATAATAACCTGTTGTTGAAAAAGTAGAAAATTGGTCAGTAATCAGTATTTGAACATCTACAAAATAATTAAAGACTTGAAAATTAAGGCATAGCATATAACCTCATCTGCTGATGGTGATAATTCCTTTATAATCAGATAAACCATTCTCCTCAGACCTAAATCTTTTGACTGGAAAAGCTTTGTCACAGAAAAGAAGACTTCTGTGGCTTCAACCTACAGATATTGCAAAACAAAACAATTCAGATGGTATGCCATGTATAAGGCTTTCACATAGGAATTACAAAAGCAAATTTATCCAAGCAGCTTCAATTGAACAAAAACAAAAACTTTGAGAAGACAAAGGATCTAATAGTTCATAGAATAATTAAGTTTTGAGCTGTCTAGAAAAATACTTTACCTTAGTAAAGGAATCTCCCTGGTTCAGTAGATAAAGAAGTTTTGTGATAACCTACAATCAATCAAAACAACACCAACCCCATTAACAAACAATTCCCAATTTCACCTAAATACAAGCAAAAAACAGCGATTAAGGCAACAAAAAGGAAAAACCTGTGAACATCTTCTCGGATCAAGCTGAGGGTCGTTAAAAACCCTAGCTTCCTGAAGAACAGCTCCCTTCTCAATACCCAAGAAAGGTGAGTACTCCGCTGTCAAAAAGTAAACATTACACCTTTTAGATCCTAAAATCACCTTTCGCTCAATTATCAAAGTAGTTGTTAACAAATTTATAATTGCGAGCAACAAAGACTAACTAGCATTCAATTACAAGATTCGGATCATTAAAAAAACAATTCACACCATGCCGCATTAGATCAAGTGAGTTTAATCAAATTTAAATAGAATCAGCATCCACATTGTCATTTAGGGCTCGAAAAACACACACTAAACAAAACAAGAACCAGATCAATTAAATCAAGTCGCAGAATCTCGGATCCGATTCTTAGTCAAGAAATTCGCATGAAATTATCCACAACGGGGCAGATCTAGCACCTAGTTATTGATCTGGCACTAATCACCAAGGATTAAGAGATGAAACCCTAAATTGAATCAATATAAACTAAATCGAATGACAAAAACGGCAACAGAAATGGTGCCATTTCGTGCAAAAACAAAAAAAAAACAAAAAAAAACGAAACGAAAATTTTAGAAGAGAGGTTGTGCAAATTATTGAGAATCAAAAGAAACGGAATCACCTTCATCGTCGCGATCATCGTCTTTTTTCACGAGAGGTTGTGCCATCGCTAGTTAAGTTATGAAATTGCAGGATCTGTGGTTTATTGTCTCACTAAGAAGGCAAAAGTTCAAATTTTAGAAGAGGAGAACGCTCTCTCTACCCCTGTCTCTGTTATTTTCTCTGCTCTTTGTGTGTTACTGTATTGAGCTTTGAAGAGGAGAGGGGCTAATCTGATGAGTGTGTGAGCAATGTGGAATCTGGTGGACTTAATATTATCTAATTAATGAAAGAAAGCCACGTTGACAGGGGATTTTTCTTCCTTTTTTAACCTCATTATTTTGACGTGAGCTTACCAAATCGCCCCTCGGATATTAAAAAAAAATAAATATTTAATTTTTTATAAAAATATTTTAAAATTCAGATATGAATTTAGAAGACTAGAAGCAAATGGGGATTTCCGTTGGGCTTGTAGCCTAACCCAAAAGAGGATTTCCGTTGATTACTGGTGGACCACTGACCAGTGGCCACATTGCTTAATTATGAAAACACCACAATATAATTAATCAACTTTTAAAAGATTTGAAAAGCAAACTCTATAAGTTCATTAAACGGTCGTGATCAACTTTTATGGTGATATTTAAGAAAAACAATAAACTATTTTTTTTTTCTCAAACTCAATATTTACCACAATTTTAGATGAAAATAGGTTTAAGCAACTTTTAAAAATTTCCATCAATCTAAAAATATCTCTAATATTTAATTTATTATTATAAATTTTTTTCATATAAAAATGTTAAATAATTTTAAAATAAAATAATATTATTAATTAAAAAATAATCCATACAACACAATACAGGGTTGGTTAATATTGTGGTAACAAATATTTTTTTTTAAAATATTTTTTTGTATAAAAATTTATTGAAATAATATTTTTTGTATTGTTATGTTTTAGTTAAATTTATTTTTGATATTAACATATAAAAAATAATTAAAATATAAGAAAATAATTTAAAACAAAAAAAAATATTTTTTTTCAAAAATGAAATTCAAGCATAGAAACAAACTGCCATTAAACAATGAGACGGATAATTTTAGAGCTTATCTAGTATTGTATTAAAGGTTATTTTTATAAAATATTTTTTATTTAAAAATATATCAATTTTTAAAAAAAAATTATTATTAACATCATTATATCAAAACGGTCAAAAAATCCCTAAATTTTTTTAATTTAAAACAAAATAAAATAAAATAAAATAAAAATTATTTTAAAAAAATACTTTTAAAACACAAGAATAAAAACAAAATAATAAAAAACAATCAATTTGATTCTATAAATTACAGGTCACGACCAGCTTTCCCTGACCAGGCAGACCAATAAACTAGAAAAGTCCATCTCAAGAAAAGGGTAGGAAAAAAAGGAACTCCCCTTTCTCTCCTTCTCCACCGTGGCAGCAGTAGTTAAGAGAGAGAGAGAGAGAGCTACCTGCTGCGATCTCTGCAGTGCACAGACAAAAAGAGAAGAGTAGCTATTTAATCTCTTTCCTTCTCTTCTAATTTTCAGAAACCTAACCCACAGATCGATCGGTTAAAACAAAGATATGCCTTCCCGTAGAAGAGCTCTCTTGAAGGTTATAATCCTCGGCGACAGCGGGTCAGTCACCTCACCTCCTCTTTCTCTCTCTATTGCTCGGTTTTGAATTCTAGGGTTTGCTTGTAAAATTAGGCGGATTTTTGCCGATCCTAAATTCAATTTTATCAGTAAAACTCTTTATCTGATTGGTTGAGTTATATATTATTTTAATTCGCAAATTTCGTAGATTTTATTGTTATAACTTTGAATTATTGTTTCTGTTTTAGATTATTTTCAATGAAGTGATGTAGTTTGTTTGCGATTTGCAGGGTAGGAAAGACCTCTTTGATGAATCAGTATCCTTTAAACCTCGCGGTTATCTCATTAGTACTCATTTTGTAGTCGAAGATAAAATCTCTATTGCAATGTTACACGTGTATACTGTTTTTTGGGGGGGGTTTCCCCTTGACGTTATGATTTTAGATATGTAAATAAGAAGTTTAGCAATCAATACAAGGCGACAATTGGAGCGGATTTTCTGACTAAGGAAGTTCAGTTTGAAGATAGGCTCTTCACTTTACAGGTTGGTAGTGCTAGTTTATATTGTTGGTTTGACTTGGGTTCGTAATTTAGTAAAGTTTATGTACTTTAAGGAGTTCTTAGGTTAATTTTTTGATGTAATTACTAGACATTTGTTTATTGATTGAAAGTCAATCTATCAACTTGGTGATCAGACTTTATGAAGTTATACTGACATTGTGAAATTCTATTTCACATCACGGTGTGCTGAATTGGAATGGTTTTGTGATTTAGTATGGTAGTTTGTGAGTGCAAAAAGGAAATTAGTTGAATTGAATAGAAGTCCCCATGTTATCCTTAATAGAATACATGCCATTGGAACTTGTTATAAAGTTCACATGAAATTTGGTGTTAATTGGATTTCAAACGCGGTCTAAGTTGGTCACTGCTCCTACCACTTTGTGGAGAAGCTTCCCAGATTGATTACTTCCCTGCTTTTTGTGCCTTACAGCATTGGGCTGTCATTCTGCCTGTTCCAATACTGATTATAGTTTATTTTCTGCAAGTCTCCATGCATTATAGCAGGCACAGAAAATTCTTGGGGTTGCCAAATATGCCATTGGATTATGAGTCAATCTTCCTTTGTGTCTCAAACTCCTTGACTGTTTTGCTGGGTTGCTGTACCCAAACATTTAGCATGCCTCCTTTTATTTTGGCAGATTTGGGATACTGCTGGGCAGGAAAGATTCCAAAGCCTTGGTGTTGCTTTCTATCGTGGCGCTGATTGTTGTGTCCTTGTATATGATGTCAATTCGATGAAATCCTTTGACCATCTTAATAATTGGAGGGAAGAATTCCTCATTCAGGTATTCCTTTATTTATCTTCAATCTTGCAGAAAAGCATATCTATCAAAATCCATGATTTTCACAGTTGAAGTTGATTTGTGACAAATTTGAGAAACTATTTGCAGGCAAGTCCTTCAGACCCAGAGAATTTCCCATTTGTTGTTCTTG
The DNA here is from genome assembly GCA_029228465.1 of Salix viminalis. NCBI lineage: Eukaryota > Viridiplantae > Streptophyta > Magnoliopsida > Malpighiales > Salicaceae > Salix > Salix viminalis. Next base: position 9,730,950 of record CM055429.1, on the reverse strand, counting down.
GAAACAAGGTTGATGTGGATGGTGGAAATAGCAGAGTGGTATGTGCTTTGAGCGTGTCAAACAACTCCCCCGCCCCCCTGTCTATTTCTCTCTTTAGATAAACAAATGCTTCTTGTGATTTGCAGGTTTCAGAGAAAAAGGCACGGGCATGGTGTGCTTCGAAAGGGAATATCCCTTACTTTGAGACATCTGCCAAGGAAGGTGTTAATGTTGAGGAAGCTTTCCAATGCATAGCAAAGAATGCCCTGACAAGTGAAGAAGAGGAAGAAATGTAAGTTAGAAAAATAACCATGTCTATTTGCTATAAGCTCATCCTCAATTCTGCTCTTTAGTAAATGCACATTGACTAGTCTGATAAATTTCTTATATCATTAGAGATTTCACGTTAAACTGCAATCCTTCCTCATATTTTGTTAGAAATTAGCTTGTAGAATATTTGTTCGATGACTTTACAAAAGCGTTGAATAAAATGTCGGTTATCTTATTGAATGTTAATTACTACTGATGTTCACTTGGCTTTTGTGTTTCCTGTGACATGAAGATACTTGCCAGACACCATTGATGTTGGAAGCAGCAGTCAGCATAGGTCAACGGGATGTGAGTGCTAAATTATAGCCTGATTCTCCGGCAGCGATAATGATCTTTACTATTGCTACCAACAATTGGGCTGATTTTAGCCTCTCTTTTTTCTTTTTTTTATCGAGACTGTAAATTACATGCTTGTGGGAGAAACCTGGCCCTTGGTGCTGGATATGCTGCCTTGAGTGTAAAAACTGCTAGGATTTGTTCATGCCGTGTTTGACTTCTTTCCAGGCACCAAGCCATCTAGTCATGTTATTATTACATGATGCTACCCTTTCATCAAGATGTTTGTTTTGTGGAACTTTTAATATTTTAGTTTGCCCATATAAAACGTGGTTTTCAAAGTTTGAAAAAAAATTGATTTTTTTATTTTAAATTAAAAAAAAATTATAATTATAGATTATTATCTGTTGATATTAAAAATAATTTAAAAAAAAAACAAAAAAAAATATATCATTTTAATAAATTTATGAACAAAAAAACATTTTTAAAACCAACCTCACCTTCTTAAACCATCACAAAGTCCTGCCACCCTGTCAAACTTACTCACATGATACAACCAGCCTTCTTTGGAGATCTCTATCTATGATGCAAGATATAGTGGCGCACCTCTCATCATTTTTGCGCCTGTCAATCTGAACCGAGTGATCAACTGCTACACTGCGCTACACAATCAGACAGCGCTGCTTTAGGTGGGCATGCTTTTAAACCCATGCTGAACAGAAACGCACATCACATGGAAGTATCTGCATCAATTTGTGAATCCAAATATCTTTTTCTTTAATCTGACGACCTATAACAGAGAAGACATGCCAGTTATCTATGCCTAACATTTAGAAGACAATGAATTCAAACATCAGCAAAATTTCACGGGACAAGTTATCATCATGCTTTTCATTCTCACATAACTCGGAGCTGAGTTGAATGGGTCCAGTGCTCTCGCAATACACCTTTGAGTTACTAGTAAAGCTCCATCCCCACTTTTTTCTTTTTTTTTTATTACAGTGACAATAGTGGCTTCAAACGAGAAGATTGTAAAAGACACCAGCCCTTTTTTTCCCAGGAGATTGCAGAGCAAGATATATCATCTAATATAGGACACAGACTTGCTGCACGGTAATAATACTGCAACAGGAGACAAGCTGCACCCTCGTGACCTTCCAAAAAATTAACTGCATAACAGATGGAAGAAGGGATTAGAGCTTAGTCAAGTCTCTACACTGCTAAGATCCAGAACACAAATGGCACCAGACATGCTTATCCACCAGTTACTTATATTTTGATGGCTTGGGACATGTTAGTAAAACAAAATTCATGTTACACGGCTATAAGACGGAACTGTGACAGGATATAAATGCAGCTAAACGAGTCAGAAGAACACAGAAAAGGGCACTCACTTGATAAAACTAGTCATAGCTGACTGGGTATAAAAATCAATGCAGTTCTATTCACACGCATTCTGAGGAAAGACTACTTTGTTCCAATTGAAGAAATTTTGTCCTGACTAGAAGGCCGAATTGAATTTCCTGCTGTGGTTGTTGACACAAATGTTCCAGCAGGGGTAGGAGCCAAGGTACCCATCGGTATTGAAATTGGTGGCCTCTGCGAAACCATGTTCATTGGCGGTCTCGGAAATGCATTTGCAAAGTTCATTGCAATTCTGTTAGAAGGTAATGATGGTGGCATTGCTCTAGATGAAGGTGGTAAACCAAGTCGGGTTGCAATTATCTGAGCTCGTTCTTGGTAAAGTCTCTGCCTCGACCTGTCCAGTTGCTCCCTCACCCTCATTATTACACTATCCATTTCATTAAAGAAAGCTAGCTTGGTTTCCAACTTATGTAACTGCAACATATGGAACCATCCACAAGGTCACACTTCTATGGACAATGATAGGATAAAGCATAGAAAACCTACTGGGCTGTAGAAATACCTGCTTCTCTATTAATGATGCAGCAAGTTCCCGAATTTGGTCCTCTTCCTGGTTTGCAAGAAGTTTTGCCTTAACTGCTGCTGCTGAGAGAGCTGAAATTGCAGCACGCTTCAGTTTATCGATGCTATTGTCATCTTTAATCACTTCACTATCAGGCTTCTCTATAGTGCTGTCTTTCGGAACCTCATCTGCAAAGGGGGAGAAATTAAGAGCATACAATCATAAAGGAAAAAATCTCCCAGCCAAAAATTCAAAATAACAATTGCACATCAGAAGCACCATGGTGTAAAAATTTCTCCCACAAAAAAATTGAATAGACCTCTCCTACAATACTCAATTTGAGTGCAGATGATGCAAAAGAATGGTATACAAAGTTTTAGCATGCACCCAGAATAATTTGCAAAATTCCTGAACTCATCCAGGTAAAGCTTTGAGAATACATCGCTGTTTCTTTTTCTTTTTCTCTTTCTAACCATAACCACTGACAAACTCACACTTTTCTAAGAACATCAAATGCCCACTGAACTCCATCAGTCATTTATTTTCAATTACATCCTAGATCCCTCTTGAACATCCTAATCTAATGCATGCAAGGACGCACGCTCACGTGACACACACACACACACACACACACACACACAGAGAGAGAGAGAGAGAGAGAGAGAGGACCTGCAGTGGCTCCACTTTCAACCTTTGGATCCAAGGGCTCTCTCACTTCTGTAGGCCGTGAAGATGACATGTCTACATCTGCTGTTGCCTCTGTAATTTGAGACTGCTCTCCTGTTGCATTTGATTTCACTGGTTGCTGTGACCCATCGTTGTCTGCAGGCAGAGAATCAGACACCATGTCTACATCCCTTGACACATCAGCAGCTTGAGAGGGTTCATCAACTGACATTGATGCAAATGATTGAGAACACCCATTCTTTTCTGGAGGCTTCAAATTAGACACCATATCCACATCCTTAGCCACCTCTGTAAGCTGAGAATGCTCTTCAGCTGAAGATACTTCCTGTGGTTCCTTCCCAGAGCTCGGTGGACACCCTGACTTGGCAGGTATCTCATCTGATTCCTTTACAATACTTGGTGAGTGGTCCTTAGGTAACTCTGAATTGCTAGATTTCTTTGATCTACCAGGTTCAACTTCCTCATGGGTAACCGCTATCTCTCCTCCGTTTACAACATATTCTTTATCTGGGAATTCGCCTTTTGAAGAATCCAGAGGTTTCTTCTCTTCAGGAATAGAGTCTTCAACTTTCTTGTCACTGTCATCTAACAAATCTTTGTTGTCTATACCTGAGGTAGGGCAATTCCCTTTCTGACTTTTTCCCTCCTGCTTGTCCTTTAAAGCATCCTGATCAGCCATCTCAGTAGCAACACTGCAAATCTCTTACTCGCATGAGACACAAACCCAGGAATTGCAAAGAAAATTAAGTTCCGGTAAAAGTTCACATACCAATCACTGCAAGATTGTTTCTTTCTCTCATCTGGTGGATCTTCCAGGAGAAAGCAATGCCTTGATGCCAGCTGCATGCCAGGAGAATTGCTAGACAAGGATTTCAAAGAACTGCAAGCTGAAGCAGTGGCAGCATCAGGTCCTGCCAATCTTGCCAGAAACAATGCCTATAGAAGAAAGGAACTAGTCAGTTGAATGATATCAGCTGCATTTTTAACATGCTAATGCATACAATGCCATACGCCTCAAGGTTAATCCTTTTTATCCTTTTATTGGAAAATAAAAACCAATTTTTCACTTTAGAGTTTTTTTATTTTATTTTTTTATTCAGAGGCATGCTGGAGAAACTTGTCAGATTTTCTTGCATGTTTACCAAGATGATTCACTTAGAACCAGGGAAGCACTTGCACGCTCATCAATGCTGGTATCAATATTCTTTTACAGCAAGCTCGCTCATTTCTAGACACATCCTGAGAAATGCCATAGTTTTCTGCATGCTAACATTCAACTTACCAAAGCCATGACAGGATTTCCAACGTCAGAAAATGAAAGTCGGTTTTCAGGAGTTGGGGAATAGCCAACAGCTTCAAATGCTTCTGTAAGAGCCCTGAGTGCAACATTTTCACCCATTTCCTCATCAGCCTTCACTCCACTGACATCTTCTGATTTTGAAGTTTCCTGACCATTAATCACCTCACTGCTTTTCTCTTCTTTTGTAATTCCTTGACAAACTTGTACTTCAATTGTCTCATCTGGTTTTGAAGCTTCTATTGGTGCAGTCAGGTGTTGATCCTCATTAGCACCTGTTTTACTCTCACTTGTATCAAGGACATTTTTAGGAGCAGATGTGTCATCAATGGTTGCATCAGCATCTGCTGTTTCTTTAGAGGTGCCATCCATTTCAATGGCGCAATCAAAAAAGGCATCCTCAATTGGCATTTGAACAAAGTGCAATATACACTGAGCCTTTGTTTTTGTGGCAACATGTTCTGCAATCTCATTCCAGTTTTCTTTATAGAGTTCCAATGCTTCAAGAAGAAGTAGAGTCTCTTGATCTGTCCACTTTCCACCACTTACACCAGCAGCCTCAGCAGGCTCCATGAGAATAAAATCTGATGAGGACATGTTTGAGCCAAACTTTCTATTATTAAAGCAATCGGCACATAAATCATAATCTGCCTGTTCAATAGGAATAAAATTAGAAAGAATGCAATATATAAAAGAGTAATAAATGGGAGAAACTAAAATTTTGCAAGCATTTGTAGCCCCATATCATGTATCATATCACTATTGACTATTCTGTAAAAAATTAACATTTGGCATGTGCTTCTATCCTCTTTTAGATCCGAGCTACTTACCAAAGAGATTTTGTACTTCACAAAAAATTGAATTGGAATGGTGCAGGATTAAAACCAACAAATTCTAGGGAAGAACCAACCTCCTTCTGGCAATGGTAGCGCTTGCGCGAACAATCAGCTGAACAAGAATTGCAGTGGTACTCAACAGATGGCCCCTCAAGCTTAGCCAACTCTTCAGCAATTGCTGACTCAGGAAACAATCTAGATGGTGTAGTTGGAGCTATGAAGTTAGGTTTAGTAACAACAGGTGGACATGTTTGAATGGCTTCAAAGCGAAACAACTTTTCAAGTGACAAATCTTTCTTTGCTGCTTCATCACCATCAGCATTTGTAAGAGGATCTAATTGCAATGGATGAAAGTTAATTAATCCCCAATAGTCCAAGAACTCTAGCACCTCTTGCCTCGCTTCTGAGTCTGAAACTTCAAGTTCTGATAGATCTTTCACTTCAATAAGGGTGTTTGGATTTGCATGAAATTTCTTCATAATCCAATTACGTATATCTAAATAGGTGTCAGGTGTCCGGCTTTGGGACTTCCCGTTAAAGAATGAAGGCAGTAAACGCTCCTCAAGCGAGTGGATTTTTGTCCATGAAAACCAACCTGTAATCCAAGAGGGACGAAACCAAAAACTCATTTTCAGTCTCAACTAATCAATTCGCTCACTTAATTTATCCCTAGAATTTAAGATTTCCATATAAACAAAACACATAATTTCTCACATTCTCGATTCATGAAAAATATTACAAAAGGCACACAACTTGACCTAATAAACCCTGACATTCAAAATTTCTCATAATTGTATCTAATACATACACCAAAACCTCAAATTAATCACATTTTCTCAGCAACCAGGACAAAACGTTTCCCAGAAAACACACAAGAATTGAAACTTCCACTACTTACCACAATGATTAGGCACAACATGAGCATTAGAATCACGGGATCTAATAACCTCAAACTCTGCTTCAATTTCTGCTTGCAATTCCTCCACCCTACTCCTCCTCTCCTCCTCCACCACCGCAGCAGCATCCGGCACCGCCGCAACTACCTTCTGTTCGATCTTCACGCCTGCTGATGACGCCGAAGAAGCCAAAATGTTAGGGATTTGTCTCGCTCTAGTTAACGGACCATTATGGATCGAGAGATTAGAAACCGCAGCTTTCTCGCGAGTGGGCCGTTTCGATGTTAAAGGTGATGAGAGAGAGTTCGAAAGTGAATTTACTTTCCTTTTGAGCCCTCCAGCCCGGCGCCTTGAAGTTGCCGGTTCATAAGACGCCGGCGAGTCGGCATAGCTCCACGCCGGTTTCTCCTCCATTTGTGATTGATTTTGAGGGTTTAGTGAGGGAGGGAGATGTGCTCCATTTCTCTGGATTATTATTGGCAGAGAGGAAATTTAACTTCCAGATAGTAAAGCGTTTTTAATATTTTGAATAAAAAAAAACATGTTGATTACTGGTGTTTTGATTTTTAGTCGAATCAGTCCTTTCACTTCATTTTTAGTTAATTTGGAACCCTTTTTGTTTCGATTTATGATGGATCATCCAACTCGGTCTTTCACATTTAAGCTTCCATGTTTGTAAATACTAAATACTTGCCACATGTGTCGTTGCGGAACATATGTTTTTAAAAATAAAAAGAATATATATATATATATATGTTTTTTAAATAAATCAAGAACTATGTGTGTTAATAAATAAAACATATATATATAAATAATAACTAAATAGAAATATTGAAACATGGATATAAATCAAGGTATTTATTATTACAAGTTTGATTTTTATATAGTTGTGTTTAGTAAATTTATTTTTAAAATAATATTTTATTCAAGTAACTCATAATATAATAGAGATACAAAATAAATTAATTTATAGAATAAAAAAGAAAAAGACATTATGCAATTATGCATATATTATAAATATTATTTAAAAATATCTTTTTTTATTTTCAAAAATAAATTTTATCTATACAAAATATTCAAGATGAATAACAAAAACACTTTAAAATATAAATGCATAACCAAAAAATAATTATAATTTAAACGAAGCTCTATGAAGAAAAAAAGGTATTAATCTAAATAAAATAAATAGAGAAAAGCAATTGGAGTTTCATCAGGGCCCACGCGACTTGGTTGTTGTTTTTTTACTGCAACTGGGTAGATGAATGTCGTCCGCACAAAAAAAATTTAAATAACAAAAAAACAAAAAACAAATGGCACAATCATTTGTTGAAGAAGGCAACATGTCGTCTAATTTGCTTAGATTCTAGCCATTATGCAGGGGAATCAAGGCTTATGTTTTTTTTACTCATAAACTCATTTTTCAACCAACTATTGACCTAGAACACCCTAAAAAACGTGATACCTATTCATAGCCTAAAAAACTAAAAAGTCATCCTAAAATCAAAATCAACTTGAAATCAAAATCAAATTGAGCTCAAATCTTTTTTTAAACTTTAAGAGTAAGAAAATATATTTAACATTAACCTCCTTGTAAAAGATAATACAAACATCAATTGTTTTTGTGTTCTAAATTAGAATCAATACAAAGTAACTTGCCTGCGCGTTGTGCTGAGCTTTTTCTATGTAGAAAACTGATTGATTTTTTTATGTGTTGTAATTAATTATTTTAATATTTAATTAGTAAAATTATAATAGATAAAATCTTTTAGAAATGAGTTTTTTTTGTCTAAAAGAAACGGTGTAATCGAAATGTAAGGAAAGTGATTCGTATATTTTTTAATTGTAGATAACTTGGGTAAATTGGTCTATCCATTTTGTTTATGAGTTGCTTTTTTTCCCCAATAATATTAGATCTGAAATATTATACATAAAAATATTGTAAAAGGTATTTTTTTCTTACAAAAACAACCTAAAATCCAAGAATTAAATTTTTCTAAGAAATAAAACTTAAACAAAAGATGACATGATTAGAATTAAAAACCACAATTAAGAGCGTATATATATAAACATGAATAAAAATAGGAACTATTTAGAAATATATATAAAAATAAAGGAATTAAAATAAAGAATTAAAAGTATATGGGTCGAAATGAATACAAAATATGTAAAAAAATTAATCGAAGGATTAAATAAAAACAATTAAAAGTGTTGCAAGGAAAAACTAATTAATTCTTTTATTTCTTGATTTAGTTTCGATCCATCTATGTTTTTTTATTAATTTTGGTATAATTCTAAAGAATTTGTTTGTATTTATATATCTATACTCTTAGTTTTGATTTTTAATTTTTAGTAGAATTTATCTTTGTATTAAATGTAGCTTTGGTTAAAAAACAGAGTAAGTTCAATTTTGGTGATGTGAAATGAAAGTAAAACCTTCTTTTATGCATGTATAGTTAATCTTCAGTTATTAGTTATTTGTTATATTTTTTAAGGCGTTAATATTGAACAAATATCAGAATGTATAATTACTTTTAAGAGAAAAAACTTTTAAAATAATATTTCTAATTATTTTAAATGCATTATCTATAATAAAATAAATATATTAAAAATCTAAATAATTGAAAGTCTTTTAGATTCATTATTTCGCTCTAATGTATAACGTTATTAAATAAATCAAGAGCCATTAATATTTTTTGACATGTTATAAAATTTGGTTTTGTCTGCGGCAAAACGCAAGGCAACTGACTCATATATTTTTTATTTGCAGATAATTTGACCAAATTTTTTTTTACTTGTTTTGTATATGTATAGCTTCGTATATTTTTTATTCATGTAACTTTATATGAAATATCATACACCAAAAAGTTGTGGAAGTCCATTTTTCACAAAAAAAAACATCGATTAATGAATTATCTTGATTTTTATTCTTATTTTTATTATCATGATTGTTAAATTATCACAAATATTATAGTTGTTATTGGAACAATTATTGAAAATAATTAATATTTTAATCATTACTGACAATATTATCATTGCCACTATCATTATCGTTACAAAAAGAAATTCAATTTTTTTCCAAGATATGTTTTCATATAATTAATTATATTTGAAATATTTCAGAATACTAAGATTAAATATTAATTTGAGAATTTTCAAAAACAAAACTTACTTAATATATATATATATATATATATATATATATATATATATATATATATATATATATATATATATATTTTAAGGTCCTCATATTAAAAAATATCAAAATATATAATTTAGTTTTTATTTTATATGATTTATTCCTCATATTATTATATTAAAAGTATTTCAGAACATTAATATTAATTAATTTTTTTCTTTAAAAAATTCTAGGTCATTTTTTCTCTCTCTCTATTTATATAGATATATATATTTTTCAGACGCTAATATTAAATAAATATTAAAATATATAATTAGTCTCACATATTTATAAGAAAAAAACTTAAAAATAATCAGATATTATTATTTTGAATTTTTTATCTATAATAATTAGAAATTAACAAAAGATGACATGATTAGAATTAAAAACCACAATTAAGAGCGTATATATATAAACATGAATAAAAATAGGAACTATTTAGAAATATATATAAAAATAAAGGAATTAAAATAAAGAATTAAAAGTATATGGGTCGAAATGAATACAAAATATGTAAAAAAATTAATCGAAGGATTAAATAAAAACAATTAAAAGTGTTGCAAGGAAAAACTAATTAATTCTTTTATTTCTTGATTTAGTTTCGATCCATATATGTTTTTTTTATTAATTTTGGTATAATTCTAAAGAATTTGTTTGTATTTATATATCTATACTCTTAGTTTTGATTTTTAATTTTTAGTAGAATTTATCTTTGTATTAAATGTAGCTTTGGTTAAAAAAAAGCAGAGTAAGTTCAATTTTGGTGATGTGAAATGAAAGTAAAACCTTCTTTTATGCTATGTATAGTTAATCTTCAGTTATTAGTTATTTGTTATATTTTTTTTCAATGCGTTAATATTGAACAAATATCAGAATGTATAATTACTTTTTAAGAGAAAAAAACTTTTAAAATAATATTTCTAATTATTTTAAATGCATTATCTATAATAAAATAAATATATTAAAAAAATCTAAATAATTGAAAGTCTTTTAGATTCATTATTTCAGCTCTAATGTATAACGTTATTAAAATAAATCAAGAGCCATTAATATTTTTTTTGACATGTTATAAAATTTGGTTTTTGTCTCATGCAAAACATGAAAGGCAACTGACTCATATATTTTTTTTATTTGCAGATAATTTGACCAATTTTTTTTACTTGTTTTGTATATGTATAGCTTCGTATATTTTTTATTCATGTAACTTTATATGAAATATCATACACCAAAAAGTTGTGGAAGTCCATTTTTCACAAAAAGAAACATCGATTAATGAATTATCTTGATTTTTATTCTTATTTTTATTATCATGATTGTTAAATTATCACAAATATTATAGTTGTTATTGGAACAATTATTGAAAATAATTAATATTTTAATCATTACTGACAATATTATCATTGCCACTATCATTATCGTTACAAAAAGAAATTCAATTTTTTTTCCAAGATATGTTTTCATATAATTAATTATATTTGAAATATTTCAGAATACTAAGATTAAATATTAATTTGAGAATTTTCAAAAACAAAACTTACTTAATATATATATATATATATATATATATATATATATATATATATATATATATATATATATATATTTTAAGGTCCTCATATTAAAAAATATCAAAATATATAATTTAGTTTTTATTTTATATGATTTATTCCTCATATTATTATATTAAAAGTATTTCAGAACATTAATATTAATTAATTTTTTTCTTTAAAAAATTCTAGGTCATTTTTTCTCTCTCTCTATTTATATAGATATATATATTTTTCAGACGCTAATATTAAATAAATATTAAAATATATAATTAGTCTCACATATTTATAAGAAAAAAACTTAAAAATAATCAGATATTATTATTTTGAATTTTTTATCTATAATAATTAGAAATTTCAACACCTAACAATATTAACAAAAAAACAATTAAAAACAAAATTAATGACAAAACATAAATAAATATTATTAGATTTTAAAAAATTATATGACCTGAAGAATAAATAAAAATTCAAAATCAAACAACAAAGAGAAAAAATAATAAATATCAATTTTCAAATGATCATCAACACAAATTAAAATTTAAACATCACATAAAAAAAATTAAAACCTTAATAACAGTGGAAATAATAAAAATTAGAAATAAAAACTATGAGCATGTACATATAAACATGGAAAAAAATAGAAACCATTTATGAAAATATATAAAAAATAAAGGAATTAAAATAAAATCCATGATTAAAAGTATATGGGCCGCAATTAAAATACATATATAATAAATAAATTTTAAGGACAAAATTGAAATAAATCAAAACTTTGATACCAAAAAAATTAAAGAATTTAAGACAAAATCGAAAATTAAAAGAACATGGATCGAAATGAAACTTCAATATATGTAATCAATTTGCATTGAAGGATACAATTGAAATAAATTAAAACTCTAATACCAAAAATCTTAAGGATTTTAATCCAATCCGGAAATTAAAACATTGAGGATCAAAATGAAATTACGATATATAAGCAATTTTAATTTAAGGGCAAAATTGAAACAAATCAAAACCTATATTAAAGGTATAAGGACCATACAAAACAATCGAAAGATCCTGGACTATAATGAAAAGTAAACAAATAGTGGAGCCTGACGTGTCCTTGCGCAGACCAGAGAGAGAAACAGGGGGGAAACTTCAACCGACCACCGACACATCTTTGGCCATATTAGACCACCACGTGCCACTCCAGTAGAAAGATCACATGTCGGGAAATAATTTTAGACAACAGTAGGGTATTTTTGAAGGCCAGATAACGCCGCACGCGCTGTCCGAAAATCACATGAGCACGGAAATGGACGGCGCGTCCGGCGATGCGCCAACAATATCGCATCAGAATAAATATTTAAAAAGGGTAAATTACCGTGATATCCCCTATAGCCAAATCTTCAATTTTGTCTTATTGGGGGTATATCTTTATTTAGCCATTTTCAAATATGTGAAAGTGATCGTGGCACCCCTCCCGGTCAAACCTGTTTTATCTTTTTTAAAGGACAAAATGGTTATTGTACTATAAACCGGTTACTCAAACCGGACCGAATATGTGCAATTACCATGGCACCCCTCCCGGTAGGGGCCCTGGTTTTTGTCTTTTTCTAGGAACAAAATGATTATTTTACTGTGCAAAAATAAAAAAATCAGTAAACTGAACCGACACAAACCGAACAGGACCGGCCCGAAAACTGAGCAACACTATTGTTGTCCACAATGATTTATCTCACTGTGAACAGTAATCGAACCATGTTCATGTTTTAGCTTTTAGAATAGTTGTTTTCTCTCTTTCTCACTAGGACATAGTTTCCTCTCTCAACCAGGAACTAAAAATAATAAAAACAAACTTTTATATAAAAAATGAATTGGAAAAACATTGCGATACCAAATTCATATAAGGTGTTATTTTTAAAGTCAGATCACCAGAGTATATCTTGCCCGTAACTTTTGACACCTCACTTATGTTTGATGACTTTTTCATTCTAATCTACATTTTTCTAAGTCCATCATTAATTAAGAAATCAAAAGTAATTGGTCTTGAATTGCGATCAAATTGTCTAAAATAAAACTTCAAGAATCAGAATGAATTATCAAAACATATATAAGAAAAATAGAAGAAATCAGACTAACTTATAGTGATCAAATTGCTCATAGCCTTTCCTATTTATTAAAGATTATTGAAACTGTAATGGAGTAGAAGTGCCAACAATTGTAGGAAGACTTGTGACATCTCCCATCCCAGAATTGTTTTGACTATTTGCCCTTGATGGTGATTAGAAAAAAAAAATCATGCTGACTTGGAGCAATCAAATTACTTTTCTTATTTATTACAGAGTTATTGAAACTCTAATGGAGCATATGTACGAAACAATTTTAGGAAAACTTGTGACATGTCCCATTCCAAAATTGTTTTGATTATTTGTTTTTAATGGTGACTAAAGATGTTATTAAATCAGTCTTGGAAGAATTATTGATGGAATTTTTTACCATGTTTTTCATAGACAGTGTCATTGATGATGTCTTAGAAAATTCAAGTAACTTGATGCCAAGATTTATGTGTTGGTTCATCAGTTATTCTTTTATTTTTAAAATTTTGATTTATTTTTCTTTGCCAAGATAACCTGATTGATGTTTGATACTTATAAAAGGTGATTTGAGGACTCTCTGATGTTCAATTAAGTATTTTTTCAGAGAAAATATAATGATATTTTTTTTTATAAATCTAAAATAAATATGTCATAAAAAATGGAGGTCCATAATCTTTCTTCTCATGATCTGTCGAGTCCTTGTCTTTATAGCTACAGTTTTTTACCTCTTTGATTTAAGTGGGGATTAAAAGGTTTTAACATTCAATTATCTTATATATTAAAAAAAGAAAATATATCTGATTTATCAGAGGGGAAATATATTTGACTAATTAGAGAGAAAATATATGTGACTTTATTAGAAAAAAAAATATCTCTTAATGCAGGTGAGGGGTTATATGTGATTTATCAGATGAAAAATATCCTTGTATGCATGTGAACTCAATACTTGGCCGAGTTCAAGGTTGTCGGGTTATCACATGACCTTTGATTCTTTTAAATGAGGATCCATGTAAGAGTAAAAATAAACTATTTTTGACACATCAATATCCCTCTAAGTTAGATATAAAGTTGAATTTATATAATATTTATGTTTTTTTTATTTTTATTATCTACTAAAAAAGTATTTTTCTTATTTGGCATGTTGATTTTATGAATATTTGTGGATTGTTTTCAAGTCATACTGGCCTACAAGCCACTATCTAATTAAGTTCAGCCTAGTTTTTATTTATATATATATATATATATATATATATATATATATATATATAATAAAATCATGATACTTTCTATTATTTAATCAAAACACAAATTTCTTTAAGGTTGAATCTAAAATCTTTTAAGAGAAATTTACGGGAAATTAAAGCTTTAATTATTTAATAACATAACCAGACTTGTAACCATTTAAGAGCACAGTACTCCTTGATACTCTACAAGCTCCGGTGATAATAATTAATACCACTTATTGTGCGTCGCCCGTCGTGATCCCGAGCATTCGTAGATCTCCTTTCTTTCAGCCTGTCCTTCTCGGCATGACTATGATATATGATGGCGCTGTGCCTCGTATCAAAATCCTTGACAAAATGGTTCATTTCGCCAGCACCGGCAGGATCTTCAACGAAAAGTTCCTTGATTGCTTCCGGCATGGGCTCATCCTTCATCATGCTCTTCCAGTAATGTTCCCTCGGCTCCTTTCTTGCATCGCTGAGCTCAACAAACTAATCCAGATCGGTGAAGAGTAGAGCATGTCAGTGCGTAAACTAGATGGAAAATAGACTTCAGATTTTCTTAATTTAGCTAGAAGTGTAAGAACTCGATTGGATTTGCCACTGGATGCACATCCCATCGAAATACTACTACAATGGACAGATTCATACATCCAAGAGAAAAAAAAAATGAAAAAAATCTTTTGTAAGAATCAAAATGAGAGTATCAGTTTGGTAGTTTCACATGGTTATGAAATTCTTACCGAGAGAAAAGAGAAGAGAACAAGAACGGCCAGGAAAGACTTCATCCTCTTCGCCTTGATTTTGCTGCTCCTACTTTGTATGGTAGATAGGCTTCTCAGTCCCTGGCTGATCTCTTCCATTTATAACACAAATATAAGGGTAGGGAATTGATTTCCAAAATTCTTTTGCCCCATCATAAGAAAAAATAAATAAAAATAAAAATAATATTTGTGGTATTTAATCAGAGGCTGCAATGAGGGGGTGCCAAAACGAAAACTGTAGACTGGAGCTTGAAACAGAAGAGAATCCAATATGGATGGTGGTATAATTAAATTATTTTCGGAGTCTAATGTCCATCAACCACGACAGTGCCTGTGTATTGAAAATTTGAAACACCATTAATAGTATCAAACGAAAATACCTAGAAAAAAATAATTTTAAATTCCCACTCTTGTTTTGGTGAGGAGCAACAGCCAGAGGTTCTGCTTTACATACATGCATTGAAATGATGAGTGCTTTTCTGATGGAGGTCATGACAATAACAGATACAATAAAAGAAGGTGCTTTTCCTCTGGATATAGGCAGACTTTCCTGTTAATTATAACAGTGGAGTGATGTCTATCTCCTTGGTCAAGAAAATTGGTTGTTATTATTAATTTATTTGGAGGTGTTTTGTCCATTCAATATTCTAATCATGAATAAGGTAATTAATTGGTCTGGTAGGGGTATTCATGTATTTTTATACACGGTAGAATTACACATATATCCTTATATCCAAAAAAAATTATTTCATTGAGGATAAGGGTTTAATCTAGGTCGAAGATCTATCTGAATATCTCATGTTAACTTAAATTTAATTAGTGTTATCACACATTACTTATAAATTATTTTTTAAACTTTATCTAAATATTATTTTTTATATAAAAAAATAGTTGGGCATCACAACAAAGTGTGAGAACAAAGGCTATTGATACTTGCAATTTATTACTACGACAATACCAACATATTACATTTATTAAATATAAGAATAAAATTTACTCATTATATACAATTAATACAAATCTAATAATAATAAAGATTTACACTAGAGGTGATGTTTGTACAAGTTAAATCAAACAACCAAACTGATTTGAATATTTTAGTTTGGTTAATATAACACACACACACACCTACCTAGTATTAAGAAACCACAAAACTATATCATCTAATAGGTGGCCTAGTAGTAAGAGTTTTGAGACTAAGAGATTTGCTCCCTGTGATTTTAAGTTTGAGCCATGTGATTGCTAATATGATGATCATTGGAGACTTACATAATCGTTAATTTTAGGGCTTGTGGGATTAGTCAAGTTGCGCGCAAGCTGACCCAAACATTCATGCTAATAATAAAAAAAAAACATTAAAACTTCTACCATAATGGTGTTGGGTTCCCCAAAACACAAAACCCATAATAGAAATGATATATTTAAGTTTTTTTTTATGGAGTTTCAAGGATTATGTTAGACAAATATGGAGTTATTTAGGATTTATACAAAGATTACCTGAATGTAATATGTTTGCTTTGCCTTTGAATATTTGTTTTAAGATTGAGTTATCACAAACTACAAGTCATCATAGTATCTGATTTCTAACAGTATTCCACACGAATCATCAATTAAAAATTTCTTAAATTCTTTTAAGAGAGGAGTTGTTATATCTTAAAGTGCTAACTCTTTTCATTTATGTTTTAGGTGATTATATGTTGTACTTTGCTCACATTCTCTATTTTGTTTTTTTTTAAAAAAAAACATTATCTAAAAACTAAGAGGTATAACATTGTATTTACAGGGAAACCTAAAAAACCCTATAAATAATATAATATCAATTTTCCTTTTAAATAATATCATAAATATAATTCTAGGATAATTTTAGAAACTCAACCAATCAAATTCTTACATGATTTTTCTAGGTCTAGAATTGTAATCCCCTATATCAGTTATATTTTAGTCCTTAATTTCTAAAATTTATTTACAATAAGTCATATTTGATTAATCATTTCATTTTAATTTCGAACAAATGGTTCTTATATGTGTGACCTATGAGGCTCCCTAATAAATTGGCGTAAATATAAATTATAATGCTAAATAAAATAAGATAAATAAATTAAATAATTTAATATATTATAAAATTAATAATTGATTGATGTATATTTGAAAATTAAGTATAATGTTTAGTACCTGTCATGATCTTTCAAATATTAGAAAAGTCATACATGATTTGACTTAACGTTTCAGTGACTAGTTTCTTGGTGTAACTATCATCCTTTCGTTATGTTTTGAATTAAACATTATAACATAAACTATGTATGTTTTAATAAGTATTTTAGTTCTCAATAATATAGTCATTGAATTTTTTTATGAGATTTCAAAACTCATTCCACCTTGGCCAAGGATTTCACAACCAATATTTTTCTTAAAACAAATGAAACATTTTCTTTAATTCATTAAGGATGATGAATTCTCATTTGATTGCTCGAATACCTTAATATAATTTATGTTATATCCAATATTTGCATGTCTGCTATCCTTGATTAGAACAACATATGGTCAAGATCAAAGCATTACACCCACTATATAAAATAACTTGATAATATCAAGTTTAAGGATCACTTACACAACTTTTACGAGAGCTTTTCCATAGACATATATGACCTCTCCATATAGAATCCTCTCATGGATTAGTTTAGTATTCATGTAATCTAACAGAAACTTATATATCAATTTCAGATATATCTTATATCTCAGTTTAAGAGAGGAGTTGCTTCCTTTCATAAAGAGAATAACATAATATATTTTAATCTCAATAATTCCAATTTAATATTCAATCTTAATAAAACATTGACCAAGACATGTAGGAATAATGCTTTGATGAAATAAAATCTCATAATAATAACAAATTTATAAAAAAATTTGCAAAATATTTTTGCCCCATGAATTTATCTTTGCATTGAATTCAATAATGAAATATTAGATTCATTAATCAAATATAAAAATATATTAAAGATAAGATTTTTTTTATTGATAATAATATATTCTACATAAATAAAATTAGTGCTACATATAACCAACTGATTGATTATCAAACACATTGTCTTTTTTTAGTTGATTGCTAAATAAATTACTTATTAATATGTTATATCATTTAACCTATATATTTATATCTCTACTGTTTTATAATTGATTAAAATTTTAAAATGGTTTATATATATATATATATATATATGATGAAAAAAATATAAAAAAATATGTTTTTTAATATACGAATGAATAATATAGAAGATCTAACTCTCTACAAAAATGGTGTTCAAGGAATAATTGTTTTCTTAAAAATCTGTATATTAAAAAAAAAGTTGAGTTTTTAGTAAAACCCCAAATCCCGGTATCAAAAAATAGAAAAATCGAATCACAGTTTAGTCCGGGTTTCAAGGGAATACTAATGATAATGTAAGATTATTATGGACATATTGCTATTTGTAGAATAAAAAAATAAAAATTAGTTAGAAACTTAAATAATTTTATTCGCTTGTGCGTCGGTGAACTGATCGAAGGCGTCCCATCATTTTCATAAGAACCACCAACCCCATTTTTTAGAGTGATGATGTATATTTTGTATTTATTCAACATTTATTTATTTATTTATTTATTTTCAGTGCTGAATATATACAAAATAGTCAATTTTCAGCTTAATTAAATGAATGTTGACATGCGTACCCGTCATAACAGTGTTATAAACCCTCAATTTTCAGCTTAACTAGAAGTTGACCTTCAAATAAAAAAGAATTGCAATGCATAAGATATGATTCTTCTGGAGAAAGATATGGCAAATGTAGATGTCTCCACAAATATTGTCAACTCTTACCCTACACGTTGGCTCGACATTATCTTCCAAGCACTGCAATTATTTCTTCCGGTGACGCAACATCATTTTCAAGCTCAGAGTTTGAATCTGTAATTTCAGGACAGCCCAGGACTTTCAATCTCCAGATTATATATATATATATCGAGAGAGAGAGAGAGAGAGAGAGTTCATTACGACAGAAACGTAGTGGTGATTATATATTGAAATAGTTTGGAGCTACGTAAAGGGGTTAGGACTGCATGAGATAAGGCATCTCAACAACTTTTGAGCTTTGATAATTGTGAAATGTCTTTCCGACACTTTTAAGACAATATTACCTAATTTTGTATTTATCAAATTTGTCATTTCTATTATCTTCCATCTATAATTATCGCAGGTACATCTTATTTTAATCAAAATAAATTGAAATAAATTCCATTTCCTTGTGATTTCAGCATGTTCTAAGAGTTATGTTAGTCTCTATTCTCTTCATCTAAACTATTAGATTGAACTTAAATTTTATGAGGAGTCTGTTAACATATTATTATTTTTCAAGTTAAAATTTTAGAGCAATAAGAAATTATAAAGGTCCTATGAGACAACTGATGATATTTTTATAATTGATTCTTAGATTTAAAAGGTTAAGCCTAGTTAACCCGAGTCGATTCAATATATTATTGTCTCAATTTAAAAAAAAAATGTCATCTTGAATTTGTTTTAGTCAAATTATATTTTACCAATCATTCATGTTATCTTTACACCCGTCGAATCGATTGGGTCATGGCAGTTTATCTCCTACTGTTTTACTTTAAATTGTAAATTTTCAAGTTATTATGTGTTTGAATTTGAATTAAAATTATATTTATTGAGTTAATATTTTAAATTATATGTGTGTAAACAACATAATCTCAAAACAATAAGTGGAGATATTTAAAAATTAAAATTAAAATTAAAATATATATTTTCAATTAAAAAAACAAAATATCAACTCCAATCGAACGAAAGTATGAGTGAAGAACCTGTTTATCGTTATTTCTTAATACTATTAATTCAACGTTTTTAGTGAGTTTCATTTTAAGTTGTCATGCAAATTGAAGTACAAGTAATTTCAATATCCGAAGAACCACCTATTTCCAATAGAAGAAGAGTTCATTGTCCGTACAAATCCTCTCCAGTTTTCTTTTTAGAAAATTTTGTCAGATCGATTAAGAAGGTGTTTGGGATTGTGGTGCGATCTGCGAATCGCAGATCGCACCACAATTTGGTGTTTGGTTAACAAAAAAAGTGCTTTTTTTTGTGTGGGGTCCACACCAAATTTTGTTCAAAACGCTGATTCAAAAAAAGCATCAATTTGATGCTTTTTCGGGTGCGATTCATGTTTTGGGGTCTCAGCTTAAACGACGATTCAATTTTAAAAATACAAAACTTACCGTTGAAAAAAAAAACCCAAAACATCCTCACCCTGCGTCGTTGGGAAGGATGGAGAGCCAAATCAAAAAAGAGCCGTTGGGAATTATTCAACAGCAACAATCAACAATGAAAACCACAAAATCACAACCCATTCACAGATTATTCATCTAAAATGTACTCACTTGACTTCCAAACTCATCAATCAAAACCACTACAGAATCCATTAAATAAATCCACTTAAGGAAAAGGCAAGATATCCAAAAACCTAACCTATACCCATTTGAAAGCAGCCTCTGAAGCGCAAAACCCATCAATGGAAACAACCCATTTTGACCAGAAAACAGGAAGATTTAACTTTGGCGAGCATGAAGGGAAGGGCTTTTGGACAGCCTGGGACTTGTTGAGAAGCAAAAGAGAGCCGAGAACAATGCTTTTGTTGTGTTGGAGTTGTTATGAATCTTTCTGATTATTGAAATGAAGGTGACGACTGGAGGTGGGAGAAGAGAAAGATGGGTAGGGTTTTATAATATGTGATTGAAATGAATGGGAACAAACGGGGGGTGGGTTTTTATACTAATTATTATTATATTATAATTATTATTATAATTATTATAATTAATTATCACTATTATTATTATTATTATTATTAATATCGTATAAATCAACTTAAAAAAAGAAAACAAAAAATTAAAAGCAATATATACATATACCCTTTAAAGTAATTTCACAAGTTAAAAGCAATATAAAAAGTTTGGTAACCAAACACCCAAAACTGTTTTTTTTTCAACCTCCAACTCAACCACAGTTTTAACCAAACACTTCACTGCTTATTTTGCACCACAGTAAAAGCGCTTTTTTTGAAACTGTTTTTTTTCAACCGCAATCGCAATCGCAATGCCAAACACACCCTAAGAGAGAGCCATCCAGATCTTTTAAGATACCACAAGAGAAGTCAAAAGTTTACTGGGTTGCAAGGAATATTGCTTTTCAAGTCGTCAAAGGTGGTGATCAGTGGCGAATATTGTAATAAAAGGTGGCGTGCAGGGGCAAACCTATGGCCGCTTAAGCCACAGGTGCCATGGCACCTTCAAACCTCACAAAGTTTTGTACCAATGCAATATCATCTTAGTTTAGTCAACTCTTGTCATGACACCTCCAAATCATCCTAGACCCCCCAACCTAGAAATTCTAGTTACGCCTGGCATGGTGCCAAAGTGATAATCAAGTTCGTTAGAATATTTCTAGCATCCATTCAATTTGTCAACCAAGTAAAAACAGAAATGTAACTATCAAGTAAACGAATAAGAGATTAAACCACGTAGTGATGATGAGTTTTATTAATTGCAGAGTTGTTGATTTGATGGATCGGAGTTCAATGCATTGCTAAATGATTTGAAAGATATTATAGTCTCGAGTTGGCCGGAGTTACCTTCGTACAATTACATTACAAAGAAAGCTAAAACAGAATGTTGAAATAGTGTTCATTAAGACTCATTCAACTGTGGATTGTAATAGTGACTAGGGGCAGCCATTAATTTCCACTCTTCGTCTCTTTTTGGCTCAACTTTCAGTGGAGCATCAAATGATTTCCACCCTTTTCCTGCTTGACCTAGGGGGTAACAGTGACTGGGCAGCAATGTTTGACTCACCTTCTAGTGGGGCCAGCAAAATTCATTTGCACCCTTTTCTTCCTTTTCTTCCAAAAGCCATCACCGATCGACCAAAAGAAAACAAAGAGACAAGGCCTGACCGTATAAAGCGCATACAACTAAATAACCCTGTAAATTGAGTTAAGGTTTTGTGCCCGTTTGGCATTGCTTGACATGGGATCCTCATAAATTTTTGATGAAAACGACGTTTTAAGACAAGCTGAAAATACATGCTTTTCTATTTGCGATTCAGAGTTTGATAAATACATAGAAACGACGATTTAATGTTCAAATACAAAAATTACCGAATAAAAACCCTACAACATCCTCACCATCAATATCCCTTCTCATCTGCGTCTCCTCCTGTTTCTCACCTTTCTCTCCTCTGTAATGACCCACAACTCCCTCTTCTCCTTCACATAACACCTCCACGCCTTGTGTGTGTGATGCCTTGCATCAACAACAACCTTTTAACACAGATCCCTGACCCAGACACAATTGTAGTTGTGCCTCTGCTTTCTCTGGCTAAGTGGCTGCTGTGAGGGAAGTGAAAGTAGAGAGAGGGGCTTTAGGGTTTTGGATTTTAATAAATGTGGTTGCTTTTTTATGGGCTGTGGAGAGTTGGGTTTTTTGGGATGTTTTAGCTTTATTTTGAGAGGACATAGAGTAAGTTCATGGATAGTTAAAAGATTTTAATAGTTTGATTCCAAATAAATTATTGATAATGCTTAACTTTATTCGATGTGTATTATTCTTACATTATAAAATTATGATTATTAATACATTATAAATATATACATAAATATATATAAATAAATGTGTGTATATATATATATATATATATGTATGTATGTATGCCCTTTAAAGTAATTTCACAAGTTAAAAGCAATATGAAAACCAAACACTTCAAACTGCTTTTTTTCAACCTCAAACTCAATCACAGTTTTAACCAAACACTTCACAACTTATTTTGGATCACAACAAAAGTGTTGTTCTTGAAACTGTTTTTTTCAAACCTCAACCATAAAAACAAAAGCAATACCAAATACACCCTTTTGTTTGTTGAAGGGTTCCATTGTACAATCCCCTAGATTTTTTAAGCTAAATGTGTGAAATCAACGCTTCGACCTAATTATGGTCAACAACCATACGCTGCAAGCACCTGAGCTACTCCAGCTCCCCCTGTTATGTTGTTATCAGTTGCCACTAATAAGATGTTTTTAACCGTGTTTTAAAAGTATTTTTGAAAAAAAAATTGTTCTTTTATATGTTTTTAGATTATATTTATGTGCTGATATCAAAAAATAATTTTTTAAAAATAAATAAAAAAATTCAAAAACAACTTTCAAATATAGGCATTAGTTAATTTAACCTTGCTCTAGGAATCTTGAGGTATTAAGGGAAAGAGTGTTTGGCTAATCACATTTCAAAAACAAAACCATCAATGTTAACTTATACGCCGACAAGGGCGGTGTTTTGAACTCATCCACAATATCTGGTATGAAATTTGTTGTTTGCTTAAACATCAGGCGATCATTTTCAGGCAGCCTGAAGTAGAGTGGTGACTGCAAGAGTGACAATGCTTCTGCTTTGGTATAAATTAAGCTCTCCATATTGATTCATGGCCAGCACATATGATGTGAAAAATCCCAAACAAGTTGATGATAAATAGATTAGACTAGTTGGATTACCCGCACTTTGTTGCGGGCATAGTGAAAGCAATTAATAGATTCTGTTAACTCAAAAACTAAAATATAACATCCATGCATGCAAAATTTGATATAATAAAATACATTAATAAATCCTATCACAATAATAACAAAATTGAAGCTTTAACATAACAAAAAAAACAGAAATAGGCAATTCTTCAAAAGATTTTCAGCACAAAGGTGTGGGAAAACATATTATGTTCCCAACATCTGCATCAACCTTCATGATGTTGTCAGTTTACATATATGGTTTAATAGAAATGGAAGATAAAATACATAACTGCTGGATCATACTAACATATTTAAGCATAATAATATCAACACAAAAGCCTCATAATTGAAGATATGGGAATGGATAATTGTTGCAAAATGATTTTTAGCACAAAAGTGAGGAAATTATCGCAGATCTTCCAGCAACTTCATAAACTTTCACGTCGCCTTGAGTCTAGTGTTTCTGCAACAAAAGAAAACAAAATTAGTTTTTGCATTGAAATTTTTTACAAAGCCAATATGATTATATTAATAGTTATATAATTAATTGCCAAAATCATTGGCGATGATATGCAAAATAAATAAAAATTATAGGTCGTCACTTAGAAAATTGAAATTGTATGGTTTTATCAATGTAGAAAAATAGTTGCAACATTGCATCGAAATGCAATCCTATGAGCAGCCATAACATGTTAGGTGTTGAAACTTGTCACAAAACATTTAATACGTCGCAATATGAATCTAATTATTGATCAATCTAATTATGCATGCAAAATATGTCAATATCAAGTAGTAATATCACAAAAACAACAACAACTCATACATGATTGTTATCTGCAAGTTTTGTATGACCTGCTAAGATGGAGCATTATTTGTTTAGGAAACTACACTTGATCAATAGTAGATTTGAATTGCTCTTAAGACAATATACACTTAATTAATTTGGAGAGATGTATTGTGGTGGTTGGTTTATTCAGATAATAAATTAAAAATCAATTCATAGTTTTTGGTCATAAAATTATATTTGTCAAACTAAACTACCGTGTTTAGGTGCAATATTAAAAAAAAATCCAAACAAAGCAATAAAATAATACTCAATTATCCCACTACCATGATTGAAACTAAACTCTGAATTAAAATTATTCTAAGCGGAAGCAAAGTTTTAAAAGTACAAAAGTAAAGTTGAAAAATAAGGTGAAGAAGAGTGTTAAATTCTACCATAATAATACATAATTAACCAACCTTAAACACAATTCTTCACCCAGAAGCTAATCAACTTCATTCACTATTCTATCATAATAGTACGAAAATGTTTTTCAAATATAAATCATCTTGAAACTCCAGTTGGTTTCAACAGAAACTGCAAGTGCATGCTCACCCAGATCATCATCATCTTTGAAATTTTGAGTACTTTTTATAAGATGAGAGTTGCGGGTTAATAAATAACACTTATGCCCCAAGATAAGTAAATAAAAGTAAGTATTTACGGAGTATCAGTTAGAAACATCCACAATTGGTTCTATGCCAATCAAACCTTTTACAAAAGGCATCTTCCTCTGTTTCAAATATATCTATTCAATCTCTTAGGCCTAATCCTTGTCTGGAAGACCAAAACATTACAATGTTAATTTTTTGTTTAAATAGAGGAAAGTAGATATAAAATGATGTGGTAAGAGTCATTATAATCAATAATTAATTTGGTTACCATGCTTGTTGTGCTATAGGTTTTTGCTCCTAATTTACCTTCCTCAAACTAATTATAATCGAATAAGCTGGTTTTATAGTCGGTCAATATAAGTTTTTAATTAAGCATCATAAAGTAATAAAAATTAGAAACAAATAAACATGAAAGCACACTTAAAATGCTATATAAGGCAGTTATAACATGTTATATATGGCAAGAACCATACCTTTTTTTTGTGTCAAAATACTTGCTTTTTGTTTCTCTAAAAGTTCATATGTTAATTGGCATGCTTGTGCTTGAATATTCTTTTCCAATGAGTTGTCTAATTCTGAATTACTGTGAAAGTATATTTTCTTAAAAGGATAAGCTAAATGTGCAGAGCAAAAGAAAATTAATTACAATGATTTATTTGTTTAGAGCATAATGTACAAACCTTTGTTGCAAATCATCAGAATCGAAGTCAAGTTTCCTCTTTGGTCTAGCATCCAAAGTAATACCTTGTACCTGTTGTGTGTCAAGTGGATTAATTGTTAATGGTGAAGTTGAGGAGCTGTTTTTCTGAGCAATATTTGCTGGTGTCGAAGGGTCGACAACGTTTGATACAACGGACACATTGATAGATTTCATCAACATTTGATATTTGAGACAGTTGATCTTGTTGGATATCAAGTGGTTCAATTGGAACATCATCGAAAACATTTGTTATGAGTATGTCACATCAATTGTTGTTGATCGAAATGTTCCAAATCGCAATTGAAAAATATATATCTTGTTTAGCTTGGATGCAATAGGTGGTGCGATTGTTGACGGGTCATTGAAACCTCTATCATACACATAATGATGTGTTGATGATCCAAAAAAGTTTTCTGCAACTTTTCCAACCATGAGAAAGTTTGTCACATCTATTTCATCGGTGACAACACAATCAAGACGAAACCTACATAAGTTGTAAAAATGATGCATGAAAGTTCATATACCAAGAAAATATTGGTTGTGCATAAACAACAAATACCAAATTATTAAGTTTTATATTTTAAAAAAAAAGCTCATCACGACATAGGCAAAGATGTTATTGCATCATGATCCATGCAAACTGGATTGTTAGCAGTGCCACGTAGTTTTTTGTTGGAATAAGGACAACTTGGGTACCACCATCCATTAAATATATCAAAATCAGCAATTGATGCACGACATGTGAATCTGATATTTTGTTATAAGAGGGGAAATAGATTCAACGCATGTATCATATAAAAAGTAGTATTGATAAATTCTGGTATATTTTAAATGGTGCACAAACTATATTTTTTTTTAAAAGTAACGAAATAAAAAAACAAAATGAAGAAATGAATCGGACCTTGTGCTCATATGGATTCATGCAAAGGATTTCTTTGATTGTTTTTCTATTTACAATAACTTGGTCCTCCAATTTCAAAATAGGGTTCGAGGATGAAGGAAGTTGGTACACTTCAACACGCAATTTCTTGAAGCTTTTAAAATAGAATTCATATGCAATTAGATGACCATAAATATAAATAAAACATTAAAATTATTAAAAACCAAATATGAATTCAAAGAAAGAAACTTACTGATGATGGTAAGGCAACACTTTTGGTATGTCGGGATTTATATACCAAAGAGAAGCAGCTGTCCCATTTAAATTTGGCTGACCTAGTAGTTGAAAAAGTTGGTATTGAAATGGGACACTAAAATAAGAAAATATACCAAGAAACAACAGCATACATAAAAAGGTGGAGTTTTTAGGCAATGGAAGATATTGAAACCTCGTTATTTTGTTACATGAAATCTTGTAAAAGCCATCATAATTGGTGATTTGAGCGTTGTAAGAGTTGAATCATCAAAATCCCTTGCGCGATCACTCCATATAGTTATGCGCATTTCATCACCCTTTTAACAATCATCAACAAAACATGTTAAAAATAATATAGTATAAAATTTGTTGAGTTTGTTAGCAAACCTTATATTTTCAAGTATAAACTCTCATTATTCTCCAATGTTTGGCCCCGAACCAATACTTGTTCAAGCGGTTGAATAGCTTTAAGCCTTCCTAGAACATCTGAATAAAAAAATATATACATGTTAATTTGAGATTGACATGGATAATAAATAATAAAACAAAGCTATGTATAAATTAGACATAATGTAAAAGGCACTATCTAAACCTGTTAGAACTCTTGAAACCCTTCTTAGAGAGAGAACGTGTGCAAAGTCAATGAAGTTGAAGTAATATCTTGGCACTTCAGGAGTGAAAGGATCAATAGTTTTAAATTTGACTGAAGGTTTAAGCTCGACAACCACATCATTATCAACAACTATATTTGTTGATCTGTTTTCATAGGTGTAAAAACCCCTAACTCCGTAGTAAAGACCCTCAATAACTGCATCAGAAAAATGAGCAACATCTCTTGCTTTTGATGATCCTTGGATAGCTCCACCCTTTAAACAACAATGATTATGTATGTACAAAAAATAAGTGCAAAATAAAAATAAAAATCTAACTAGATGATAACATCTACATTGTGAAAGTAACTGGTACCAAAATAAAATAAAAGAATGAGTTAGAACAAAATGAAGAACAAAACAAATAATATATCTTGTTTGATTGTTGGATATACCTGAAAAGAAAATGGAAAAAATATATGTGCAAGTATGATTTTCTTCTTTCAATATACATTAAAGAGAAATGCGCTTAAGAACAAAACTGCACCTGATTATCCCTGAAAACACAATTAAAACTTTTGACTTGTTTCTCAAATTTTGAAATCCATGTACGACAAACTTGTGCCCGCATCAATGGATAAAAGGTGTACTTTTTGATATCCTTAATTTGCACAACCATGTTTCTGCATAAAAAATTGTTACGTTGGTAATGGGAAAATAGGATTGAAAAATTACATCCATAACAAAGAAAAACAAAAAACTACAAAAAGTGATAAATAACAACACACAAAAGAGCATAAACTTGTATGAAATGTGCAAAGTAAGAATGACAAATACATATCATAATTAAACATAATTTGAAAATTTAAAACAAATATAAGACTTGATGTCGAACCTTGGAAAGAGTGATTAAACTGAATGCATCATATAAAAGATTTTGATTAGCATTCCAAGTGCTATAATGTCAGCTTTTTTATGACCGAGCTAATAATGTTTATGTAGACAATGTTCTTTGCATAATCAATAGGATTGCCTTTATCATCCAGTGTAATTACTTTAAGTCCTTTTTTTTTATCACTCTTGAAAGAGCAACATAAAGTTGTCCATGAGTAAAAACTTGCTCTTGAAGAAAAACTCCGACAACCTTTAAAGATTGCCCTTGACTTTTATTTATTGTCATTGCATAACATGGACGAATTGGAAACTGTCTTCTTTTAATTGTGTATGCACATCTTCCATCATTCACCGAGAATGTAATTCTTGGAATGTATACATGGCTACCAACATTAGAACCTGTTATTATCCGAGCTTCAATGACTTTCTCGGCTAGTTGCGTCACCAAAAACCTTGTTCCATTACATAAACCTGCTGATGGGTTTAAATTTCATAATAACATGATTGGTCTCTACTTGCAAAGAAAGCTTATGCGAAGGGACTCCATTGAATTCAAGTTGATTTACAAATTCAACTGGATATAATAAATCGACATTTTCTGCATCAGTTGACGATGTGCTAACACTGTCGCAGCTTAAATAAACATGCTTTATTTCTGGCAAGTGTGAAAATTTTAAATTCATGCCACAATGGTGAGCTACTTAAAGAAGCATGAATAATATCTTCTTTTGTTCCTCCAGCAACCACGGGCATGATTTGCCTAAAATCCCCACCCAACAATACTATATTGCCACCAAATGGTTGATTATGAGCAAGGACATCCCGCAATGAACGATCCAATGGTTCAAAGCAACATCGATTATTCATTGGAGCCTCATCCCATATAATAAGAGATGTCCTATCTAAGAGATGTGAAAGGTTTGTGTTTTTTTTATCTCGCATGATGATGTTTCAGAAACCAGTAGCGGGATTTTGAAGCGCAAGTGCACTGTGCGACCACCCGACAACAATAAAGATGTTATTCTAGATGATGAACTGCAAGCACAATCAAACCTTCAGATTGAATCTTGCTTATTATTATATGTCATAAAAAAGTTTTTCCCGTCCCTCCATGTCCGTGAACAAATATCAAAGCCTGTTTTTTTTGCATGACGGTTGTAACAACATATTCATAGATATTTCTTTGGCACTGGTTAAGCAATGGGAAAGCTGTGGAATACTGAGATTTAAGATCAACTATATCATAGTTTAGCTTCTTCCTTAGCAAACTATTTCTTATTTCTGCTAGCAACCTTTCATTAGGCATTGGAAGCTTATACTTTTCAAGAGAAATGGATGCAACATTGAAGAGCAATTCAAGTTCATAAAGCACATAGTTTCTCAACTCATCATCAGACATTAACAGATTTGGCATGTTCAAAGTTGATCTAAAACGGTGTATAATATCATCTTGCATGGATCTCCAAAATTGATGGAACAATTCATTTGGGTCACTAACTTCACAAAAAAGAATCAGACTAACAAACAATTGTCTAATTTATGGAGATGTTGTCGTTATAATGGCTTCACTCAAAGCATCTGCCTATTCTTTATCGTCCCCTAAAAGCCCTAAGCTTTTGCAAGCAAGTTTGAATGTCGGATACAAAACCCCCGAAACTTTTCTGAGGTCATCAAAACTTAGCACTCCTTTAACATGGCTTAAAAGTAATCTTAGAAAATATAGCTCTCCTGGTGTAGGATGAACATATGTTAGACGACCAAGACTGAAACCTTTTGTTCTTGTGGACCATTGTTTCTGCCTAGAATCCCAAACAAATTTGTTTGGAAAATCCATATAATACATGTTTCATGCAGCTAAATCATTTTTATTGCATTCAAACCATTATGTAAGCATTGTTATGTGAACCCCGGGTCTTTTCATTACATTTAGCAGTGATTCATTTCCTGAGTAGACAATGTTGTGTTCTGATGGCAAATGAACCTGTAAATGCTCAACTGGAGGATTTCTTGAATGAATAGGAAATTGAAAAGGTCGCCAAACAGCCTCATATAGGGCATATAAAACGATAATTAAGATAGGCTTTAATTTCATCATCATTCTCTTTTTGCACAACCATTCGACACCTATCTGATCCTTTGCTAACATATTTGAAAAGATACTTTATAAGCATTGACTGACAACATATCTCAACGTTGATGTGTGCATGGTATCTTAATAACAACTCTCTATTATATGGAACAACATAGTTGTTGTGTAGCTATATCCCATCTTTAAGCATAAAATTATCAAGTTGTTGGCGACGCTTGTAGTAGACAAAGCCATTGTCATCAAAAATTGTTGATGTCCTAAATGTCTTCGGGAAAGATTTGGAGCACTTGCCCTTGTTCATGCACTTTGATTTTTGATTTGGCAGACCACATGGCCCATGGATCATAAATTTGGACACAATATCATAACAAATGGGATCAGTATTTTTGTTAGGAATTTCAGCTGAAACAATTGAATCGACATCTTCAGCACTTTGACATTTAAATTCTGCATCTAACCAAATGAGAAGATGGGTGTGTGGAAGCCCTCTTTTTTTAAACTCAACTGCACAAACATCTTTTTTTTAAATTAGAAAACATTAGAAAATCATAAAAACAGTATAGCAATTTATAATTAACTAAAAATTGAATAGAAGAAGAAAGAAGCTATAAGCACCTGCAATTGTCCTGCCAAATGGTTTGCCTGATTTTATATAGGCAATCATATCAACTACTTTTGCTCGAAAGATTCTTATAACAATGTCAGGCTTATCTTCTTGCCTATAAGGTCTATTTTTTCTGATATCTCTTTGAATCTCTCGCCAACATGTATTGCATGTAAATGTAATAAAAAGATCTGGGTTTTCGTAAGCTCTGTAGATAGCCATTGCATCCTGATAATTATTTATCATATAACGTGGGCTACCAGTTAAGGAAGAGGGAACAATAATTTTCCCAGCAACATTACCCTCAACATCTCCTCTAAGTATCGCTTCATGTATCCCTTTATAAATTTCTAACCTTAGATCACTCTGAGTAGCCCTTATATAATCAAGTTGATCCTCCTCCACATTGACAAAAGCATCAACCAAAAATTGTTGATAAAGACGTCCACCTTTGATGATGGTGTTTTTAAAATTTGCCCTCTCATGAATAAGATAAGCATAATATGCTCTCATGGGGACTCGTGAATGTTTTTTTTGTGACTGCTGATCTTGATCAGCCAACATTATGTTACATCGATACCCATCATTTCCATAAGGAAAAAGCAATTGATATTGCAATGCCATGAATTTTGGGTGCAGCTTAGAAATTCTTTGAAGAGAGCCACAACAATGTTCGATGATAATATCACGTTCAGATTGGAAATTACCAATATCTCCAACAATTAAACCACCAACATCATTCGATAATGGATCATCATATTGCCGCGAGTCATGATCTCTTTTACCAATCAACCGTAATGTATAATTAGACTGACAATCACTGGAGAGCCTTTGCTTAACATATCTAAGAACTTTAACCAGCTGATTAATATCATCTAGCATCTGCATTAAATCCCCAACAATAGTTGCATCCAAAGAAGATGAACCTCCATCTGCTGTGAATGCGCTCATTCACAAGCTAATTTCATCTGATGCATCATAGACATACAATTGTGCAAATTTAGGTGCATCACCTTCAGCTGGCAAAAGAGAACCCATCAAATGATGACAATGTCCATTAATCTTAAAGACATATGGACCATGTCCTTCATTAACAGAGTGATCAAGCTTTGCTCCCATTGATGTGAAAGCAAACATAGAGTTGTGTGCTTGTATATTATCTCGAAATTTCCTTGATGTAGATCCATTCAATGGATTAAGAAAGATAGTCAAGAGGCTCTGGGGTTGAATGTGCGTGTGGCAATGAAACTTTACCACCAAGGCAGCAAAGTGAGAAAGCTGGATTTGCTTTTTGATGAACGTGTAAGACGTTCTTCAACCTAGAAAAGAGCTTTACAGTGCTGACACATAAATTTCTTCTCACCAAAATCAATATAACAAAGAGAGGCTCCTAA
This sequence comes from Salix viminalis, assembly GCA_029228465.1. Classification (NCBI taxonomy): domain Eukaryota; kingdom Viridiplantae; phylum Streptophyta; class Magnoliopsida; order Malpighiales; family Salicaceae; genus Salix; species Salix viminalis. The sequence continues at coordinate 9,698,492 of CM055429.1, read as the reverse complement.
AAAAGTAGTGCTAGTTAGAAAAGGATATAAGAATAAAAACAACATGAAACAGATGGAAAAGAACAAAAAGGAGGAAAAAGAGATACAACATACTTTTTCTTTTTCATTGATATTCACCTTGACTAGATGACATAGTTGATGATGATTGAAAATTAAGATCATGATTGCTTGAATTGAGAAAAGCATGGTCATTAGCGATATAATTATCGCTAGAATCAAGTGAGTGAGATGTTGAAGCCCTTGCAATTTGAATCATGACACGAAGTTTGGGGATTATTTGATTGTGGTTGATGGCAACCAAGTTCTATATTGCTATAGTTGTGCATGGCTGGGCTAAGGCTTGAAGGTTTTCCATTGAAACATGTTCTTGCATTTCAATGGTCTCATGATCATTAATTAGCGTAGAATCAGAATCATAAAAAGCTTCACTAAAGTTATAAGACGAATACAAATTAGTGTCATTGTGTTAGTGCGGTTGCAGTCTTTGCCGACAACTTGTCATTACATTACTTGTCTATAGGTTGGAAAAATCCAACCTAGAAACCTATTAATTCTATTAAAAATAAAACAAAAGAAAAGCAATGTAAACATATATAACTAATTGAAGGTAAATAAAAAAGAAGCAAGCATAACATTGTCACAACATGAAAGAAAATGGCATTCTTCTCTACAGAGATGATCAACAATTACTGTAAAAAGAAGCTTGAAGGAAAAAAATGTAAGCCTTGTCATCCACAACGTTTAAAAAAAAGATAAAGCAAGGAAAAATAACAAAATCAAATAGCTTAACTTTAGTTACAACATGTTTTAACACTCCTAAGCAAAAAATCTAAAAGCAAAATAATTTGAGAACTTGCTTTGCTAGCTACTCCCTAGCTAAGAAAAGAGATTGTTCTTTTACACGCACTTGGTTTTTTGTTTAAAACACTTGTTGATTTTTTGACATTGCAAAAAAATAAGCAAATCATTGACAAATTAACACTCACTACTTGTCTATAAGTAGGAAAAATTAAATTAAGAAACCTATTATTTGTATTAAAAACAAAACACTTAAAAAAATAATGTTTGACTATGCAACTTTTTATGTTATAACTCGGATTCCAATTTCACTATAATTTGGGGTTTAGGGTTTAGGTTAAATTGCATCAATCACAACTCTTTTTTTTTCTAATTTCATTTGTTTATTTAAGCTATTTGTCACTACACCTTCAACAACTTATGAGGGTATGGTCTAACCTATAAGTTCATAAAATGAATATATATGGCTAAAAGTGCAAATGAAATATAGTCACTTCTCTAGTGGGTAGGAAAATAGAAATGACATTAGTATTGGTGGAGGTTGTCCTTTAAGTAACCCGCATAGTGCACAAACTTGAAAAAATAACAAACCAATCACAAACTAATTTCACTAAACAATAAAAACAAAGGCATCAACATGACGAAAAAGGAAAAAAAACAACAACCAAGCACAAAAAATTGAACGACAACGTTGAAAACTACATTGCTAACAAAGACGGACAACATAAAATATAACAACAACTGAAAAAAAAACAGAAACAATCATGTTTTTCATGAACCAATGGGAAAAAAAACCAAGGAAATAGACAAAAAAAACAAACTTCGACAACATTAAGCACCTACATTAATTTTCAGCAACCAATCATTGCTATTAATTTTCTAATTGCATAACTAATTAAAGACAAAATTATCCGTCGAAGGCAAACAAAATTCAGCAGTCAATTAAAACATTAATCCTGTAATCTAATAACTATTCATAGCACAAAATTATTTCCCAAAGGACATGCATCGTAGGAAACAATAAAAATTTAAAGTGCAAAGAAAAAAAAGCAAAATATAACGACAAATGAAAAAAAAAACCAAAAAACAGTCATGTCTTTCATCAACTAATGGGGGAAAAACCAAGGAAATAGACAAAAGACCAAACTTCGACAACATTAAGCACATATATTAATTTTCAGCAACCAATCATTGCTATTAATTTTCATGAACCAAGAGGAAAAAAACCAAGGAAATAGACAAAATAGCAAACTTCAACAGCATTAAGCACATATATTAATTTTCAGCAACCGATCATTGCTATTAATTTTCTAATTGCATAACTAATTAAAGACAAAAATTGTCCGTCGAAGGCAAACAAAATTCAGCAGTCAATTAAAACATTAATCCTGTAATTTAATAACTATTCATAGCACAAAATCATTTCCCAAAGGACATGCATCGTAGGAAACAATAAAAATTTAAAGTGCATTGAAAAAAAACCGAAATATAACGACAAATGAAAAAAAAAACCCAAAAACAGCCATGTTTTCCATAAACCAATGTGGAAAAAACCAAGGAAATAGACAACAAAACAACAAACTTCCACAACATTAACCACATACATTAATTTTCAGCAACCAATCATTGCTATTAATTTTCATGAACCAATGGGAAAAAAACCAAGGAAATGGACAAAAAAAAACAAACTTCGACAACATTAAGAACATACATTAATTTTCAGCAACCAATCATTTCTATTAATTTTCTATAACTAATCAAAGACAAAAATTGTTTCGCCGAAGGCAAATGAAATTCAGCAGCGAATGAAAAACATTAATCCTTTAATTTGACAACTATTCATAGCACAAAATCATTTTCCGAAGGACATACATTGTTGGAAACAATAAAAATTTAAAGTGTAAACAAAGAAAAAACCTAAAAATATAATGACCAACCCCCAACAAAAATGACCATGTTTTTTCATGAACCAATGGGCAAAAAAACAAGGAAATAGACAACAAAAAAACTTCCACAATATTAAGCACACACAATAATTTTCAGCAACTAATCATTGTCATTAATTTTCCAATTCCATAACTAATCAAAGACAAAAATTGTCTGCTGAAGGCAAACAAAATACAACAGCCAATCAAAACATTAATCCTCTAGTTCCATAACTATTTCTAGCACAAAATCATTGACCAAAGGACATGCATCGCAGGAAACAATAAAAATTTAAAGTATAAACAAAGAAAAAACCAAAAAATAATGACAAATGGAACCCCAAAAAACAACCATGTCTTTTATGAACCAATAGGGAAAAAACCAAGGAAATAGACAAAGAAGCAAACTTGGACAATATTGAGCACATTAATTTTCACAAACAAATCATTGATTAAACTAAACATTAATTTTCTAATTCCATAACTAATCAAAAATATAATTGTCCGCCGAAAGCAAACGAAATACAACAGCGAATGAAAACATTAATCCTCTAGTTCCATAACTATTGATAGCACAAAATCATTGACTAAAGGACATCCATTACATGAAACCATAAAAATTTAAAGCATAAACAAAGAAAAAACCTAAAAATATAATTACAAATATAAAAACCCCAAAAAACAGTCATGTTTTCCATAAACCAATGTGGAAAAAACCAAGCAACTAGACAACAAAACAACAAACTTCCACAACATTAAGCACATACATTAATTTTCAGCAACCAATCATTGTCATTAATTTTCTAATTACATAACTAATCAAAGACAAAAATTGTCCGCCGAAGGCAAACAAAATACAACAGGCAATCAAAATACTAATCCTCTAGTTCCATAACTATTCATAGCACAAAATCATTGACCAAAGGACATGCATTGCAGGAAACAATAAAAATTTAAAGTATAAACAAAGAAAAAACCAAAAAATAAAGACAAATGAAAAAAAATTCCAAAAAACAACCATGTCTTTCATCAACCAATTGGGAAAAAACCAAGGAAATAAACAAAAAAGCAAACTTCGACAACATTGATACATTAATTATCACAAACAAATCATTGATAATACTAAACATTAATTTTCTAATCCCATAATCAATCAAAAATATAATTGTTCACCGAAGACAAACAAAATAGATCAGCTAATTAAAACATTAATCCTCTAGTTGCATAACTATTCATAGGACAAAACCATTGACTAAATGATATGCATTGGATGAAACTATATTTGATCCACCAAACAGAAATCTACACATGATCAACAAAAAAATCACCAAAATATCAAATAAAAAACAATGGATTGAAATCACAAAGCAATGAATTTATAATTATACCAACCAATTCTAGCACAAAATCAACCTAAGGAACATGAAACAAAATTTGATGCTTGGTCTAGCTGAACACCATGAATACTCTTATCTAAAATAATGGATTCGAATTGCGAAACAGGGAAAAATAACTATATAAAAGAGCCATAGCTAAATTAATCCTTAATTTGCCTCTAAGTTTTTCCGATGCAAAATAATGACACATAGAAAACACAACAACAACTTGAATCACTTAGCAGCAACAACAATATTGCTAAAATAGCCCACAGAAGCAACACAATACCCATCACCATTAAATTCTATCCCAAGCAAATCCAAAAATCTAAAATTCAGCATAATAAAAGTGAAAAATCAAAATGCAACTTTGAAACCTTTGATAAACATAAATAATTTTCCAATCGAAAAAGACATACCTCACAAAAAGAGAAGCAAGGACAACCAAAAACAGCAGCAACCACAACCTGCAGCCCCTAAAAAGCTAAACAAACTTAAGATCAACACCACAGACCACAAATTATTAAAAGAAAACAATATACCATTGAAAAAAGGAAACAGAAAAATGACATCCATCATACCTTGAAAAGAAACACAACCAAGAAGACCAGAAAAACAACAATTTATTCCTGCAAAAACAAACAATGAAAAACATGATCCAAAAATAAACTGAGCAAACAAAGGTGAAGATTAAACAATGCCAAACCAAAAAAAAACACAGCAGCACAAAGCTCACCAATTCAGCTCTCTTTGCTGCATCTGAGGTATGGTTCTAGCCACTTTTTTATGTGGTTTGCAGCTTTTATTGGTGTGGTTTGTTTGAGTCAATTGGTTGTGTGGTCGAGTTATATTTTTTTTTGGATTTGTTGGGTTAATGGTTTTGGTTTTTGGGTGCTTTAGATTTGGTTTGGTTGCTATTGTTCTGCTTCTACTTTCTCGATTTTGTGATTTATGTGTGTTGTGTAATGGGTAATTGGTTTGATTGGGTTAGTATTGGTTGGGTTTTATCATATCTGTGTGATGGGAGTTGGGCAATTAGTTTGATTGGGTTGGGATTGCTTGGGTTTTGTAATTTTGGTGTGTTGGGTAATTGGGTTGATTAGATTGGAATTGGATGGTGGTGTGTTCAGTTGTGTGCTGATTCGGTTTGTTGGTTTGATTTCTTTGTGTTTGGTTCAAATTTGGGTTGTTTTCCTTTTATTTCCTTACATTCGTGTGTGTTTTTGGTTGTTGTTTTTTTTCATGCTTTCTATTCTACCTTACTATTTGGTATGTTTTCTTCATTGTTCTTTTCGGTTCAAGCTTTGGTTTCGGGTCATCCATTCCAGTTCAGGTTTGGTTCCTCTCGATTTAAAGAGTAATTTATTGTTCTAATTGGGTTATGTTAATTGGGTTTTTTATGGTGTCATATTCTAATTTGGTTTCTTTGGTTGGTGGGATTATGTAGTGTCACTTCACATGTTTTTTCTGTATTTTTTGCAGGGGGCATGCTGTTGTTTTGACTTCTTTTCTCTTTGTAGTTGGTGGGTGGTTTACGATGGCAGCATGTTATATATTGGTCAGTCTCATTTTTTTTGCTGCATAGTTTTATCCTCTTTATGGTTGTTTGTTCCCTTTTTTTTATATTTCTTTTCTTTGCATTGTTTTTATTTTTTGTGTTGGTTTTTAGGATTTGGGTTTATTCTGTGAAGGTTTCAGCTAGTTTAGGATGTTGCTACTACTATTTTTGACGTTGTTGTTGCTGTTTTAGGTATGCTATTTCTGTTTTTGCACACTGTGATTGCTGCTTTTTTGTTTTGGTTTAGCACTTTCTTTGATATTTTCATCTTGTTAATTGTCTTTGTGTTGTGTTTTTTCTGTCAATGCCTTTGCTTTTTATGCTTTTTTGTTGTCACTGTTTTTAGGTATGCTTTTTTCTGTGTGCTATATTTGGTCCTTTTTGTTTTGCATTTTTACTTAAACCATTTTGTGTTTTTTTTCCCCTGGTTTTTGTTGTTGTTAAATTGTTAATTTTTTGCAATTTCCCTTGTTTGTGTCTAAGTGTTTGGATAGATATTCTTGGATTGTTTTATTGTGGGGATCGTTCTTTTTTTCTATTTTGAATATATATGTCTGCTTTGTTTTGCTATAATTTTGTTATTTGAAAATAAACTCTCGGTTATAGTTCTTCAAGGAAAATGTTGCGAGTGCAATGTTCGTGTTTATCTTTTATTTTGTGAGGCTGATTGTTTTGCTTGAATTAGGGAGAAATTTAGAAGTATCGAAGGCTTTTGATGTTGGTTTTCTTACTATAGATATTGTAATTTTTCAGGTGAAATTGTTTTTACAAGGTTGTTGCGAAGGATTCAACTATTGGTTGGGATGTTTTTTTAATTGTTTTCCTCATCTTTTCCACTCCTTTCTTGGCTACATTGTTTAACCAAGTTTGTTCCTTTCATGTACTTTTTTTTGTTGTTCTTTTGTCCTTCATTGTATGTATATGCTTAGTTGTTTTTGTTCTCTTAATTAGTTGGTTGGATTAGATGTTGTGTCTGTTTTTATATTGGATGTGTGCTTTTTATTTGGGTGAAGACCTTTCGCATGCTTTCCTTCTTCTTTTTTTTGTTTGGAGAAAAGTTTGATTTAGGATGACATATCTTTTATATGCATGTTGTGAGAGTAGACAACTACCACCCAAAAACTGAAAAGACTTTGGCCTTTACCGATACATTAAGAAAAAATTGTCAGTTTTCTTTTATTGCAAATATAATTATTGATTCAAATTTAATGTTTTTAGTCAATGTAAAACACTTTCATGACATTTATTCCCTTCCGTTACCTGTATTTTGTTATAATAAGCTTGCTTATGCAATAATATTGATCTTTTTCTCAATTTTACAGTCATCTCAAGCACAAAGCAATCATTCTTGATTAAAAAGATAGTCATCAGCTAAGAAACAGAAAAGCAAACATTCTCCCCCATCATAGGTTGTTTTGCACAACAATCCTTTTTTGAATATTTGCAGCAATTTTTGGTTAATTGACATCAATATTTTCCCATTTAATTTAATAGCTTGTAGTATTTTTAAAACGGGAAAAATAACAAGGGGGTGAAATGTATCATTAATAGCAAGGGGGTGAAATGTATCATTTTGAAGAGGATTTTGGCTTCGTTCGTCACCTCGGCATCCCTCTTTTTTGTAATGATTTGCAAGTAGTATCATTTGCGCTCTTTTGTGATGTTTTGTAACACATAGGCTAGATTCCCAAAGAATTGATCTGCATTTGCGCAACAAATTCCAACTTAAAATTTACTCTTGTTTATGTCTTGATTTATAACTATTTTTGATTGTATAATATAAGTTTATCGTTGTAGATTTTAATGATGTGAAGTTATATACACAAGCATGCTCGCAACAACGCGCGGGCAATATAGCTAGTATATTGAATGTATTTATCCCTTAAAAATATTTTAGCCCTCAATTTGTTTCTTTTATTCATTAAATTGAATGTATTTATCTATTTTTATTATCATTTGATTGAATAAAAAAATATAAACAGAATATAGCAAATTGCCTATAATATAAACATTGTAGCTCTTTTATTGTAAATCATCCTACTTTTCACCATCTTACAATTAATTGTAGATTATAATAGTGTTTTTTAAATAAATATTCATTTTAGTCCTCAATTTGTTTTTGTGCACAATTGAGTCCTTTTAAGCACTCAATTTCATGGTTTTAGAGGGGGAGTTGAATAGAAAAACAAAGAGCTAAAGTCCAAAACTCGGGTGACCTAGGTGGCTCTTTGGAATTTATTGGACAAGTATATTTTAGCCCCTCATCTTTTTAATCTATCAGTTAATCTATCCTTTAATTTAAAAAAAAATCAATGCCATGCTTCATTTTCATTAGTTTTCAGTTCTTTTTAGATGTGAGGAGAAAAGAAGCTCACTAAATTCTAGCCTAGGGAGAGAAAGTTATCGTTGTGAGGACTCTAACCACTAAAATAGTTGAATTTTGTACCAAACAGTTCCTTTTGATGAGGAAAGTTTAAATCATGAGACTTTGGACCTTGAAATTGCATTAAAAAAAAGATCTGATCTTGGGAAGATTTCTTTTTGCGGGATAATTTTGGGTTTCCATGTGATTCATTTTGTTTTTGAAGGTTATGGATTTGTTTAGAAAACTTTTGGGGGTGTTTTGGATCAAAATGAGTTTCTAGTAGAAAAAAACAAATAACCTTGTTTTTTTAGACATCAAGTCATCTGCCTTAGCAGATGACGCGTCCTCTATGTTTTTTTGCCAAAGAGTAAGGTGAATGGCTCTACCCCATTAATTTTAGAGGAAAAAAAGGCTCTCGTATAAGGGTTTGGACTTGTAGACTTGTGTGCAGGCACTTTCTTTGTGGGCAGGCATTAGGCTTGACTTACCAAGCCCAAAACACCTGGCCTCATTCTTTTTATTTTCTATATTTTTTATTTATATTTTGGTTAATATTCTTTTCTCTATAAAAGTTTTTTTTGGACTTATTTAGCCTTTTTTAAATAACAATTATGATTTTATTATATTGAGGGTGTTTAATTTTTTTATAAGGTTACTGTGTTTCATCTATAATTTTTATATATTTTACATAGATTAAATTTATTTTTAGGATTAAAAGTATTTATTTTCCTTGCAATATTTTTAATATATGTAGTCTTGCATAATTTTGTTTTTTTGTTTTATTTAATAAGTTTATGTTTGTTGATTTTTGATATTGGTTAATTTTAGAGATAAATTCATTAAATATAACCTGGTAAATGATTATTATTATTATGGTATTAAATATCTTGTTATACATCCATCTCTTATTTTTTCTAGACTTCTTTTATTATTGTTAATAATTTTATTTATTTATATAAACTATTATTGATTTATATGATTATATAATTTCATGAGTTTTTTAATTTATACTTTAAAGCTTTTTAGAAAAATAATTTATATAATCAATGTGTTTTATAAAAGATAGATTTATGAGCCGTGATAGGGCGCTGTGTAAAATAGCTTAGTTATTACCAAACAGAGTAAAGACTTTCCCCGTTACACCTCGTTAACAGGAAAAGATGGGAGTGGTGTATAAAATCTTCGAAAAAAACAATTATTAATGCATAAAAGAAATAAATAACAAAGGAAAAAAGAAAAAAGAAAATTGTTTAATTAGCAGCGGCAAGCAAAGCCAGAGATTTCTCCATGCCTGTCAGCTTGTAAAATCTAAGCCCCCTTTGCCATCCCCCCCACACTCACTTTCTCTCTCTCTCTCTCGCAATCTTGAGATTATTATAGCTTCGAAATGGTAGGAGCATCAGCTATTTCTGCCCCTGCTGCCGGCTCCTCAATCTTTCCTCGCACCAAATCCCCTTCTCTTTCTTTATTCTCTCACAGGTAACATCATGTGGTACACACCTGTATTCTTTGCTAATTTTCTATCCGATTTTTCCTAGTGCTTAATTGTATCATTTCTTTGGTTAATTGCAGAAGAAACTCTGTGGTTTCTGCCTTGCCTAGACCCTATAGTGATTCTTCAACTAGTAGTGAGTTTTACATGAATTTTTTTTATTTACCCAGTTCCTTTTTTAGCTTTATTATTGTTAAAGAATGCCTAAGTTGATTTCAATGTCCTTAGTTTTGAATATTATGACCGACCCAGTTCTTTTTTTAGCTTAATTGTCGTTTAAAATATGCTTAAATTGAATTCAATGCCCATAATTTGATTCTATTTTGTCAATTTACCCATGCATATGATACTTTTTTCTCTCACACATTGCATTGCCAAATGGATTTGTTGAGTTACCGGATGGTTTTAGTTAGAGCCCTTTTCACTTGGATACGTATCGATATCTGTATTGTAATGATGTATGTGTTTTGACTATCTTGTTAATTTCTTGTTTTTTGTCAGACCGGAATTCTTTTTTTTATAGATGTGTAATTCTGTCATGTAGGATTATCTGTAAGGATCGACGGGAAGGGTTTTCGTGATGCTAATCAAAGGTTTCTTGCTTTTGTTCCCTTTGCCTTTAAAGGGCTTTACATACCCTATAATCTTTTTTTAAACATTTAATTAGACTGTATATAAGGATTAACTAGTTGTTTTGGTTGTTACTAATTTCATCTAGCTGATCCAGTAATTATTTTATCACACAGTTATGTCACAGTTGAAGCAAAGGGGGGAAATCCACCCATTATGCCAGCAGTGATGACTCCAGGAGGACCTTTGGATTTGTCATCTGTGTTATTTAGGAATCGCATAATTTTCATTGGGCAGCCAATAAATTCACAGGTGGCTCAAAGAGTTATATCACAGCTTGTGACTCTAGCAACTATTGATGAGAAAAGCGATATTCTGGTGTGGCTATTTTCTTAGTTTATTACTTTTGCACTTAACCTGTTCATCAGTTTATAGAGCATGGAACTAAATGATTTAGCCAAGTTTTATGTGCTTGTGACCTTTTCATTGCATTTGCAGTTGTATCTGAATTGTCCTGGTGGAAGCACTTACTCTGTTCTGGGAATCTATGATTGCATGTCTTGGGTAATTTTTTTATCAGTAATATTTTCCTTTTTCATCCAAGCATAGCTTTTGGTACATTAGCAACCTCATCATGAGACTCTGATCCTACAACCTTCTAAGTGTCAGTAATAACAGAAATGAAATTTAAAGACTAAATGAAAATTGTTTTTGACCCTTCCTGTTAGAGAAGTCGTTATAAGATCAATAAAGTAAAGGCATACTTATAAATTTGGTTTAATAAATCATGATTTGAGTGTTGAAGTAAGTGGGCATCTAGTTGTGTACAATTAATATGATCTTCTGTCTAAGTAAATGAAAACTGTCCATGAAAATATGTATGCATTACATTTTGTTCCATCCATCTATCTTTTTATTTCTCTGATTTCTCTTTCTATATGATGCAATCTTCGATGACTCTTAATGCTCTCAGATAAAGCCTAAAGTTGGCACTGTATGTTTTGGAGTGGCTGCAAGCCAAGGAGCACTTCTTCTTGCTGGAGGAGAGAAGGGAATGCGGTATGCAATGCCTAATGCACGTATTATGATACATCAACCGCAGGGTGGCTGTGGGGTGAGAATGCAAGAATTCCCTTTTTTGCTGCTAACTGAAATGGAAAAAGATCTTTGTTAGGACTTACATCATATAATTTCACATCAAAAGCTAGCTAGTCCTGTTTAATCATATGTGCTCTGCAGATTGTTACTTAAATTAAAAGCTGCATCTCTCTATTATTCCTGAAGTTTCTATTATCATGTTTAACTTACTCTTCCATCACAGCATACTGGTGCATGTGACTGCAAAATTCAAAATGCATAAACTGTAATAATATAAGTCCACACTGCAACAGTTCCATATCTTCAGTGTTTGAAATAGTAATGAATATATATGTTGTGGTCATTGATGCAATTTGCTTCCAGGGTCATGTGGAGGATGTGAGACGCCAAGTAAACGAAGCAGTTCAAGCTCGTCATGTGAGTATTCCCACTTAGCTTCATTCATATGCTGATTGACTTACTGGGAAGATGAAACCCAATTAATGGTTGAATACCTGTTAGTCTGGTTGAATCACAATTGGAAACCCAGGAGTTTCCTAGTTCAAGATTTGAGTGTGGCAGGGCCATATTCTCAAAGCTGTAGTTCAGACTCTAGAAGTTAGCAGACTTGTTTTGCAAGCACCATACTAGTGGGGCTTTTTTTTTCTTTTCTGGGCCGGGGGGTGGGGATATTTATCAGTTCCTGTGGTACTTATCTATAACAAGATGTTCGAAATTTGCATGTTCAAGGTAAAAAGATAAATAGTGTTTACTGAAGTGCTAGAGCTTTGGGATTGTTGGCTCTTGTTGTTTCAGTTCCTGTAAAGCCTTCAGCACTTTGCTAGTTTTTGGGAATTTTAAATGGAAGATTGCTATAATTAACGTAAAACGCAGTCTCATTTCACTTGTAATTTTGGTGCAGAAAATTGACCAAATGTATGCTACATTCACTGGCCAACCCCTTGAGAAAGTACAGCAATACACTGAGAGAGATCGTTTCTTATCCACTTCAGAGGTATGTGGCGCAACTTGTTTTTCTTTTCCTTTTAGATATTAAGTTCTTGTCTCAGACATCAGTGCTTGGAGAGAACCGGCTCAAACACTTGCATGCGTTTGGATGTTTATATTTTATACATATATGTCTGCACTCTCGCATTATTGGAGAGAAGAAAATGGAAGAATTGTCCTCATAAATTCTTATATATGAGATAACATTAAATTTTAATCTCTTCCATGTTATTGTACCACCTGCATCACTCCTGTAACTTCATTATGCATTTGACTGGATCGCTTAATTCATGGTGGTGATTGAATTTCTAACAATTATTAAAAAAGACATGCTCTTGCAAACATGTCATCTCTTAGCAGTTTAAGACCCGCTTCCTACTAACTTTTTCGGCTGAGCTTTTCATTCTTCTAGTTTTCTGTATGCATTTTGACAACCATATTAATCACCACGCTGCTTTTTGCTGCCCTTTGTTGTGCAGGCTATGGAGTTTGGGCTCATTGATGGCATCCTAGAAACAGAATATTAAACTAGGATCTTTCTACTCACCGTCTTTGAATGCAGTGGGAAGTTGGATATGATTATATAATGTGTTTGAGTTGCCCTCCACTTTTGTTAGTTGTGATCCAACTTTACCAAGTGGTATTTTCAATTTCCATGCCAATTATTCCACAATTTTGATTTTACTAACTTGATTTAAGGTTCAGTACATGACTAAGAGCGTGTTTGTTTTTATGTTTTAAAAGTGTTTTTGAAAAAAAAATATTTTTTTTCTTGTTTTCAATTTTTGTTTTTGTTTTTCTAGATTATTTTGATGCGGTGATGTCAAGAATAATTTTTAAATAAATTAATATTATTTTGATATATTTATTAATAAAAAAACACTTTAAAAACAAATATTATTAGATTTTTGGTACCTTCCAAACATCCCATAAGCATATCAACATTCACTTGGTGATTGTTCCAAGAGGGTTATTTTTTCTAACCGCGCAGTTCTTCAGCCACTTGAAACAAAATCTGGCCCTTTAATTATTTTCATTAGATTTCTTTTAATGTTTTCATGATGATAAAAATAATTTTAAAAAATAAAATAATATTATTTTGATATATTTATAAATAAAAAATACTTTGTAAAATATTCAATGTTACAATCTTAAAACATGGATTTCCCTGCTGCATGTATTTCAGTGTGCAAACTTGATGACTCTGTTGGCCCTTTAATTATGTAGTTTTGTCTTTTAATAAAATTACAAGTTTTGTTAATTATTATTACTAAAAGAAATTAAAAAAAGGTAGTGGTTTGTGTAGCTATTGACACTATCAATTATGATGGTAAAATTATGAATTTATTTTTATTAATAAAACACAATTGACTTTGTTGGTGGGTTATAGTTTTTTTTTCCATAATAAAATGACTAATATATTATTTGAGATAAAATAATGCATTTGCGGGTTTAAAATTATAGTAAAACAACTATATTATTTTTAAATTAAAATTATTTTCACCTTTGGGTCAAGGGTTTTTTGTTTTTTTTTTCTTTTGATTTTTTTGTTATTATTGAGTTTGATCATGGATGATTTAATGATTGTTTGATAGTATGGTTGATGTTGTTCTTGAAAATATTTTTTATTTAGAAATATATTAAAATAATATTTTTTATTTTTAAAAATTATTTTTAACATCAGCACATGAAAATGATTTAAAATCACCAAACAAATTTAATTAAAAATTAAAAAAATATATATTTAAAAAAAATACTCTTGAAACATTATCAGGTAGTAGTATTTTAGTATATATAAAATATTGTTTAATATTAAAAGGGGAAGTGTGTAGATCGTGTGGACATGCATAATAACGCCCATGCTTTTTAAACAGTACGTATTGCTGGGGTGGTGCGTGTGGATAGAACATATTGAGCTTTGCACGAACAATGTTTTTTTCTTCCTTCTTTCCTTTCCCCCTGATTTCAGCCCCTTCCCTGTATATTTTCAGAACCACCTTTTAGATTTGATTCTTGTTTTTCATTATTATTTATTTTATTTTAAGTAATCTATAAGTTTGAATTTTATTTTTCAATTTCATCCTTTTATTTTTATTTATACCTTTCAGATTGGTACTCATTTTTGTGATTTTTTTTTGTTTTTAATCATTTTTTTAATTGAATTATATTTTTCTTTGCATCTCTTAATATTTGATATCATTCTCTTAATTGAATAATTTTTTTTTATTGCATCTTTCAATATTTTATTTTATATCAGATTTGGTTTATACTTTTTTAATTGTTGTTTTGTTTTAAACTCTTTTTATTGGTTTTTTTTTTAATTTCATCTTTATTATTTTAATAATCAGGATTTTGTTAATTTGAAATTTGATTTCATGAATTTACCTTCTATTGGATGATTCAACCTCAAGATCCAAGTTCGAAAGATTAGTCCTATTTTTAAAAGTTTTTTTATAATGTTTTTTTTTTAATTATTCTATCCTTCAATGATAATTAGAGAATATTTTTTCTTTTTAATTTAATTTATCTATAGTTTTTACCTATTTTTTTCATATTACTAAATTAACATAGATTATTTAATCTAATAAAATCAATAACCTAGATTATTTAATCTAATAAAATCAATAACCTGGCTCTCAAATTCCTCTTGCTTTTTTTTAAAAATATTTTCTATTGTTTAAGCATTTATTTTTTGCGTTGTTTCTCGTGTTAGAAAAGAAAAACAAAATCCGGCCGGAGGCATAAAAAGAGCACCAATCTAGCAATAAATGTATCGCCCGTTGGTTGAGACATCTTAATCCTCCGCTTTGGTTTGAATCAGCATGCACAAGAGCGATGCCATCCATGGCTGGACAATGAGGGATTGTTCATCTGCGTCTGCCGATGTCGTAATTCTAAGGCTGAGGCTTGAATAGAATTTGCCCTCTTTCTCTCTTTTTATGTAAATTTGCTTTACCCACCACCATGATCCCAAATTTGATGTAGATTACAAGGGGAGGGAAGAAAAATGGAGAGAGAGAGAGAGAGAGATGCCTCATTGTAAGAATATAATAGTGAAATTGAACACGGCTTACATACGTGAGTGCACAAAGCAAGTCGGCATTGACAAAGCCACCCGCTCCTCATGAATCAGTTACTTATTACAACAATCTCTCGAAGTAGGAGGTTCATGTTCCTGTTCAAGAATGAAAACAGGCAAATTTAAACCAACGTCTTTGAATTTCTCGATTACTATTATACTCAGTCCACTTTCCGCAATTGCGAAATCATTAGCAGGGTTAAATGGAGAAGATGTCTCACAAATCATCAAGACTGGTTTTGGTGGAAATTCCTAACATTTTCTGCCCATTTTAGCTAGCATATCACTAATTCACCTTCTTGTTTTCTTTAGTGGATCACTAGTCCACACATTTTTCCTGAATAAATTGCCAAGCTCGAAAGGGAAACTTACCGTAGTTTTGCCGCACCATGGTGAACTTGTAAATGGCCTTCACTAGGGAACCGTATCTCATGGACTTCAAGGGTCCCATATGTCTGCAACACAATAAAGCCACAACTTAATCCATGAAAAGCAAATCTCAGCAGGGCATGGATTACAATGGCACAATATGTGGTGTAATAGATAATAATCTGAATACAAGTTGTCAATAGAATGTCTGCTGCTGCTTCCATATTCCCCAGTGGATACAAAGATGAACAAAAATACAAAATGAATGATCCAACCTCCAAACTAAACTATCTTAATTTCCTCATCAAGACAGAAAACTTACATTATCTCGGTATATCGAATTCTCCAAGCTGGGAAACCTAGATGGCATCTTGCAGGTCCATAAACTAATAGCAGATCAGGTTCTGGCCCTCCATAACCTCATGATTCAAGAACATTACCAGTCAGTATGCATAAGATTTATGTCTGAAAGGAGATCAATTCCTTCAACCATGCATTAGATCAAGAAATAGAACAAACCTACAGCTCTCAGTGCCTCAGTCAGGTTAGCTTCTGTGAATATCTGTTCTTTCTGTTCTGCACCAGAATTAGCCAACTTCAGGTACTTCATGAAAAGTAAATTACCACCCTTGGCCACTGCTTCCTTTCCATCCGTGATTGAAGCAAATTCCAAGGTCATGTGTTTCTGGTCCAGTAACGGATCTCTTTCATCAGCTTCCTGCAAAAAACTTGATAGAAAGCTTGAGCAAGAACTCTAGCTTTGCCACTGACATTCCACTGTAATTTGCAAATAATTTCAAATGAAGAAATAATAGCAATTAAGACATGATATATATACCCATACGAAGTTTTCAAACAGAATTCATTGTACAAATTTATCCAGGCCATCCTTATTCAAGTAATCATATTTCAATTCATATGAACCTTCCACTGAATCAAATGTTGTCAGTTTAATGAGTTTTCAACGAATGCTCGCTGGCAGCAGGATCATAATCCATTACCAATCGAACAGGCTCACTGCATACTGAATGGAAGCAAAGTGAAAAACAAAGGCACCATCATCACACAGATAGAAGATGCTACCTCAAATAAAGTTGCATTTTTCAACTTCGCTAAGATGGATTCCTTAGATTTCTTGAGCACTCCTAGAGAAAAAAAAGAACATTCAAAATCAAAATATTTTAAAAACCCAAATAGTTTCATGCAGTTTTTCCTATGGCTACAAGCGGTTATAAGGGAAAAATACTCCATCACCTTCTGTATCATAAAGGCACAAGTGTTTGACACCAAAAGCTTGTAGCCATTGCAAAAGCTGAATGACTTTCGAAATTTGGCAAGCATCATCGCTCTCTACCACAATCGCAAGATACCGGAGCTTGCCAACATCAATAAATCTGTAACGCCTCAGTAGTCCACTAGAGATTAAGTAGCTCTCGATCACATTAGCTACACCAACTCCAAGATACCATGATCTCACAAGAAGATGTACAAAGTGCCAAACTAGTCGAAGCCAGAAATTTCCAATCTGCACAAAGCCTTAAAATCCAGAGTGACTCTCTAATTTATGTCGGAAAAAAAAACATATCAACATGAATCACAGACAGCCATATACAGGCAAAAAAAATTAAGAAAAGATTCCCAGGAAATCAACGGTAGCTAGTGAAACTTGCCTGATTAACCCATAATCTAACTCTCTGTATTTCATCTTTCAAGTCCATTGATCCTCTAAACCAAAAAGAGAAAATCACAACAGCTAAATAAACCCATTAGTTTAAATGCATCAATACACATGCATATAAATAAAAAGATAGATAGAAAGCAAAACCCAGATAAAGAATTTACTTACAGCACTGAAGCTTGAAAACAAAACAATCTTTTGTGATTTGAAAGGCGAGCCAAAAAGGGCGATTTCACTGAAGAAAGAAAAAAGTTGCTTTTTATTTAAAGTGGAGAGCCAGTCCCCTGCTCTGCCTGGAATGGGAGACGACAGGTAGTTAGTTAGCCTTAAAATAACAATTAATGAGAGTGGGATACGTCTTCTTGAAAAAGATTTAATTTTAATTTTCTAAAAATTAGAATTATGTACAAGCCCAATCACTGTATTAAAAAACTTTTTTTTTAATTTCAAGAGAGCGGTAGTGGACTGTTTTTTATTTTATTTTATGATTAAGAACTTTGAATCCAATATTTATGAAATTGATTTAAATGCATAGATAATGTGTATTTTTGAGAAGAGGATTTTATTTAGAATTAGTTATCTTGAAAATGCTATTTGTTAACAAATAAAAGATTTATTTTTTATTAAATTTGATTGCAATTGTCTTGTCATCAAAAACTTTCTTCGCTCTTAACTTTTTAAGTTCGAATTTTATTGCTATTATTTAGAAGAAAAAAAATATTTTTTAATGTTGGAGTGACCTTATCATTAAAGTGAGAGAATAGCTAGCCAGCCACGAGTGGAAAATATAAACAACATGTCGTCTGCTATCTTCAAATTCCAATGATTGAGGTCGAAAATCCATCTTAACCCTTTTTTTTTACCCAAAATATTTAGAAAATACCTTCCAAAGACCTTGATAGTTGATAAACCTATCCATGGCCATAAATAGATAAAATAAAACTGAAATCAACCCAAAACCGAAATGATTCAAGCAATTAGATCTACCTTCTCAGGCAAGGAGAGAGGAAAAAAAAATCAAAATCAAATCCCCCTCATGAATTGAAATTTGTTGACACCAAAATCAATTATTTTTATGGTCGAAAACATCATTAACATTGAATTTCTCTCTCTACACCAAAAATTAACGAACCTCTCTCTCCTCTCATTAAAAAGTATCAAAATTGAATTTAAGAAACTAAACGGGACGAATTACCTGATAGATAAAAAAGACTGAGGTACTAAAAATTTTCAAATTAAATTCTAAAACACCATCTATTTAATAGATAAAAAAGACTGAGGTACTAAAAATTTTCAAATTAAATTCTAAAACACCATCTATTTTACCTCTCATTTATAATTTAGTTCCCTACTAGTTAAATGCCCGCACTACGTTGCGGGTGGAACAAATAATCTTTACAATTGTTGAGATTATAATATAATATTTTAGTATATAAAATTAGATATAATGAAAAAGATCAATATTCTCTATTATAATAACAGTGACATCGAAATCTTAACTTCTTAAATTATCATCATTATCACTGTCAAAACAATAAACATTATTGAACAAATCTGAGAGGGAAACAAAAAAAATATTAATAAAAAAGCATGTAAGAACAAAAACTAAAATTATTATTATTATTAATATTATTATTGCTTTAATAACGGGAAGAAAACGAAATTAAATAAAAAAAAAATTACTTGAACTGAAAATAAAAAACATTATCACACTACGTTGCGGGCTGAGTAAAAAAAATTTATAATTGTTGGGATGAAAGAAATTAATAGCATATGCTGGTCCAAAACTAAAATATAATATTTAAATATGTAAAATTTAATATGATAAAAAAGATCACCACACCTTATTCTGAAAATAGCAACATCGAAGTTTTAACATCTAAAACTATCATTGCAGTTACTAAGAAAACAATAAAAAACATCAAATTATCCCTAGACAAAAAAACTGAAAAACATTAACAAAAGAGTACGTAAGAAAAATAACTTAATTTTCTTCTTCTTCTTATCATTATCATTATCATTATCATTATCATTATCATTATCATTATCATTCTTGTGATAATAATAATAAAAAAGACAAAAAAAAATCATAATAACTTTAACAAAATATCAAACAAAAAAATAAAATAAAAATTATCAGATAAAAAAAGTCATATGACATAAAAATAAAAATAAAAAAACGAATAAAAAGCTAAAAGAAAGAACAAATGGAGAGAAAACAAAACACAAATATCAATTTCCAAATGATCATAGATACAAAATAAAATATAAAAAGAAATATAGGGATTAAAATAAAAAATTAAAAGTATAAGGGCTGAAATGAATATTAAATATAAAGGGATTACAATCTAAAATTAAAAGTATAAGGGCCGAAATGAAAATAAAATATATTATCAATTTTAATCAAAGGACAAAATTGAAGAAATTGAAACTATTGTACCGAATAAATTCATCTTTTTCAATCCAATCCGGAAATTAAAAGGAGGACTGAATTGAAAAATGGACACTGAATTAAATCAATTCAGAGGACCCAATCGAACTAAAATTAAAACTTATATACCAGAAATGAGAACCAGAAACGAAATTGAAAGTGACGGGACTGAAATGCAAAAGGTGCAAATAAGGGGGACTCTCTTGCACTTTTACGTGCAGGAGAGAGAGAAACGTGACCAACGGCTTTAACCAGCCACCGCCGTGTACACGGACATTATTAGGCGCAACGCGCCACCGCGGGAAGAAGACCACTTGAAGGCGCATCGAAATAGACTCCGGCATCTCGTCTCCGTCCACCGTAAGATTCCGCACACGCCACCTAAAGACGGCGTGGGGGCGGAACACCGGCTGGCGCGTGCCCAGCACGCACTGACAGCCGCGGAAAAAAATAATAAAAAATTAGGTAAATGACGGTCCTACCCCTGTTCCCAAAGGCACTGTTTTTGTCTTATTAGAGGTTTAAATCGTATTTAGCTACTTTTGAAAAATAATAAAATAAGAAGAAAACCGGCAGGTCGGACCGGGCCGGTCCGGTCAGACGTGCGCAATGACCACGGAGCCCCCCAGTTTGACGGTGTTTTTTGTCGTTTTCGGGGGGCTTTTTTGTTAAATCACTGTTCAAAAATGAAGAAAAAAAAACACTATTGAAATCCACAGTGTTTTCACTCACAATCTACAGTAAATATCTTATCTCTTTTAGTTATATTTATAATCTACTAATTCAAATATTTCTTCAACAAAATATGCAATTAAATATTAATATGAATTCAAAAGAACTCAATTATACAATCTATATTCCTTAATGATCAGTGAAAAATGTAAAGAAAAAAAAAACTACAGTGAAACAGCGAAGCGGCTTAGCTTTTGTTAATGAATGAACTGGAGCACCGTGTACGTTTAGAAGTTTAAAAAGAAATGGGAAAGAAGAAAGGTGCCGTTGACATAAACATGTTATGATTGAACAAGGTGAAACAAGAATGCCTATCATTCATAAAAGGCTCAATAATCATGTTTGAATACCTATACTAATTCTAGAAAATTCCTTGCATATAAATAAAGTCCTCAAAATACAAAGAATCACGTAAATATCATTCAATTACTATCAAACCTATCCATGATGACTGGCTTCTCCACCAGACCCCCTGGTTAAGCACATCCTTCGCAGTTCGCGGCGCAATCATCAGCTCCACCCTTAATGGAAGCAGGCAAAAAACAGAGCCTACATGTTAAGCTAAAAGCTTTTGTAGTCCATGAGAAAACATCGCAGCTCCAGCTTTGCTTCACTCAACCAAAACCACTCTTGCCCTGAACTTCACAGCGAGAAAAGAACAAGAAAAAAAATACAGTATAAAAACAATCTTATATTGTTAAATCTGAACTTTCCCTTCCCCTCCTCCAGTTACTGAATACCTTCAAACCAAACATCACATAGCAGCTCAATCAGGAAAATCTTAATAGCCAGAGAAAAGAAAAACAGGAAAATCTGAACTTTCCCTTGCCCCCCTCCAGTTACTGAATTCCTTCAAACCTAGCATCACATAGCAGCTCAATCAGCTCTCAACCCTTTATTTGTGTGGCCTAGATTATTAATGAGATTGGTCAAATTCATGCTATTATGAATTGCAGCCCATAAAACTCCAGTCACACATATCTAAGAAACTAGGTTCAGGGCAATGGAATTCAACTTAAGAGGTAGCAGCATACATTTACTGGAAGAAAAATCTTGTAAAGAATACATCCTTTGACAAGGTAAAGAACGAATATCCTCCACACTACTGATAGTTGCTATGTACCCTGACAAACTATTAGAAATGTCATGCTCTGCAATCAAGCAAGCTAGAAAACATAAGAAAAAATATCAGATAGTTCATACTGATTGCAGACAAACAAGCCTATTGAGCGTTATCCTCAGAAAACCTAGCATCAAAAGGAGCAGAGGGGTGAGCATGCCCGGCCGCACCACCAGCAGCACCCGAACCATGCTGCAATTCAATAACAAGACATCTGACAGCCTTACTCATCTGCTCCAACCGAACAGCACTAATAGGCGGAAGCCCTGTCATTCCTCCCTGCCCAGTCTTCCCACTCACGGACCCTGTAGCCTCATCGACCAAACACTCCGATCCTACCCTTTGCTTCACGGACTCCACAAACTCCTCCGCTTGATCACATGAAACTCTAAACAACTCCCATTTCTGCTTAAAATTCTCCAGCGCAACATCCGTTGCCGCTGTTTTCTGCCCGCCGGATAACTCCTTGGCTTCCAACACATTAGCTGCAGCAGTGACGAAATCTTGGTATGCGCTGTTTAACGAATCTACGATACTGTCCATCGCCTAGATCTCACGATCTTTCAATTGAATTCTAGAATAAAATCAAAATATTGTAGTTTGTAATCTGAAGCGTGAAGTTATGAATTTAAAAATAATGGTATAATCTAGTGTAATTCCGATCTTTAGGTCTAAACAAGTAATCAAAGCATGAGATTCTGTAACTAGTAAATAAAATCAATTAACCAGATAATCAAGAGCTTAGAAGCCAACGAAGAACAGCCCGAGGGTACCTTAACGGTCGCCGGTATTGGATTGTGGATCGATCGGTCTATTTCTTGCTGTTTCTCGGCCTATCCCCCCCTCCTGCTTTTGTCTGTGTTGGATAAATCTGGGCTGCTGTAATCCTTTCAATCAAATTGGGCTGGGCTGGATTAGGATCGGGCTTTATGAGGCCTAAACTTCTGTTTTTTATTTCTTTTTTCCTTCCCCTTCTTTTCTCCTATTTATCTTAAAAGGGATAGGGAGGGAAAGAGTTCAAATTTCAAAATAACAGTGGTGCGTATTTTCATGAGAAGATTAGATTTTGTGCCCTTCTATTTCTCACACACAATACCCCTATGCATAGCTGTTTGTTATGTTTATTATTATTATTATTGTTATTATTATTATATGCACGGAAGGGTGTTTATGGTAATAGGTGAGATTCGTGTAGAAAATTAAATTAATATAGCCATGTATTCTGCATGTTTGAAAGTGTAATTGAGATTATTTTATAAAGTGTTTTTTGTAATGTATTAGAATGATATTTTTTTTAATATATATATATATATATATATATATATATATATATATATAATATCAACACATAAAAATAATTTAAAATAAAAATAATTTTTAATTTTTTTATTAAAAATACTCTTGAAATATAATTACAAACAGGTGATGCAACGACAAGGCGGTTCACTTTTTAGCTGCGTGTATATTGATATGACATGTATGATAAGTGTTTGCAATACCCCGTTTTGGTTTTGAAAAAATATTTGAATTATTTTTTATTTAAAATTATTTTTTAAAAAAAATATTTTTAAATTATTTTAATATATTGATATAAAAAATAAATTTAGAGGTAATTTTAAACAGGACCACTACCTTATTACAATTTCGTCTTGAAAATAGAGAGATTGCGACTCCATGCATGCACAAAATATTACACGTTCCTTGCCTTTAACGTACTGAAAAAGATGGATTAAACATTCCTTGTCCTTGATCAGTTGGTTCTTTCTGTAAAAGTTTTTTGTCAGGTCATCAGAACACATTCAAGATAATATTTTGCCCCAACACCAGCAATGTTGAAGAGTTTAGTTAAATTTGTTTTTAAAAGTATTTTTTTTTGTTTATAAATGTATTAAAATAATATTTTTTAAAAAAATTATTTTTAATATCAGCACTGAAAATGATAAAAAACATTAAAAATATTTAATTTAAAATAAAAATAAAAAATATTTAATTTTTTTTCAAAAACATTTTTGAAATGCAATGTCAAATAAGATCTTAAGATGTTCCACCCTTTAATCATTTTCTCAAACACATAAGTGATTGTGTGGGAGTTTGGTTGCTGTTGTTTTTTAAAATGTATTTTCGTTATGAAATGGATCAAAATGATATTTTTTATTTTATTTTTAAAAAACTAATTTTAACATTAATATATGAAAATAATTTAAAAATATCAAAAAAAAATTTAAAGTAAAATTAATATTTTTTTTTCAAAAATATTTTTGAAATACAATGAAAAAAAGATCTTGGGAAAAACATCATCGTTAAATCTGTCTTTATGCCCACATTAAGCAAGGCAATTTGTTTTTTTTTGGGCATGAAGATACATGACTTTAGACGTTACGGATGTCTAAGAGATATTTATGAAAACATTTTGATATATACAGAAAATTAAGGAAGGGGTAGGACTCTTATCTCGATTAGTTAATAGTTATTTTCTATATATTCTCTCGCTTTATTTTGTTCCTCGAGGCTTAATCATCGTACGTGGAGCTTAATTAAGCAAGGTTATAGCATAGGCTTGGAACGAAAAAAAAAGAGCCAAAGTAAACTGTAGGAGGGAAGAAAAATAGGATCCGAATATTTATTTTTTATTTTTTATTTTACATTTCAAAATTTGAAAGAAATTATAAAGCTACAGTTTTTATATATATCCTGTTTCTTCATCTATATCGCCAATTTTTAGGGTGCTTTCTCTCTCTTTTTGCATAAACCAAGATACTAACTTCTCTCTTTCAATAAAACCCTAATCCTCTCTCCCACTCTTCTCTCTGCACACACACACCATGAAAAACCAACAAGATTTAGGAGGCCACAACCAAGAAACCTCTACAAAGAGAAAACACAGCAGTAACAGCAACAATAGCCAAGATCTGGAAGAGTTTAAAATCCAAAATGAGATGCAAGATGAAGATGAAGATGAATTTGGTCTTGCACTTTCTTTATCTTTTCGTCCGACATATAAAAAGAAAACCACCTCAAACACTACAAAACCACAGTTATCGTTGTCTTTGCCACCATCTGTCACGTCAACATTATTACCAGTGACTTATCAATCATGGCTCCACCATCGAGAAATCCCACATGCTGAAATCGCCGCAGCCCAGAATATGACACCGAGTTCTCTTTGACCCTTTTCAGCTTTCTACTTCACATGCACTGCTCGCCGATATTCCTCTGACTGAACCATTGCTATACACCACCACTGCTTCGGTCAACCAAGAAAGTCCCTTGGCTGGTCCGTCTCGCGGTCGGCGCAAACGCCGGAACCCTTCTCAGGGTCCTCGCGAAGGGAAAGGGGAAACTGTTCCCGTCCTGTACTCTTGGGCCATGGATCGGCGCGCAACGGTACGTAGCTTGGAGTATTTGCTGTCAAGAAAAATAGAAACCATAACTGGTCTAGTCCAATGCAAGAGATGTGAAAAACAATATGAAATAGGGTTTGACTTGGAAGCCAAGTTTGTCGAAATCGGTGCGTTTATTTCTGAAAATAAGAGCTCCATGCGTGATAGAGCACCGAGTGTCTGGATGAATCCGGCATTGCCCAAGTGCCAATTTTGCGAGCAGGAAAATAGCGCCAAGCCGGTGATTGCCAACAAGAAGAGGAAGATTAATTGGTTGTTTCTGCTTTTGGGGCAAATGCTAGGATGCTGTACTCTTGACCAGCTGAAGTATTTTTGCAAGCACACGAAGAATCATCGAACTGGGGCTAAGGATCGTGTTCTTTTTCTTGCTTATCTTGGATTGTGTAAACAACTCGATCCCAATGGCCCTTTTGATCGCTGAAACTGGAAAAGGGATCATATTTGATATCGATTCTTATAAAATTCGATCAGTATCTATAAATCAAGACACTAGAGTACGTACTATGCATATATAGGTCAACTAGTTTAGGTGGTTCATGGATTTTCTTTTGATTTTGCAGCTTTTATTATTGTCTAGCTAGGAAATTAAGATCATCATTTGCCATATTGCAAAGCCTTATAATACCACACCCTACATGGATCTTTTCTTTAAGATTTGTTTAGCTGTTTGAAAGATCATTTGCCATATTGCAAATCCTTATAATACCATATTGCAAAGTCTTTATTTTTTCTAATTTAGAAATATGGATTCTTATATCCTTATAATGCTCTGGTGTAATTTGTTGCGTGGGTGTGTCCTTTCAAACTCTATGCATCTTTCCAAGTGCAGGTGATTGATCTTTTTCCTAAGCTAATTGTGGTTTGCTTCTTGTCTTGCATGATCCAATAACATTGAAGTTACGTACCCTTTTCTGTTCATATATACATCGTCTGTTCGAAAGTGTAGTTATTGTTGTGTTTTTAAAGTTTTTTTTTAAAAAAAAATACATCAAAATGATGTGTTTTTATTTATTTTTAAATCATTTTTGACATCACTACATGAAAATAATCTAAAAACACTAAAATAATTTAATCCAAATTAAAAAAATCATTTTTTTTCAAAAACACTTTTAAAATGTAATAATAAGTGCGTGTTTGGCATTGTGGTGCGATCTGCGATTCGCAGATCACACCACAATTTGCCGTTTGGTTAAGGTAATAAGCACTTTTTTTTGTGTGGAACCCACACCAAATTTTAACCAAAACGGCGATTCAAAAAAAGCTGGAAATTGATGCTTTTTTATCTGCGATTCGTGATTATTGAAACCACGATGAAAACCACGATACATGCAAAACTTCCCAGAATGCAAAACTTACATGCAAAACTCGTGCTGCACGCCTTGACAAATCCATGTTCGATAATTAAAAAAAACTGGTATTTTGCATGTAATCGATCGCATGGCTCTCTCTCTCTCTCTCTCTCTCTCTGCCCAGAACAGCTAACGACACCAAGAGCTTTCATCGTTGACTCCGGCCACCACAGGCCACCATTTACGATGAAACCACCACAGGAAGAACCACCTCGACCTCCTCTACCCGTAGGTATCCTCCGTTGAAGCTCTCGTCGTGGTCGGTGAACAGTACCGCCACCTTCCAACGCTGCCTCCGACAACCACAGACCACCATTTCAGACGCCACCATCACAGGAAGAACCACCTCGGCCTCCTCTACACGTAGGTATCGGCCGTTCACCCTCTCGTCACAGTTGGGCATGTTACTATTCACTTGAAGAGTAACATGGCAGCGATACAATTGAAGAAGACGATAGGTGCAACGCACCGTTTTAATGCTTATAAGGACTTGGGTTGGGCCTGCTCTCGGCCCAGCCCAAAGCCAGGCGAGTTGGGCCCTTTTGGGCCCAGCTTGGCTTGGTCGGCCCATTTAGATTGGGACAGGCCCAGTCCGATTATTTTTAAAAAATATTTAAAAAATTAAAAAAAAAGTGTAGATAAAGATATGTTGTGATGAAAAACAATGACGCGTGACTTTGTTGCACTCCACAACCCTGTTATTTTTCGATTGCTTATGAGTTAAAAACTTGCAACTGGATTTGACATTGGAATTATATTTGTTTTTTCATGAATTATTAATTACATTATATTATTATAAATATTAAATTTACAATATATATATATATATATATATATATATATATATATATATATATATATATATATATATATATATACCCTTTAAAGTAATTTCACAAGTTAAAAACAATATGAAAAGTTTGGTAACCAAACACCCAAAACTACTTTTTTTTCAACCTCCAACTCAACCACAATTTTAACCAAACACTTAACTGCTTATTTTGCAACACACAAAAAGCATTTTTTTTTGAAACTATTTTTTTCAACCGCAATCGCAAAAAAGCAAAAGCAATACAAAACATACTCTAAACACCTTTTGTTACAATCTCATCCACCGGTCTAAGACGAGTTGGCCTCTGGGTACCAAGCAGAGCTTAGGTGGGTGAAGCATTGAGTCATTTTTATAGACAAAATAACTCGTCGGTGAATTTCATCCATAATGTTACCTGGCTAGCAATCTTCCTCTTCTAGTCCCACCTCTACAACAAACAATATACACCCTTTATTTTATCACAAATTCAACCACCCTAACACCTAATTAATTTGTTGATTTCCTGGTTCTTATTCAAATTTCATTGAGATTCTCCATATCAATAAAGTAAAACTACCCATTGCATATTTGAACTTAATTTTAAAATATTCATTTTTATTCTATATTTTTGTAGTTTATGTATTTTGTTTGAGTGTTTGTTTTCTTATAGTTTTTTTTTCCGGAGAAATTTGTTATATAAATATATGATTTGTTCATGTTAAGGTTTGTTTAAGACTTTAAAAAAGTGTATTTTTTTTATAATTTGATGCAATTTATTTTGAATTTGTTACTGTGTTTTTTAATGAAATAAATAATATCTTATTAACAAGTCCATTTTATATTTTGTTAATTTTATTGTTGAGTTGAAAATTTCAGTAAATGTATAAGAATTTGAGTTTATATAGATAATTGATAATTAATTAAACGGCAGTAGAAACCCATGTTTTATTTGTTGGACTTCATAAGCTGTTTGGGAGGGTGGTTGTACCGCCGTTTCCTCAAAATTTGTTTTTTTTTATTTTAAATGATTTTTTTGTGTTTTTAAATCATTTTGATGTACTGATGTCAAAAATAAAAAAATATATCATTTTAATATATTTTTAAATGAAAAATACTTTCAAAAATAACCATAACCGTCCTTCCAAGAAAAAGCACCATCAGTTATTACCGTTGTTTATTTTCTAAGCTCTGATTATTATTTTTCTTTTCTTTTTTTCTCTCGAAAAAAAGTTTACACTTGCCGTTTTTCTTGCTGTTATCGTTAGGAAAAAGAAAAACAATGGTTTGCTTTTGTGTCTCTGGAAAGGGAAATTAACAAAAGGAAAGTTGGTAAAGTCAGACAGACTGTTTGACGGGAAAAAAGAAAGAGAGATGGTGGAAGTTGAAAATAGGATCCAAAGACGGCCACGGCCACCAATTGATTGATTAAAGTTGTTTTTAAAATTATTTTTTATTTAAAAATATATTGAAATTATTTTTTTATATCCATATATAAAAATAATTTAAAAATATTAAAATAAAAAATAAAGTAAAAAAATTAAAACTTTTTTTAAAAATACTTTCAAAACACAATGTTAAACATATTCTAAAATGGTGTTTGGCGTTGCTTGAAACAGAAACAACGAGAAAAAAAGTGATCTATTTAGAAATATACATAAAAAATAAAAGACTTAAGATAGAGAATTAAAAGTATATGTGCCGAAATTAAAAAAAATATAAATAATTTTAATGAAAAAATAAAAAGTGTTTGTAAGGAAAAAAAGGAATTAAAATAAAAATTTAAAGTATATGGGCTGAAATGAAAATAAAATATGTGAATAATTTTAATCGAAGGATAAAATTGAAAAATATAAAGTGTTGTAAGGCAAAAAGGAATTAAAATAAAAAATTTAAAGTATAAGAGCTAAAATGAAAACAAAATATGTAATCAATTTCAATCGAATGATAAAATTGAAAAATTGAAAACTGTTATACCAAAAATATTAAGGGATTTAATACGAAACCAAAAGTTTAAATAATAAGGACCGAATTGAAAACTCCATATATAATCAATTTCTGTCCATAGAAACAAATCAAAACTTCCACAACAAAAATTATGATCATACTGATCAATCGAAACTAACATGAAATAACCATACACTACAGAGACTTTCGTGTACTTTGGTCTGCAGGAGAGAGAAAAAGAAAAAAACTTGACCTGATGACCATCACATCTTCGGGCACCTTAAAATGCCACACTCACAACCATGAGGTGGATGACATGGAACAAACATTTTTCACTGTCTAATGACATTGCACACGCCACTCGAAGGGGACGTGATGACAAAAACCGTTGGCGCATCCGTTGAACACGATAACGGTATTCGACAATAAATAATAATAAAAAATATAAATTACCTCCACACTCTTGTGTCTAACTTTTGCATTTTGTCATATATGGAGGTACACTTGTTGTTACACTTTAAAATAAATATGCAATGTCCGAACTAGCCCCGTAGGAAAAGCTTCTGTTTTGTCTTATTGAGGGGTAAAGGGTTATTTCATTATGCAATAAAAATATGTAATTACAGGAGCACTCATGTCGGTAACTATAATTTTTTATCTTATTAGGGGGTATTATGATTATTCACTGTGCATAAAATATAAAAAATCAAAAATACCCCCGATTCCAAGGTTAAAGCTGAGATGAAGGCAGATATAAATATATAATTTAACTATTATAATCCACAGTAATCTATTTCTAGTACTACAGTAAATTTAAACGGTAAAACCAAGATTTAATTTAGTTTTTTTTATATATAATGTCTCATGCAAAAGCAAGATAAAATAAAACTAGAACAATACAAAATCCAAAACGCGTATCTCATATAACTCGTTTAAATAAATAAATAGATTAAAAATGATATAAAATTTATAAAATAGCTTAGATATTTGTAGGACAAGACATTTTTTTTTTATCTCTTAAGGATTATATTATTTTATAAGAGTGCACTTTCACAAATTTATTCTTATAAGATTTCAACAAACGTAGAGAAAAGTATGAAAAATGAATTTAAGAAAAACAATCCTGTACGGGCAAATAAACAAGGCTTTAATAACCTATTTTTTCCTATGATTTTAACGAAAAAAAATATATATTTGCATATACTCATTTACTTGACAATATATTTTCAAAATATTTTTTTTTAAAAATATATTTTTTTTATTTTAAAAATTAATTTTATTAAATATTTTTAAAATTATTTTGATGTGTTGATGTTAAAAATAATTTTAAGAAATTATTTTAAAAATATAAATTTAATATATTTTAAAATAAAAATACAAAAAACCATCTTTTTACCCCGAACCCAATTCCAAATCTAAGTGCCTGTTTATAATAATGATTGAGATTAATTTTAAAAGTATTTTTTATTCAAAAATATATTAAAATAATATTTTTTATTTTTTAAAAATTATTTTTGATATCTATATATAAAATATTTTAAAACTATATAAAATAATTAATTTAAAATAAAAATTAAAGAAAAAATTCTCAATTTTTTCTTAAAATATTTATGAAATGCAATGCGAAAGAATACCTAAATGGAAACGTTTGGATTCTTGGAGGATATGAAAGTAAGTTAATCTTAAGAAAACCCGGACATCCACACTCCGAGGGAGGGAGAAATGTTCAAAGAGAAAACAATGGCAGCAGCAACAATAAGAAAAACAAAACCAACCGCAGCCTTACCTCTCCATCACCTCCCTTCGCTTTCACCTATCACTCCGCCTCCTTCCTCCCTATAAACCCTAAAAACAAGAATGCCTTAAAAGCGCACGCATTCTCTCTATCTGGCACATCATATCCAGAATGTTTCTGTAAATCATACACTAACCCATCAATTTAATTCTCCATTTCTCTCACAATGGAATCGTTGATCGAGCTATGCGATCTAATTTCACAGAACCCTGCACAATTCGCTGACAAATTGACTTGGCTATGTAATCGCTGTCCTCAACCAGAGGCTCTCTTAGCCGGATCGCCTAGGGTTTCTCACACACAGATCAATGCAATCCTTGCGATTTCTCGATTCCTCTCCAAAACCCTCGATCACACCGATAACCGTCCAAAATCACTTATCCTCACCTTCTTTCGCTCAATTCCGACGTCGTTTCACCCTTCCTTCTGGCCACAATCATTCCCCAACGACTCCATCGCGTCTTTTTTTACCGATTTCCTGGCGTACGTGTCAAAGTCGGTCGAATCGGATCCGGATTTCTCTGTGGATGTTGCCGGATTTGTTGGAGAAGCTGTCGTGGCTGCGATCGGGAACAATGCCGGTGAAAATTGGGAGAGTTCGGCGATTTCTAGGGTTTTTTTGATCGCGTTAACGAAGAATTTTGTTCCAATGTTGCCGGAGGATGGAGAGAAGTTGATTACGTGTCTTTTAGATCAGTTTAATCTGCCCGTACAGGTGCCGTCGTCACCTATTGAGCGAATTGGGACGAATTCTGGAACATCGTCGTCGCAGAGTTCGCCGTTGAGCAATAATGTGAATAGTCATAATAGTAGTTACAATGCCCATAATGAGCTTTCGAGTATGGTGAATGATTTGAGTCAAATGTCAGTATCTTCGTCGAGTGCATCGACGACAGTTGTGGTGAATGGGAGTGGAGTTACGTGGAAGAATGGATTGGAGACAATGGGGGTGGGACTTGATGGAGGCGGGGTATTGAGTAGGCAACAAGTGGCTTCATTTGAGGAAGAGAGTGTGGAGGGATATGAGAAGCAGGAGATCGCATGCAAGTTGATTGGACATGTTTTGGATTGTGTTAGGATAGATAACAAGCTTTTGGATCAAGTTAGGTTAATTGCTAAGAAGCAGCTTCAATCTCTCTCTGCATTTTTGAAGGTAAATGCTGCCGCTATCATTATCTTATTATTGTTGTTTTTTGTGTGTGTGGAATGGTTCATAATGTGTTGATTTAAGGGCTGATAAGGGAAAATTGGTCATGCTGGCAGATACGGAAACGAGACTGGAATGAACAGGGACAACTTTTAAAAGCAAGAATCAGTGCAAAACTTTCTGTCTATCAAGCTGCAGCCAGGATGAAAGTTCAGAGTCTTGCATCTCTTGATGTGGATGGCAAGACATCCAAGAGGTTGTTGCTCGAGACTCTGGCATTGTTGATGGATGCTGCAGAAGCCTGTTTGCTCTCAGTGTGGCGGAAGCTGAGAGTTTGTGAAGAGCTGTTCAGCTCTTTGCTTGGTGGGATTGCACAAATTGCGGTAACCAGGGGAGGTCAGCCAATGCGAGTCCTGCTTATTCGCCTTAAGCCACTTGTGCTGGCTGCATGTGCACAGGTATGTGTCATGGATAGTTTCCAATTTTGCCTGTACAAGCATGCAACATGGTCTGTAACGTTGTTCATTCCAATTTTAACAGGCTGATACCTGGGGTGGCAGTCAAGTAATGTTTGAGATTGTCATGAAGACAAGTTGTCAGATAATTGAATCTGGCTGGACAAAGGATCGGGCTCCTGTAGACACTTTCATCTCTGGTTTGGCCTCCAGCATACGTGAACGAAATGATTATGATGAACAGGTTGGTTAATATTACGAGCAACAGGCTCCAATGCATCCATAAATTTGATTTACAGATTACAGGCACTTTTTCTCTTGGTGTGCCTGTCTGTTGGCCAAGTTAATTTGGGAGGGCACATCTTGTGTCTTTTTCTTTATTATTCTTATATTCACTATGGAGTTCTCCTTTTTTTTGGGTGAGATTATAACGATAGTAACAGAACTTGTTTGCTCACTAGGGCTATAATCTTTTAATCATGGAAAACTTCATGCCATGTTGTCAACCTTTTTTTTTTGGGTGAGATTATAGCGATAGTAACAGAAGTTGTTTGCTCATTAGGGTTATAACCTTTTAATCATGGAAACCTTCATGCCCTAGTTTATAGTTTCCAATTTTTTAGCGATCCCTGTTTCAAATTCATTGTCTGTTAACTAGTTGTGCTGATTTCCAGGTTGATAAGAAGCAGGGAGTTCCTGCTGTGCAGCTTAATGTTATTCGCTTGCTTGCTGATTTGACTGTTTCTGTTAACAAGTCTGAAGTGGTAGACATGATTTTGCCTCTTTTTATTGAAAGCTTGGAAGAGGGCGATGCTTCAACTCCTGGTTTATTGCGACTTCGAGTATGGAATCTGTCTTTTGAGCAATTTATTATCTGATATAGATTTAATTTGCCTGTATCAATTCGTTCTCTTTTATTGGTGGTCATTTCAATTGGTAATCTACTGTTTTACATCTTCATTTGGAGGCATGTTATCTAGCTTCTGTCTCCCCTTAACTTCTTGCAGCTTCTTGATGCTGTTTCTCGAATCGCAAGTTTAGGCTTTGAGAAGTCATATCGCGAGACAGTTGTTCTAATGACAAGAAGTTACTTACGTAAACTATCGAGTGTAGGGTCTGCTGAAAGCAAAATATTGGCAGCAGAAGCCACCACAGAACGTGTTGAGGTTTGCATTGTTTACATTGATCAGTCATGGATAATGTCTTTTAGATGGATGATGGTTTATCTTATCAAATGGTGGCTCACTTCTTCCGTCACGTTCTAGACTCTTCCTGCAGGATTTCTTCTGATTGCTAGCAGGCTTAAAGATATGAAAATGCGTTCAGACTATCGTCATCGATTGTTATCTCTGTGTTCAGATGTAGGCCTGGCTGCTGAATCCAAAAGTGGAAGGTAGATATCTTTTTCTTCATGTGGAATCTCTTGTTTTATTTGCCTACCACACAAATTATTTTCCCTTGTTACATTGTGTTTTTGATGCTGTTCTGCCTGGCACTCCAATTGTTGCAGGAGTGGAGCAGATTTTCTAGGGCCTCTGCTTCTTGCTGTTGCTGAAATATGCTCTGATTTTGATCCCACTGTGGAAGTGGAACCATCACTCTTGAAATTGTTCCGCAACCTGTGGTTTTATGTTGCTCTTTTTGGTCTGGCACCTCCAATTCAGAAAATGCAACAACCAACAAAGTCAGTTTCAACTACACTGAACAGTGTGGGAAGCATGGGCACAATTGCTCTTCAAGCAGTGGGTGGACCATACATGTGGAATGCACAGTGGTCATCTGCTGTTCATCAAATTGCACAAGGGACTCCTCCCCTTGTAAGTTGATTGTAAAAGGTTCCTAAATTATTTCTTATTTACTAATACTATTTTTCCTGTTTGCTTTGAAAGAGTGCCGAATGCCATTAATTTGGTTGTGCTTAGTTCGTTTAATTTTATAAGTTGCTGCAACAAATTGCTGTTCTGAAATGCATATGTTACATGCTCTACTAATGAGTTTTATTTTTTTGCCCCCTACACGACTTTAACTGAACCTATGAAAAGTTAACACAAGATTGCATGTCAAGTAGTGTTGCTAGAACATGGGTCTACATTACCCTTGATAGAACAAATAAATAGGAAAAAAGGGTTTGTTATTTTTGCAATTTTATAGCAGTGACATCAGTTTGCAAATGAATAGATTGTTTTCTGAAATAAATTGTAAATTATAGCGAAATGTATACAAATTGGAACAACATTGTCTGATATTGGTAGTTACACAACTCTAATGTCTTCTGAAAAGAATTTTAATGATTGCAATATGTTTACATATTGCTTTTATAGGTTTTCTATTTATCTATTGTATTTTGGGTATCAGGAGAGCCCCTGATGAATGGGTTTACTATTTGTTCAAGTTAGGGAAGTCATTAGTCTGTCAGAATTTTCTCTCTTCTCTCATGCATTTTTTTTTCTTTATCACCATGCCATCTTTAATAACAGGACTTTTGTCCTGCAAGATGATCAGTGTGTAATATCAACTGTACAAGAAGATCAATTTTTTTGTCTTGTAGACTGTAGTAATCTGAGACTTGTAAGAAATTGGATTAAGATCATCATTTTGATGGTAGTGTTTAGTGCCCTGATTACTATATCCTGGGCATTTATGGATTAAATATTAAACAACTAACTTGAAGTGGTTTCCTTTTCACTATCAAACTAGAATCTACCTTTTGCTATATATGCTTTTGCACTCTAAGGTATTGCCTTCCTTAATATCTTAATTGATTTTGGATTATTTAAGAAGTTCTGCCTTTTGAATTGGCCTGCTTTACATTCGTTCTTAATTATATCACTCTATCTCTAACTATTTTAGAGAGGCATTTCTATAGATTTTACACTTACTTGAGTTTGACATAATTGTATATCTCTCCAGGTTGTTAGCTCAGTAAAATGGCTCGAAGATGAATTGGAACTCAATGCCCTTCACAATCCTGGCAGTCGTCGGGGCAATGGCAATGAGAAATCAGCTTCAACCCAAAGATCCGCTCTTTCAGCTGCTCTGGGTGGTAGAGTTGATATTGCAGCTATGAACACAATTTCAGGTTCTATAGATTTCTTACTATGTTGTTGCCCTTTAAATTTGTGATTCTGGTGGTGTTTAATTGTTTTCAACTTTATGCATCTTTCTTTAGTCATCTCGAAAATTTGGTTGTTTTAGGACCTTATTTGGTGGAATCTTCCTTGTTAATGTTCATAAAATTTAAATTTTCAAGTCAGCTTTAATTTTGGTGTCCTAATCATGTGCACATCGGTTTTACAGGTGTGAAGGCAACCTATCTTCTTGCTGTTGCATTCTTGGAGATAATACGCTTCAGCAGCAATGGCGGCATCCTTAATGGTGTTGATAGTTTGAGTGCTTCTAGAAGTTCCTTCAGCTGTGTCTTCGAGTATCTAAAAACTCCAAATCTCATACCGGCTGTGTTCCAATGTTTGACAGCTATTGTTCATAGGGCGTTTGAAGCAGCAGTATTCTGGCTGGTATTTTTCAATTCATTTCATTTAAAACTTTGGCAATGCCCTTCCAATTGTATTCCTACTCATTTAGGGAAAATTGATTCTTCACTATAGTGCATATTTCTTGCTTGGAAGGTGTAAATTTTGAAATAATGCATCAATTTTTCAATTCATTTCATTTAAAGCCTTTCTTTGGCAATGCCCTTCCAATTGTATTCCTACTCATCTAGGGAAAATTGATTCCTCCCTATAGTGCATGTTTCTTGATTGGAAGGTGTAAATTGTGAAATAATGCATCCCCGTATCTTCTCTAAAAGTGTCAATTATAATCCCTATAATTCTTCCTTCCAGGACTTTCTACTTCAGGACTTTTTTGTTCTCCTACTTTGTTTAAAATGAAACAAATTTGCTACTTTAGCAATGGATGATTTTCAAGTGTGACATTAAGTGACTTTTGATTTCTTGTTTCACTGCAACTCTTCTTTGTAGTAGATATAGAAATGGTACCTTTACCTTGTAATATGATTATTGCTTACTGCTTTCTTCCCCTCTTATCGCATTGTGAACATCCTTGATGCTTTGATATGGTTTCAGGAAGATCGAATAACTGAAACAGGCAATGAAGCCAATGTTAGAGAATCAACTCTTTTCTCCCATGCCTGTTTTCTTATAAAAAGCATGTCTCAGAGGGAGGAACACATTCGAGATATTTCTGTAAGCTTGTTGACTCAGCTTAGAGATAAGTTTCCCCAGGTATGTTGGTCAGTAATGCTGTTTGCGTTAGATTGGCTGTTTTTCCCTTTCTTACTGTGATCCACAACTTCCCTCATCTTATATGGAAGAAACGCAACTACATATGTGCAGGTTTTGTGGAATTCATCTTGTTTAGACTCCCTGCTATTTTCAGTTCACAATGACTCAACTTCTGCAGTTATCAATGATCCTGCTTTGATAGTGTCTATTCGTTCTTTGTACCAAAGGATTGTGAGGGAATGGATCAGCATATCACTTTCATATGCTCCATGCACTAGCCAAGGTCTGCTTCAGGTTGGTTTTACAATATTTCCACAACCAGATGATGTTGATTTTGACTTCTATATTTGTTATGTGAATGTCTGACATAGTTGTTGTGCTTGAGTTTTTCTTATATTACTTGCAATTTATTCAGAACTGTGCATGCTCTCTTACATGCTACCATGGTGCTTTGTTTAAACAAGGTCTTATACCAGTCAACTGGTTATGTGTTTGTGCGAAATGGAAGTTTCCCTTCTATAGTATTGACAGTTGGCAATGATCAATTATTAATCTGTTTTCTCGATGGTTATATATTTTGATGATTAACATTTGGTATCTCAATAATTATGTAAGATTTGCTTGGAGTAAGGTGTGAATTTCAGATGTTGTCACATTTTCTTTTTAAGATGCTCTCAGTTTGGATGGTCCCCTCCCTATTTTGGGTGACATACTTTTTTTTTTTTTTTTTATATAAGCTGGCTATGAATTATAAGTACATCTTTCTTTGACTTACTGGGATTTTGTTTAGCTCTGCATTTCATTGTAAATCCTTTTGAATCTTTTTTTGAAAGTAGCTTCTTGATGTTTGGACCAGGATGATCTCGTTTATTTTATGGAGTTTACACTTTTCTTAAATATTACTTGTGTGTTTATTTTGTTTTCTGATGTTTTTTGTTCCTTTGTTTGTGCTTCCAAACACTTTAGGAAAAGCTTTGCAAAGCAAATACATGGCAGAGAACACAACAAACAACTGATGTTGCATCTCTTTTAACTGAGATACGGATTGGGAATGGTAAAAATGATTGGACTGGCATACAAACAGCTAATATTCCTGCAGTCATGGCTGCTGCAGCAGCTGCTTCAGGAGCAAACTTAAAATCAACGGAAGCTTTCAACTTGGAGGTGCTCAGTACTGGTATCGTCAGTGCAACAGTTAAGTGCAACCATACTGGAGAAATTGCAGGCATGAGAAGGTTGTATAACAGCATTGGTGGATTTCAATCTGGTGGCACACCAACAGGTTTTAGTGGTGGTCTTCAGAGGTTGATATCTGGAGCATTTTCTCAACAACCACCAGCTGAGGATGATGCATTTAATGAGATGCTACTTAATAAGTTTGTGCATCTTCTTCAGCAATTTGTCTGTATTGCAGAAAAAGGTGGGGAAGTGGACAAGTCACAGTTTCGTGATACATGTTCTCAGGCCACTGCATTTCTTCTCTCAAATCTGGTAACCCGTCTAGTCATTGATTTCCCAGCTGTCAAGTTCAACAACTTTTGGGTCTACCTTTTCTTTTTAATCTTTTTGATTTATTCTTTTGGTGCCAGGCTTCTGGGTCAAAATCAAATGTAGAAGGCTTTGCTCAACTTCTACGTCTTCTTTGCTGGTGTCCAGCGTATATTTCTACACCTGATTCAATGGAAACTGGTGTTTTCATTTGGACTTGGTTGGTTTCTGCAGCTCCGCAACTCGGCTCTCTTGTGCTTGCAGAGCTAGTGGATGCCTGGTTATGGACAATTGATACAAAACAAGGAGTTTTTGCTCATGAAGTGAAGTATTCTGGGCCTGCTGCAAAACTGAGACCTCAGCTAGCCCCCGGGGAACCTGAATCCCAGCCTGTAATTGATCCTGTCGAACAAATAATGGCACATAGAATATGGGTTGGATTCTTCATTGACCGTTTTGAGGTTAGGAATTATTTATAATTGACATTTAAATCTTCTATCATCAGTGCTCATTCTTCTGTATTTATTTGAATACATTCTAGGTGGGGATAATGTGTTTTGTTGTGGTATTCTGTATTTGTTTTGCATCAATAAGCAAATAGTTTTCTTATTCCATTAAAATATTGTGTGGTTTGATGTTGTACAGGTGGTTCGACACAATAGTGTTGAGCAACTCTTACTTCTTGGCCGGTTGTTACAGGGGACAACCAAATCTCCCTGGAACTTTTCATGCCATCCTGCAGCTACTGGCACTTTTTTCACCATTATGCTTCTTGGTCTTAAGTTCTGTTCATGTCATTCCCAGGGCAATTTGCAGAATTTCAAAATAGGGCTTCAACTGCTGGAAGATCGAATTTATAGGTCACTCTCATTGACTGCTCTTCAAATTTGCTGCATATTCTCTGTATGCTTCTACGACTTTTTGCTCAGCCCCCCTACTAACTGAAAGAAGAAAGTTGTACCATATATTTGAAATAATCTGCTTATAAAAAAATTATAAAAAGGAAATGAAAAAACAAAATGTATTGAAAGGAATGAAATAATCTGAAAATGGAATCTTCTGGTGACTGAGGATTGGGGTCTCTATGATTAGTTTAATTTTTTTGTGTGCCTGTGTGCTGGTCGGGGTAGGGGCTTTGGAAAACTGCAAAAGGAAATTCTGACGGGGATGATATACTCAGTTACTTTGTTAGTGGCCTCATTTGTTGCATTGTTGCTTAACCAACATTTTTGTGGTTCTGTTAGGCACCTCCAATGCCCTGAGTCAATAACTAGGTTGGCCTGGGAGTACTTTTGGTTTGGTTTCCAAGTTCTTTATTGATGATTTTTAAATGCTGTATGTGTTGTGGCATTTGAGGATTGAAAATCATGTTTGGTGGATGTTTCAGGGCCTGTTTGGGTTGGTTTGCTTTTGAGCCTGAATGGTTTGATGCCAACAATGTGAATTTTGCCCAGAGTGAGGCTCAATCTGTCTCTGTATTTGTTCACTATATTTCTAATGATGGTCAGTCTGATGCAAGAGGAAGGGGGCATGAGAATGGGACTTATTTGGCTGAAACGGTAAGATTATTACATTTGCTGCACGTGCAATCATTCACCATGCATAGATTTAAGACTTAGTTCTTTCACATTTTAATACTTGTGTAGATCCTCATCCAATTTTTTTTTATCACTATCCTATGGGTCATAAATGTATGTGCGTGCAATCATTCACCATGCATAGATTTAAGACTTAGTTCTTTCACATTTTAATACTTGTGTAGATCCTCATCCATTTTTTTTTATCACTATCCTATGGGTCATAAATGTATGTGCTTTCTTCACATCTATCTACTCAAGTAGAAGTTCTAGGCACTTCAAAAACACTTTATTCCATTTTTCAAATAATCTAGTAAAATCATGTGATCCTATTTGTAAAACCATTTTGGATAACCTTTTGTGGATTTCCTAATACAGAAAGGTGGAGATACAATATATGACTTTTTTTTGTGAGTGCCGCTTCAATTGTTGTTTGAATCTCAGAGCTTGCCTTTGTATTGTATTAGTGGATTAATAAAAAGAAGTGATTACAGAATGATCAGTATCACCCTGTATGGGGCCAGATGGAGAACTATGCTGCAGGAAGAGAAAAACGGAGGCAGCTGCTCTTAATGCTATGCCAGAATGAAGCTGACAGGCTTGAAGTTTGGGCGCAACCTACTAACTCTAAGTAAATCTTCACAATTCTATGCAATAAATTCATACTCTGTTGCTAGTTTTTGAAGATGTTCTTATATACTGACTTTCATGGAGTTTTTTTCATCTTTAAGGCATGCCTTTAATTTCTTAAGATCTTGATTCCTTTTGTGTTTCCATTTTAAGGGAAAATACATCTTGGCCTAAAATCAGCACAGAGAAATGGATTGAATATGCTAGGACTGCCTTCTCTGTGGATCCAAGGATTGCCTTATGCTTGGTCTCGAGGTTCCCAACAAATACTAATTTGAAAGCTGAAGTAACTCAACTAGTTCAGGTATTTATTACCATATCTTTATTAGCAGGAGCGCAAAATTGCAAGCAACTGATAGTATGAAACACCTGAATAAGAATTAACAGTTGTAATTTAATTGCTGGTTAGAAAATTATATCGATTAGGAAAATAATCTGTGGTTGCTATGGAGTGTGGAAGTATAAAAGATTATTGGGAATTAGTTAAAAAAAAGTTTGAACCATTGGAAAATGGAAAGTAAGAGACTTTATGTTTAATTCTGTGCCACTAAATAATCTGCTATCATTTTCTTAGATTATGAAGTGGAAATATTATATAAATATCGTAAACAAGATTATTTAATTTTTTTAAGTCGTGCTTGCAGAAGGGGATATCTGTTCTGCTGCACTTGCTTTATTTACATTTTTGCTAAAGTTAACAATGTCTAGTTATGATTGAGTTTCTTTCATTTTGAAGGATCAATGATAGTTTTTAGATCTCTGGTACTTTTATAGTATCTTGTTTCTACTTTTACATTTTTCCTAAAGTTCTAATTATTGTTGAACTTCTTTCATTTTGAAGCATCACTGATGTTTTTTAGATCTTCTGTTTTTTTATAGCATCTTGTTTTTGTTTTGTTTGGCCATAATTTGTTTGTTCTTTCTTATTCTTCTGTTTTTTTTTTCTTGTTCATTTTTTGTTAGAACTCGATTCAGTTTCCCCCTACTAAATCTCTTCTATTCTTCTACTCCATGGGTATTCAATTTTCTTTAGGGTTTTTGCCCACAAAACACCATGATTTCCTTTG
This sequence comes from Salix viminalis, assembly GCA_029228465.1. Classification (NCBI taxonomy): domain Eukaryota; kingdom Viridiplantae; phylum Streptophyta; class Magnoliopsida; order Malpighiales; family Salicaceae; genus Salix; species Salix viminalis. The sequence goes on along the minus strand of CM055429.1, from coordinate 9,657,006 downwards.
ATATATAAGTTTGAGGTCTAGTGCCTAAATAATGACAATATATACAATGTTTTGTTTTTGCTTAAAGTATCCTTTAATTATCAGTGATGAGTTGAACCTTTTATCATTTAATAACCATACAAATTTAACAAATCAAGACCAGGGGCAAGTTCAACAATTGATTGCAAAATTAGTTTGCTTCTCTTGTTTATTAGGTGCACTAGTGCAAGGTTGATATTATTGCATTCATTGTTTTTGTAGCATCTCATCATCATGCATCCTTTTTGACGCCTTGGTGTAGAAGTGTTTGGCCTCTCTCTGGATTGGAGCATGCTAAGCCTTTTACAAATAAGTTGGGTTGAAATGACTAAAAGAACCAAAAGGCGCTGAGCCTGTAAAATGCTCGAGGCACTAGGTGCTTGCCTGAATGAACCAAGGTGATATGTTATAGATTAAAAAAAGTATATGTATAATATTATATAAATTTAAAACATATATATCTTCCCAATTAAGATTAGATTGTTTGAAAATCAAAGGAAGTATAAATATCATAACATAGTCATATAAAATTATATTTTTCACTCTTAAAACAAAATAAGATAATTTAAGTAGCAAGTAGCCAAATAGATTAAAAAGCAAACTTAAATATCATCATCATTATTCATCAATCTTCAAAAACATCTTCATCCATGCTTTCTTGTTTGTACTTGTGTTGCTCTTTGACTATGTTCAACAAAACATGTGGCTGGTGTTTCTCTTCAAGTGTCCTTATCTCCCACTTTAATGATTTTTTTATTCTTTTGTTTACCCTAATTTTTGTTTTTTTATAAAAATACCCCGAGTTTTTTTTCTTATGGAAAATAAAAATAAAAATGGAGAAATTGGTCGAAACATAAATCAGTTAAAAAGAAAAACCCAGTAGATAAAGAAGCATTTCAATCAGGTGCTCGCTTTAACGCCTGACGCCCACTTGCGAGGCACATGCCTAGGCAGCACTTCATTGAAATTCATCACTCGAGGCTAATAAAAGTGCTGTGGCCTCGCCTGGAGTGCCTAGGCGAGCGCCTCTGGACAACACTGAAATGGACTTGTTTGTTTGTTTTGATTTGATGTTAGAACTTATTGCCTCTGGCTAATTTAGAATCACTGATTTGATTAACAGTGATGAAAAAAATGTGCTCTTTTATCTTTTTTTGATAAAGTTTAGCTGATTATCATTGCCTAACTCTAAACAACTCTGATAATTTTGCTTGTAAATATCATCCGTAAGCAAGGATATTCTTCTTTAGTTTTGTGGAAAGTATGGGAATGATTTATGTTGCCCTTTTGTGATGCCAGGCCATCTTTAATTTTTCTGGTGTTTCCATTGCAGTCACATATTTTGGATCTCCGCTGCATACCTGAAGCATTGCCATATTTTGTCACGCCAAAGGCTGTTGATGAAGATTCAGTGCTTCTGCAACAACTGCCTCACTGGGCAGCTTGTTCAATCACACAAGCACTTGAGTTCCTGACTCCTGCATACAAGGGTCATCCACGTGTGATGGCATATGTTCTTAGAGTCTTGGAGTCTTATCCTCCAGAACGAGTGACCTTCTTTATGCCTCAGCTAGTGCAGTCTTTGCGATATGATGACGGGGTAGGTTACCTGATGAATCTTGCCTTTTGGGTTAATTTTAATACTCCAGTTCAGGCTTGGTTGGGGAAGCTCTAACCTTATCATAATTAAGAGGGGTTCTAATTAGGTGGAGGATGGGCATTTCAAATCATAAGCTCTTATCGATTTATGTTGATTGAGATAAGCAAACTAAGGGAAGTTTTTTTTTTTTTTATTAAAAAAAAGCTTGAAAAACTTATTTTGTAAACATCTTTTATCCACACTGACCTTTAGCCTCTTACCCATTGTAACCTGCATCTATACTAGTGGAATTGTGGACAATCATGTTGATTGGATGTTGGATCAGCAGGGTCTAGTTTTTCTATTTAAACTTATAAAGCTCCAGAATTGAGACAGGGATTACGTACTAGTCCTTTTTTTGAGAATGAGATTTTAATACTGCCACCACAAATTTGTAAGTATCTTCATATTCACTGGTTCTGTGCTCATTATTTTTGCAGAGGTTAGTAGAAGGATATTTACTCAGAGCAGCTCAGAGAAGTGATGTATTTGCCCATATTCTGATATGGAATTTGCAGGTGTGGAAAGATTCATAGATTTGTGGCTAAAATGTCTGCTAGTTACTAACATATAATAGTCTTTTATTCTCTTCTCTGGGTTTCTATAAGTCACGAGTTTCTTATGCATGGCAGGGTGAAACGATTACATCAGAATCAAAGGAAGTTTCTTCTGGAAAGGTATATATAGGTTTTACTTTTAGTCAACCAGAACTCTTCCCTTAAGACATATCTAAGCATTCACTCTTGACACCACAGAAACTGTGAATAGTAATGGCCCCTTTATGCATGGATACTTTATATTGAAGTTTTAGGCATGTGTCCCAAGTGGGATATAAGTTTATTAGTTTGCATTTTGACCCAATAGAATACAAGAGTTCTACATGATATGAAAGGGATCAGAGAAGGCTTGAGAGATTCCTCCTCAATCTGCTCTCTTACCATATGTGTATTTGTCATATTTGGTTTATAAGGAGCCTGGTCTTAATGGTGCAGTGTTTAATAGCAAATTTTGCAATTGCAACCTGCTCTGTAACTCCATTTTACATTGGATTACTTGAGATATGTGTCACCTTTTGTTGCTGTATGTACAATCTAGGGTGTTTTCATATCTGGGATATATGGGGCTGTTCCTGAAACGCTACACATGTGCATGTGCATCATGTGTAACTACTAGATCTATTTATGCTTTTATTTCAGAACATTTCCTTTCAAGCATTGTTGCCAGTTGTTCGTCAGCATATTATTGATGGTTTCACTCCCAAGGCCCTGGACTTGTTTCAAAGGGAATTTGCTTTCTTTGATAAAGTTACATCTATCTCTGGTGTTCTTTATCCACTGCCTAAAGAAGAACGCCGAGCTGGTATTCGGAGGTATACCCCTAATCTCTTAGGTATCATTTTGGTTGTTGTCTCTAGACTTTTAGAGATGAAGACAGTGGGGACATAGGGGACATGTCTCCCTATGCTGGAAGCACTGAAAATAACTCCAAAATTTGTTCCAAAAACTGATTTATTTTTATGTCTCTATCTGTCTCTTTATCCAAACAAGTTTTTGTTCCCATTGTCTCCATTTCTTTTGTCTCGAGACAGCAACCAAAAGATACCTTAATGCCCAAGCTCACTGTGTTTATGACTTTTATCTTTCTGTTGATGTTGCCCTGTGGCTTGCAACAATAGGGAGCTTGAGAAAATTGAATTGGAGGGGGAAGACCTTTACCTGCCAACTGCTCCTAACAAGCTTGTTAGGGGTATACGGGTGGATAGTGGAATACCCTTACAGTCTGCAGCAAAAGTTCCCATCATGGTGACATTTAATGTCGTTGATAGGTGTGGGGACCGGAAGGATGTAAAACCCGAAGCTTGCATTTTCAAGGTATGATTGTGAAAAGATTACTGTAACTAAAATTCATATGTGGGATTGGATTAATCCCCTATAGAATGTACCACCAATGGCACTGATATTCACAGATTCATACACATGATGAACCATATGCACTGGTATTATTTCGTTAAAGGGGTTTCCTGTTTTCAGGCTATGTTATGTTTCTGATCCACATAATTTAACGAGGCTTGCAGAAATTCTTTTGGATTTGAATGGAATAAATGGCATGGATGATAGTAAAATGTGTATTCATTTGTGAACTAAATTGTCAGTTTTATGTTTTGTTGCTCATTTAAGCTGTGTGATATGAGATGGCTTAATTGACATTTTTGATTTTTCAAGGTAGGGGATGATTGTCGACAGGATGTTCTTGCCCTTCAAGTGATAGCACTTCTTAGAGATATATTTGAAGCAGTTGGAGTTAATCTCTACTTGTTTCCTTATGATGTCCTCCCAACTGGCCCGGAGAGAGGTATAGTCGAGGTGAGTTTATGTCTGTAACCTTTATTTTAGCTGTGCTTGTCTGGTGCAATGTTACCTGGAATACAGCTCATTATGATATGCAGAATGAGAGCAAGAGCAAAGTTTGCCATTTAGAGTGGAACACGGTCCCAACAAGATATGTTCATATAGAGTTAGGAATGCCATTCTAGAAATGGTAATTTTATAATTCAAGACTAAAAGCCAATCTCTAAACATCAGACTTCCCAAAATATTAGTCCTCCTTCAATTCCCTTTTGATCCTAAATTGTCAACGCTGTTTTAAGAAGAATCTGCTGTAATGTGGTTTGCGTATTGCTTATGTGTTACCAACCATGTTTAATCACACAGGTTGTGCCTAACACACGAAGCAGAAGTCAGATGGGTGAAACAACAGATGGTGGTTTGTATGAGATATTTCAACAGGATTATGGGCCTGTCGGCTCTCCTAGTTTTGAAGCTGCACGCAAGAATTTTATTATCAGTAGTGCTGGTTATGCAGTTGCCAGCCTTCTACTTCAGCCGAAGGATAGACACAATGGGAATCTTCTTTTTGACAAGTATACACCTTTTTATTCTTCTATTTTTATGGAAAGTAATTGTTGATTGTATTGGATGGGGACTCATGTTAGTTCATTCATGCATAAACACACACATTCCTAAATACACATAATTCGAAACACAAATCAACAAAGTCATTTAATTTTATTTTATCTCGTCTATTCATTTACTATTGTTTGAGAGAAGATTGACAACTTAACACTGCCATTCATGCCATTGCAGCGTGGGGAGGCTTGTTCACATTGATTTTGGTTTTATCTTGGAAACATCGCCTGGTGGGAACATGCGCTTTGAGAGTGCGCACTTCAAGCTGAGCCATGAGATGACTCAATTACTAGATCCCTCTGGTGTTATGAAGAGCGAAACTTGGCTGCAATTTGTGAGGTAAGACTGGTGCTTGTTTTTGGATATTCTCTCTTGTATCTGCTTTCACGGACGAAGGATTCTGAGAGGGTGAGTGTTTGGTTTCTCACCATTTGTGTACAGCTTGTGTGTGAAGGGGTACCTGGCAGCCCGCCGCTACATGGACGGGATAATCAACACCGTGATGATGATGCTTGACAGTGGATTACCGTGCTTCAGCAGGGGCGACCCAATCGGAAATCTTCGCAAGAGATTTCACCCTGAGATGAGCGAGCGCGAAGCTGCCAATTTCATGATCCGTGTGTGCACAGATGCCTACAATAAGTGGACCACTGCTGGCTATGACTTGATACAGTATATTCAACAGGGCATTGAGAAGTAAATAGAAACGTAGAGTTAATTGCAAATGTACATGATTGCTTGTAATTTTGTAATTGTTGTTTAGGTTTACAGCTGTGATTTTTTTTTCCTGAGGGGTTTGCACTTTATAGAGATGAGGTAAATATTGCAAATTTTTTAAAATTGAGTCTTTGTAACCCGGTGGTGGATTACTTGTGCGGTTTGTAAGAATACTATTTGTGGATCGTATATATATATATATATACATAGTGAAATTCATTGTTCTCCCGTTGCGAGTACAGAAAATTTAAGTTAGATATCTTAATGATTTTGTTGCACGGTCCATTTCAATACTTGAGATCAACGAAGCTGTTTCTTCCAAAAACTAAAATTATTTATTTTCTCTGACCGGACTGCAAAAATATATTTAATATTCCTGCTCAAAGATTAGAGAAGATACAATTACTTCCTCCTACACAGGACCCAGAGAAAAAGTAAATAATCATCTCACTGGCTGCTGGCTTGGCCTGCTGACATTTTCATGTCAAGCGGTCCAAAGATTTACTGAAATGGTCCTGACTTCAGGACCAGATGAATACAAATTAAAACAATTTGTGGTCCGCACACAAATCACCACTGCAACAAGATCACCTCCTCTACTAACCAGCCTAAAAAATCAAAACAGCTGGAAAAGGAATTCATACAAGAAAAGGAATCCCATCCAAGAAAAGGAACCACTTGTTCTAAGGCGTGCTCGAATTCCAGTTTCCTTCGTCATGTAGGAAAGGGAAATGGGAAGAAGACGACAAAGCGTAGCTTTGAATAAAAGGGAACCCAATTACATGGGCAGGTAGCAATCAATCTAACCTACCTGTTCATTTCACCTTCCATCTCTCCAATAATTGGCAGTGCCTTTTCACTCTGCAGCCCAAATGTAAAATCATTTTACTGTTTCTTTGTTAGGCCAAATGTTTTAGGTGGTTCAAACCCAGAATTTAGGATGATGTGTGCCATGAATAATCTCGTAATTAGCTACCCTACTTGCGAGAAGGTCAAAAAGAAGGGATAGATACATACAACACTATATTATCATTTTGATTCATTAGATATCTGGTTTTATCTCATCTTCTTCTCCATGAAAGTCAACAAGCTTCACATCATCTCAAGCATGCATTATTTTGCTGCACTCTCCCATCCTTCCTAAAAAAGGAAAAAAACCAAAACTAATCCAACATCTTTATTTCCCACTATTCCTAAGCCTTAGTTTCCCATCTGAATCTGGCCCTCGTTTCCACCATGAACGTCCTCCTTCTTTTGCTCATCCTTCAAAGCAGACCTCCAGCCGAGAAGATTACCGAAAAGCACTTCCATGTCCTCTAAAGGTTCTACCTCGTGTCTCAGGATAACAAGCGTAGAAGAAAACCCAAGCCACTGCTGCAATTCCTGCGAACAGGAAAAAGGCTCCACCAATGGAGATAGCCTTGTACAGCATGATAAAAGTTGTAGATATCACCCCGCTTGTCACTCTATTGATTGCCACTCCAATACCCGTCCCTTGAGCGCGTAATCTTAACGGGAAAATCTCCGAACTATAAACCCAAGTTACCGGTCCCATTCCTATGGAGAAGAACGCGACGAAAGCTAATACCATAGCGATTGACAGTGCAAGCGCCCATGGTAGTTTCTCATGTGAATGGTCGATCATTGTAAGCCCGAATCCGAGGGCCGACAGGGAGAGTACCATCCCCCCAACACTACTCAGAAGCAACGGCCGCCGCCCGATCCTGTCCAGTAAAAATGTGGCCACCAGGATGAACACGGTCTTGGTGAATCCAACAGCTACGGTCGCCAGTAATTTGTGACTGGACGATGTGATTCCGGCCTTTGCGAAGATGTCGGTGCTGTACAGAACGACGGCGTCTATCCCTGAAGCTTGCTGGAAGAAATGAATACCGATCCCACAAATCAGGATGTGACGAACAGGACGCGTGGGATGAATGAACAATTCTTTCCAGACACCTTGGCCATGGCTGTTCTTCTGCACCTGGACAAGGTCATCGTTGCAGTCCTGAGGGATTCCAGCTGCTTCTTTGATGTCTGACAATCTCTGCTGAGATTCTTCCTTAGAGTCGGAGGTTTTGTCAAGAACTTTCCTAGCATCACCGAGTCGACCTTGCATGACCAGCCAACGTGGAGACTCGGGCATGGCTAGAACCACCAAAGCTAAGAAAACTGAAGGAACTGCTCCGATTCCAAGCATGACTCGCCACCCCAAGTTAGCTGGGAGCTTAGAGAAAGCATAGTTGGATAAATAACCTAGCAGGATCCCAGCATTGATGAATACCTGCACAAGAAACAGGGTCACAGAAGCTATGTTAGCATCCATTGCTCCCCAAATATTCTTACAAAGGTTTCTTCACATTAAAATTGCTGTAAGTGGGATTCTTGTGAGAGTATTGAGATTTGATTAGCATTTCAAACTAAACATTTTAGGGGTATTATTTAATTTTATATCCATTTTTAGCACATAACTACGAATTGAATATTCTCAACAAACTGGAAATTAAATAGGTAAAAATAGCATTCTATCTGCACTTCTTTTTTCAATTAAATATTAATTTTTATTTTTATTTTAAATTAAATATTTTTAATGTTTTTATATCATTTTCACATACTAATATTAAATATAATTTCTAAAAAATAATATTTTTAAACGAAAAAACACCTTTAAAATCCAAACAATCACAATCCTGTTATTATTGGTTCACAGATCACATGTTTCCAGAGCCACTGGTTTTTTTATATATATATATATACATATATATAAAAAAAAACATACTATTTTGCATCCCACTACTACCATAGGACTTTGGGATATTTAGAGGGTCCACAAGATTTGATGATCATCACCGAAATCAATGGTCTCAAAGCAATGGTCTTAAGAACAGCAATTTATTCTGGAAAATTAAAGAGAACGTATCTAATTAAATATATGAACACTTACTTCTGGGAATGATGTGAGAAATCCACGAGAAGAAGCTGGAGAAACTTCAGCGGTGTAAACAGGGGCAATCATGAGGGCGAAACCGACACCAATACCAGCAACAAAGCGAGCAACCATGAGAAATGCATAATTTGTGGAAAATCCCATGAGTAGAGCTCCAACGAAGAAAATGGCTCCTGCCACCACAATAGTGTAGCGGCGACCAATCCAATCAGAGGTCACGCCAGCAGCGGCTGAGCCAAAAAGAGAGTACCAGTTGAGAGTTCCCACTAGTAATCCTACTTGCACGTCACTGAGTTTAAAGTCAGTTTGGATGTAGTTCTTAGCTCCACTCATTACTCCGATATCTATATATACATCACCAGATATACATGTTACGAAACAAGTTGTTAGGATAACGTAAAAAATGAAGGCAAGATCAAAGTTCTACATAAAGAAGTATTTTTCTGGAAAAAAAAAGAAAATCTTTTTCGCTGAAAGTCTCAGTTTTCCAAGTGATGAGATTAAAGAAAAGGTGGAAGAAAAACAGTTTCCAAGCATCTGGTGATATATATGATTCAAGATGAATAATAAAAAGAGAGAAAATTGAGTCCTCACCGTAACCAAGTAAGATTGAAGCCACGGAAGCTAAGATTGCGCATGCAAAAGCAAATTTATTTCTTTTTGGTTTCTTCACAGGATCAAAATCTGCAAGTTTTTTATCTGTTGTGGGATGGCCAGGATTGACGTCCCTGTCGGAGTTTAGACCTGCAGACATGATCTAAACGCCTGAACAAAGGGAGGGGGAGACAAGGAGCTGTGTTTAAGCGAGGCAGTGCCAGTACGCTGTAACCTTATTTTTTGGAACTTGAAAACGGGGATGCAGCTATGAGTGGGAAGATGGAGTTGCTTAAATAAAGACCATCAGGCTGACATCATCAATTTGGTAACCTGGTGACCAGTCTAGCAGGTTCCATACCAGACAGCACTGGTCTTGATTGTACCTTGAGGGGGATTTGGGTTGTACGTTGAAGTGGGTGGTCTAATAATAGGTATTTTAATTATTAACTGCAATATTAGATGCTGGCCGTGCAAAAATAATTAAAATTATTATGATTCGTGTTGGTAAAAATAATAAATTAGCACAATTAAAAAACAATCGGTAGAATAATATAGTATAAGAAATATTATATAGTTTTATGAATCACAACTTTGACTCTTTTAATTACATATTATGTTGCTTTAATGATGAAGCATCCTTACATTTACGCTATGTTAGATTACTCATATTAATTAATTAATTAATTAATCTTCCAGCTCTGTTTATTTGATTATGTAAGTGGCATCCAAGTTTTTTTTTATTGATAAATGAAAATTCCATTAGAAAAATAAGATATGGCATGTTAGAGAATAATATAAACTATATCTTGGAGTTTTATTTAATAGATTAAAATTTTAAGATGAGATGATTATTTGACAAGGTATCTGAGCATTGCTGACCCAACAGTCACGAATTCGAATCTCACCACCCCCATTTTCTATTTTATAAAAATCAAACACAAGATAATTTGGGGTTTTGCAAATTCAAATCCAAATGACTTTTCACTTAAAAAATATATTATAAAGAATAATATAAATTATATCTATAAGACCTTAATCTAACAACTTAACTTTTTATATAAAATGATTATTTAACATAATATACTCACGATAAGAAGCATGAAATCGAACTCCCGAGTGTTTTTAGTGTACAACTAGATTACTAAAATGCCCTTTTAAGTTAACAATACCAAAGCTTTCAATCGAGGTTTATTTTTCGAAGAATAATTATAAGATTTGGGTTATCGGGGGGTAGATGAGTTGTATAATTTTTTTAGATTGCCCTTGAAGAATGTCAAAAACAAATCGTGAGAGTTTACATATCCTAGTCATGGGGAAGTACTGTCCTAGTCATCTGAGTTTGAATAGTCAGCACCAACAAAATTCATAAGCAAAACTAGCTTGGACGTGGCTCCAAATTAATAATAATCATGCTTTCAACTCTTGACTCTTTGAAACGACGTCACTTTCTCCTTTCCACGCTATAACCTGTAGCATGACAATAAAGTCTTAAGCTCTACCAACTACAAAATAAGTTGTTGGAGTGTGGGGTTGAATTTTATTATTTTCATGTATTAATGATAAAAATAAAAAACAAAAGTATTTTTCTAATGTAAAATATTTTAAAATCAATCTTAAAATGAGTTTATTATATTCTCAAAATGACATAATTTATAGAAAGCTTCACAAAAGTTGAACATGCCACGGTTTGAGAAGGTTGATTTTTTTTAAAGTGTTTTTTTATTTAAAAAAATATTAGAATGATATTTTTTATTTTTTAAATAATTTTTAACATTAGTATATTAAAATAATTTAAAAACACTAAAAAAATAACTAAAAATAGAAAAAAATTGATTAAAATAAAACAAAAAACAATTCTAATAAATTAGGATTAAACACCCAAACTCGTGACCCGGGCCCAAATTCCTAATCTACCAAATATTAAAAAAAATGAGAGAGAAAAACCAAACAAGAAAAGATGAAAAAACTCAAGTCAATTGAGCTAGCCTATCAAAACCATGTTCCAAAGGTATGAGACTAGGATAAGTTTATAAAACAACTATTAATTTCTGATACATCTATGAAACTCTAATTAATAAAAATAAAATATGATTTTAATAAATAGAGTTATAGAAGGAGTATCTCTCTCTTCTACTTTATATTTTTATTTATTATTGCTGCTAATAATTACATTTTCAGCAACATGAAAGTAACAATTGTAGGGAAAAGTGCCAGCCCAAGTCTCCGCCGTCTTCACACCATCCATCTCGATTTTGTAATACTATAGGCTTATTTGGGAGAGCGGTTGCAGTTGTTTTTTAAAGTATTTTTTGTTTATAAATACATCAAAATAATATTTTTTTATTTTTTTAAAATCATTTTTGATACCAGTGCATTAAAATGATCTAAAAACATCAAAAAAAATTATTTAAAATAAAAAAAAATTTAAAAATTTAAATTTTGACCAAACACTGGTGCCAATCAGGAACTGAGATAACGACTTGGTCTTCGAACGGACTTTTGGGCCAAGTCGGCAGGGAAAAAATAATGCTATCAAGTTGTGGCTTTCACGCCTTCTCTTGACAGTTCAAAGTTATTTTCCATTTTCCGACGAGATGACGTTTTCCGACCTTCCATATTCTGCTTAAAGGAGGAGGTTGTCACTACCAGCAATCTTTCTATATTTCAGAGGCAAAAGCATGGCCCTACAAAGCTAGCATGTCCCTGGACATGCCTGTTTGGGAGTGTGGTTGCGGTAGTTTTTTAAAGTGTTTTTCATATATTTTTTATTTTTAAAAATTATTTTTGACATCAACACATCAAAATGATCTAAAAACAACAAAACATATTTATTTAAAATGATAAAAACAAATTCAAATTTCAGCAAAACACCGGTTACAACGCAGAGCCAAACGGGCTCGAAGTCGTCACTGCTGCGTTGAAAGTGAACTGGGATGTCGTTGTTATGGGACCATGGGTGCCATTTTAGTCTAGCCCACGTTCCCTTTGACTGGCCGGATGACAGAGCAGATCACGACCACCATCCATACCTTCGCAGATTTCTCTGAACCACCACCAACCAATCGGTGACGGCGGCGACAATCCATGGAGCTCCATGAACATGCATCGCCTCCATGCATGTTCCATGAACCCAAGAATTTTCATGGAGATGAAACTCGAAAATCCCACAACCTCACACTGCTCCATCACCATCACTTTCCTTCCCTGATCTCTTCCCTGCTACATTCCAAAACAGGAGGGGGCCGGCGCTGCTGTGGTCATTTCTATTCAATCAATCCACGGTTTCTTTTGTTATCGTTACAAACTGAACCTGGACTCTCATCGCAGGAGACCACAAATCAGCAAAAGACACGTGGTGTAGAATTTGACTTCGAAGTATACTTGCTGACTGCTTAATCTTCGTTTTCTCTTGCATAATAATAAGGTGTTTTCAAAGGTGAAAGCTGGTGGTCCTCCAAGGCAGCTAGCTGATGCTGGTTCAACTATGTCTTCTTTCTCAGTCAATCTTATCGCCTCATCCAGCCAAATTTTCAACTTGACTATTCTTAATTTCTTTTGAGTAATTTTTAAATTAAATATCTTTTCGATTCCCGATCTTGTTCTGTTTTCTAATCTTGCACTCTGTCATAAACTAGGTTTCATACTAAAAATCTATAAAAGTTGGGTCATTGAACAATTGGTGGGGGGGTTATCCGTGGACAGTCTATCAGCCAGCCAACCTTTACCACTTTGCATTAACTTATTCATGTCTAAGTGAAGGTTTTGTGGATAAACAGCATCGCATAGCTAAATCCTTTATATGATTCATAGGGATTTACTGAAGATCTCCTTGATTAAAAGAGATTTACGATCACTAGAAGATATTTCTAGAGATATTAATGAGATGTACTATCCATATATAAAACATATTGATATATTAGTTAACTTGTTTTAAGATGTCCCTTCAAGTTGATGCATATATATTACAAGAGAGTCAACAAACACTTTGCTAATTATTATTTTAGTGAGGATGTTTGCAAGTTGCCTTACAAAAAGAATATCAATAATTCCAGTTCCAAGGTTTATTCGATGAAATATTTGTCTATTTTCATATGCTTTGCTCGATCATGATCATGCTTAACAGGACTATGAACAATTTTTATAGTTGACTTATTGTTACAAAATAGATTCATGGTCTATTTTATTTTAAATTTCAAGTCATTCAATAAGTTTCTCGACCATCACATATCCTAAAAGACTTACTTCTATACTCTGCCTCAGCAACTGTTCTCACCATTAATGGTTATTTTTTGCTCCTCTAAGTTACTTGATTTCCACCTACAAAGGTGAATTACCCTAAGACAGATCTTCTGAGCCTACCCGGTCAATATCAATATACCTTTCTACCTTTGAATGACCATACTTTGAGAATAATAATCCTTTACTACGAGCAAACTTTAAATATCTCAATATATGTTCTACAATATTCATATGAAACTTTCGTTGGATCATACTTGAATTGACTCACTATACTTATTGCATATGCAATGTCTGATCTAATATAAGATAAATAGATTAACTTTCCCAGAAGCTTTTGATATTTCCTTTTATCTTTTGAATTCGAGCTTGAACACTAAAACAACTTATGATTCTGCTCAATAAAAGTATCAACTGATTTACATCCAAGCATTCTCGTCTCAAATAATAAATCAAGGATGTACTTTTATTGTGACAAGAAAATACCATGCTTTGATCGAGCTACCTTAATCTTAAAGAAATATTTAAGGTCCTCAAGTTGTTTCATCTCAAACTAAGAAGCTAAATAGTAATGTAATTAAGAAATCTTATCATTATCATCACCTATCATAACCATGTCATCAATATAGATAATTAAAACAATAACTTTACCTTGTTTATGTTTCAAAAAAAAGGTGTGATCTAAATTACTTGTTAGTAGCCAAGATTTCTCATAGACATGATAAATTTACCAATCTAAGCTCATAAAGATTGCTTTAATCCGTATAATATTTTTTTTTCCAGTTTACATACCATTATTGTATTGTGAATATTATACATGCAATGAAAACAATAAAAAAAAATTATTTTGAGACTCCTTAGGATCCCATTAGATAGATCTAGAGTTAATTAGAGTTTTATTACTTGAAAGATCAAATCTTCTCCAACTTTGAATAATTCTTTAAAATGATGGCATTTAATTAATTATCCCATCTCAATTTTTGACTAATGATTCTTAATGTGTGTGTGACTATTAGGTTTCTAATATAAATTATAATTATATATAAATAAAATTAAATTAAATAAAAAATAATGTCAAATAAAATTTTAATTTATTATTAATTCAATAGCTGATTAATTTATATTTTAAGATCTAGTGCACAGCATAACAATGTATCATGATCTCTTAAATATTAGGAAAGTCATAGGTGGCTTGATTTAACCTTTGAGAGGCCGATTTCAAATATAATTATTATTCATTAATCAATAATGTTTCAATTTAAACATTTTAGCATGTCGTGTGTCTGCCATGTCAAATCATATTTGTTTGTAATATTATAATCATTGATCTACCTTCATATGGTTTATGTTATATTCATTGTCCATCTATTTGTTACCTTTACCAAGATAACATATTACAAGATTAAAACATAACACTCTTTATATATGATAACCTAGTGATCTCAAGTCTAAGAATCACATACATAATCGTCATGTGAGTATTTTCATAGATGCATATGATATCTTTATATGAAATTATTATTTGGGTCAGTTGAATCATGTCTTATGATAAACACCAACATATTAGTTATACTTTTCCCGATACCTTAACTTATAAGAAACAAAAGCTTTTTTCTACAATGGAAAGAACATAAGATGTACTAGACTCTATGTCTCTAATAAATATCTAGTATTTAAGATGGTATCAACAATGAAAAGTTTAGGAACAATATTTTAATGCAATAGAAATTCTATATTATATAACAACTTTTATAATTTTTTTTGTAAAATATTTTTATCTTATAGACTTTACTTTACATTCATATATCAAATATTACATGAATATTAAAGATAAATCAAGTCGTTATTAATAGTAAATATATATTTACATTAATAAAACAATATCATGTGTAATGAATTGATTGACTACAAAGTATATTAAACTGACATATTATACCTCAATATGTTGACAAACCTGAAGAGAGATTTTATATACTGTATTCAATTAAGTCACCATGTAAAAAACACAATTTTTATACATTAAACTAAAGAGGTGCCCAAAGTTTAATTTAGTCTTTGGTCTTCCAATTTCTTCTAACTGCACCAATGGTTGCTTCCTAACTTTTAATTTCATACAATTTCACCCGTACCAAACTTAATTGTCAATCTTAGATTTAAGTGCCTTTTATAATCTGGTTTTTGGTTTTTAATTTAAGCACATTGGTCTTTAATTCACTATCAAACTTTTAATTGTGTTCAATTTAGCCTTTGATTTTATTAATTTAAGTCCTGAAAGTCTCGCACATTTTACAATTTGGTCATTGGTTTTGAATTTTCTCAATCAAGTCCCTAATTGCCCATCAAACTTTAATGTTTATGCAATTACGTCCTTGATTTGACTAAATTAACCTTTTAAAATTGTGATTGAATCCTTAGACTTCAATTTGTTTCAACTGAAGTCTAAATTGACTTTGAAAACTAATTTTCTTTGTAATCATGTCTTTCAATAAATCCTATTAAACCATGAACATTTCTAATTGAGTCTTTCAACATCTAATTTTTCATTCTTCCCTTTTAAATTGAACTCTCATTGCCAATGAGCCTTTTTTTAGTAAAGAAATACTATCAATTTTTTCAATCTTGTATATTTTAATCTTTCTTAACCGGTCTTTGATAATTTTATGGCATTCTCCGTGTTCTTTTTCACTGCTATATTTATTTTTAGTTTGTTTTCTATATATATTTTCATGTGGGATCAAAAGTGGGTAACAACTTGATAGGTTAATGGATAAAAAAGTGACCTAATTTCCTTGACCATAACATCAAGAAACCAAGATCTAACCATATAATTGTCATCCACCTATGCTTCATATTACTCTGAATTCTTATCCTTTGGAGAAACCTTATTGCCATAAATAAAGCCCCAATGCTTCTTGCCTCTTATTTTGATTTTGCTCATTCATGGATACTTGGTGTAGTAGGTACCATCAAGTCATTTTGGAGTAATAAGTGAAGACACCTCTTGCATGTGAAGAGTGCATGTGAAGAGAAGGTGAAGTTCTAGAGCCAAAATTATCTATTTTTGCAGGATATCCTATTTTATTTGTGATTGCATATGCCAATAAAGATAAATGAAGAGCAAGAGAAGGAGAGAGAGAGAAGAGTATTAGGCACAACAATATGGAACATTATAAAAAAAAACAAAATTTAGCTCTAAATTTATATAAATGTATAGAGAAAATAGAGTTGATTTTGGTACCATGTCAAAACAAAAGTTTTATAGTGAATATTTCAAATCATTTTTATTGATATTAAAAATGTGTATATTTACATAAGAAAATGTTCTTAGATTTTTTTTGATTAACATGTGTGTCCGGCTCTATTGCGCGCATCTCGACTAATCTCGCGGGAGCTATAATGAATGACCATGTAAACTTCTAATAACCATCATATTAAAAATCACAGGGTTCAAACCTAAGAACACCTACTAATTCTCCTTGATTCGCCTTAGGATTCTTTCTTGCCATGGGACTTACTTTCTTACATAAACTACCCCGTCAGTAAAGGTTTTACCAAAATTTTCCGTGGCCAAGTCGAACTGAATAAAGTTAAACAGAATAGCCAACCTGAAAAGTCAACGTCAAAATGTTTGCTTCATATATGGATATACGCAACAGAGGCAGACTTATTTAGATGATCGTGAAATATATATATATATATTCTTCAACTTATGGATAGCTTGTTTTTGAAGGGAACTGAATTTTGGTGCACGTAATTTTCAATACCATCACATCTTGAACTGATTCATAGAAATTGCTTTGATCAGTAATAATCTGACGGTTACCACACATCAATGATGTTTTGCCTCACATGAACACGATAAGTGTTTAAAGTAACTTGAACCAACCGACCATGGAATCCTAATGATGCAGAAAACCAATGCCGGAGTTCTTCTTGATATGCATACTTAGAGTTGTCAGTTTCGTTTTGTTTTGATATAAATGACCGAAATATTTTGTATCAGTTAAAAAAATGAGTTAAAATAACATCATATTTATCTCGGTTTAAATTTTGATCTATTTTCGGATTTTTTTTGATCAAATACCGGCCGAAATGTTTTGGTTTCGTTTTGCCTGTTCTGTTTCGGCCAAATAATATATTTTTTTAAAATAATGAATAATTTTACAATATCAATCATATCTCTTGATCCGATCGTTAGATTGAAATGAAATTTTATGAAGAGTCTCTTGACATATTTATATATATTAATTAAAATTTCAGAGCAATAAGAGAATGTAAACTAGACGATAACATTCTCTTAATATTATACTTGTTCATAATTTTGTCCAGAAAAATTATTTTATTATATTTTTTTAGTTAAATTGTACAATACTAAACAATTTTATTTTTGAATTTAAACTATTTTTTTTTGAATATATATATATATATATACCCCGAAATGATACACTGAAACACTATACAACCAAAATATTTTGTTTCAATTCAAAAAATAAATACCAACCGAAACACGGAATTAATCATACATCAATGTGAACCAGCCCAACTTTCAGACATTAATTTTAGTGTAGTCATGAGCTGATTTGTCCGCTTCGTTGGGTTTTTTTTTATCTATGTAGAAAATTAATTGATTTTATAAATGTTGTATTTTGTAATTTTAATATTTAATTTGTATCATTGTAATTGATAAAATTGTTAAAAATGCATTATTTGAACCAAAATGTGATTGAATATTGCTATTGCTCAAAAACTTTTGATAAAATTTGTTAAAAAATTTGCTTAGAAGATGAAATTTTTAATTAGAAATTTGTTGTCACGGATACTCTGGTTTAAAAAAAAACAAAAAAAAGAAAACCGGTTAAAAAAGAACAACTGACTTGGACAGTAAAAAATAAAAAATACATGTGAAAAAAAGGTCACCGTTTTAAAATTTTTTTTTATAAGATTTATTTATCATATTATTATATTAAATATATTTAAGAATATCGATATTAATTTTTTTTTGCAAGAAATTGCAGGTCATTTTTTTCTCTGTTTATATATTTTTAGGCGATAATATTAAATAAATATTCAACACATATACTTAGTCTCACATAATATATAGTGAGTTTTTTAATTGTAGATAACCTAGATAAATTTGTAAAAAAAAAATATGAGTTGCATGTTTTCCCCAGTAATATTAGATATGACATATTATAAATACAAATATTGCAATTTTTTTGAAAAACAGAAATAGAAATTTTTTGCATGCTATAATTATTTATTTGCCGTCTAAAAACAACAGTGTAGTCGAAACAGTGCAAAATATTTGACACTTATACGAAATTTAATTTTTATTTATGCGAAAATTTAATATAATAAAATAGCTCAACACCCCCTAGTATAACAATAGCAAAATAAAAGTTTAAAAATCTAAAATTATCATTGCTCTTACTATTAAAATAATAAAAATGATCAAATAATCCTAAAAAAAACACACTCAAAAACATTAACAAAAGAGTAAGTAAGAGAAACAATTAAATAATAATAATAATAATAATAATAATAATAATAATAATTATTATTATTATTATTATTATTATTATTATTATTATTATTATGAAAGAAAAAAAATAAAAGAAAGACTAAAAAAATGCTAGAAATTTTAACAAAAGATAAAACAAAGATATAATATAAAAAGAAAAATAAAAATTATCATTGCTATTACTGCCAAAAAAATAAAAATTATCAAATTATCTGAAGGATTTTTTTTTTTTATCAAAGAAGCAAGTAAAAAAAAGAATTATATTATTATTATTATTATTATTATTATTATACATGGACAAAAGTAGGGGTTATATTAGAAATTTTAAAAAATAAAAGTATAAGGGTTGAAATCAAAATAAAATATAAAGCGATGAAAATAAAAAATTAAAAGTTTAAGGGCTAAAATGAAAGTAAGATTTATTAACATTTTTAATTAAAGGACAAATTTGCAAAAATTGAAACTTCTGTACCGAATATATTCAGCCTTTTCAACCCAATCCGGAAATTAAAAGATGGAGGACCGAAGTGAAACATTAACATTTCATTAATTGCAATCGAAGGACCCAATCGAACAAAATCAAAACTTATATAACTGAAATCAGGGCTATATACACAATTAAAAGTCAAGGGACCGAAATGAAAGTATACAAAACTCGGGGGGCTCTTCTGCACTTTTACGTGCAGGAGAGAGAGAAACGGTGCAACCGGCTTTAACCGGCCACCGCCGCGTCCACGGCCACCGTGTGAAGAAACGCGCCGCACCGGGAGGAAGACCAAGAGGAGGCACACCGGATTAGACGCCGGTAGCCCATTTTCGTCCACCGTAGCGTACCGCACGCGCCACTTGAAAGGGGCATCAGGGGGGACATCGTCGATCGCGTGCACCGCACGCACCTGACAGATTTTGAAAAATATATAAATAACAATGGTTAGTTACCGTTATGTCCCTGACCTTAATTAATAGATTTTGTTTTATTAGGGGCTAGAACCGTCTTTAGCCATTTAAAAAATATATAAAAAAAAACGGGTTGCGGCGGACTGGACCGGTCCGTACGTGCGCAATTACGCCCATACCCCTCAGCCGAAACGTGTTTTTGTCTTATTACCGGGGATAAAATCGCCACTACACTGTTCATAGGCGGAAAAAACAAAAAAAAAGGGTGCATACACTCGCGCGACGCACGAAGGACGAATATCCACTCTACAGCTGCATCTGAGTCAGGCGCTACAGTGCCTATACCAAAGCTCTTTAGCTCTGTTGTTAATTATCATTATACGGCTTCTCATCGTAATCATTGTTCAACACGATCGTTTCATGATCACAGAAACTCCTCCACATCATCCCAAGCGAAGGAGACGTCTCTAATGGGAATCTCTATTTCGACAGAATGAGCTTAAAAATAGAGAATATATATATATATATATATATATATATATATATATATATATATATATATATATTTAATTCTACAAGTGTCAAAGGTTGCAGAGAGCATTGAAGGGGGGTCACTGGATAAATTTTATATTTTTTTTGCTCTCGATAAGTTTATTATTCCCCAAATCAGCAGAAGATTGAGGTGCTAGTGATTTACTATGGTCATTATGTGTCGATGAGGATATTACTTGTGCATGTCCATTGAAGAATTTGAGTTAATTTCTGACTGGTCATTTTTATAGCCATTGCTGCGTTGTTGATGGTGATATGTGATTGTATAACCCGTGCAGATAGAAAGTGATGGGGCTTGCTGACCCAGTTGTAACTAGATGGCTAAATGCCATGTTTAAGAACTTTAAATTATGCTTATTTATGAAAAACATTTCGATCACGTACTTTATGGGCCGCTAAATACCAACACAAAGATTGGATCTTTTCTTCCATCGCAACCAAACAGCTTCCTCAACCAAGGCCGGTTACTACTGGGCTAAAAGAACAACGCTGGCTTCCATATGACCAGAAAAATGGAACACACCTCCAAAGTACAAACATAATTACAGTGCACGAAGACAGCACTCGGTAGTTTGTTCCGAAGGGTGAACGACCACACTCTTGCTAGCGGAAAAAATCCAATACCCACCCGAGGAAACGACAGAGACTAAATGGAAAACAGTGCACAGAGGAGATTGGAACGTGTTTCTGGGCATCTGTTGTCTCCAATTGAAGTCAATAATGGTCTTTCCCAGGTTAGATTATTTCATTGTCGTTGTTTTCTTACTCTTGTTTTAGTGTTTTTCCGTCTCTGCTTTCATGTTCCGTTAGACTAACATGTAAACTACTTTTGGTTATTACTGCTGTTTCTGTTGTAAAAGGTTTTAATAAAAAGTGGGCAAAGAAACAATGAGGAGGAGGAAGGAGACCCAGTAGTTATAGGAGGCATGGTATTGGATATACATGCCACCCCTTCACTCCCTCTAAATCCTAGAACCACCACTCCTGGGAAGGTTTGTATTTATCTTCTCAAAACCCTTTTCTTCTCTTCTATTTATGTTGATAATAATCTGTATTTTTGGTAGAGGTTGTGATGCTAGAAAAATGTTGTCACACGAAGGGCTTAATTGTGTTCAGGTCCATTATGTACTAGGAGGTGTAGCAAGGAATATTGCTGAGTGTATGTCAAAGCTAGGAACTAAGCCTTATATGATTAGTGCCCTGGGAAATGACATGGCAGGTAATTTGACCCCCGTTTTTTATTCCTCGTGATGCATGACTAGAGCTCTATAACCATTTCCTTGGAAGAGGTTTTGTGGTTTACATGTTATAGCTTGGAAGGTTTTTCATTTTGAATGATGTTGTCAATGGTCAAAAAAGCTTGTCAAAGTGAAAAAAAATTCTTCTTTTTGATAGGCAAACTGCTGTTGGAGCATTGGAATTCTGCGAGCCTATCCACTGAAGGTTAGACCTTAATATTAACCATCAAAATAATCTGTTATGACAATAGCGTTGCTAGCACTGTTGGTTTTATTTCATGTTTCTAATCTTTTATATGGTTGCTGGCTATGAGATACTGTTTGCCACCAAAATCATCTGAAATGACAATGGCTCATTATTTACTGCTGTTCGTTTATATTTACTACCAAAATCATCTGTAATGACAATGACACATTATGAGATACTGTTTGCCCTGAGGAAACAATATAGATTTCAAAAAAAATAAATCCGTTGGAACGTTATGCATCTGTTGAAAAAACTTAAAAAAAGTCATTTAAGCATCAGAACTCTTTTTTGTCTTTGTGAGCTATGAATAAAAAGAGAAACAGAGGCGACATGATCCTATGTAAAGGAAAACTATGTTAAAACGCAGTCATTGTCATTCTACAATTGTGTCTGAGAGATTTTCATTTGCGAGACCTGTTCCATTTTTGATGAATGTACTAGCTCTCTCCATTGTACTTAAGAATTGAATAACAGTAATCAGGGAAGTGTTTATTTCTTTTTAAACTTTCTTCTCGGAAATCAATTGGCACATTGATGAAAAATCAGGTATAATGTAATTCAAGATATCTGCTCCATTTTTTTTGTAATATTATCTGTGGAGTAGGCATTATGAAGCACCAAGGTATCAAGACTCCTACCATATGCAACATATTTGACACTGAAGGAGAGTTGGCAGCTGCTGTTGCTAGTGTGGAAGCAGTTGTGAGTTCATTTTTCGATGTGGATTTTGTTAAAATAGGATTTTTTTTTCCCTTTTCTTTTTGCTGCAAACTTGTATATGCTCAAGAACAGAATACCTTCAGAAACTTACTGCATATATGTTAACTCCATCCAGGAAAAATTCCTAACTTCTTCATGGATTCAGCAATCAAAGCAAAATATATTTTCTGCTCCTGTCATGATGGTTGATGCAAATCTAAGTCTTCCAGCATTTAAAAGCTTCTTGCCAATGTACTTGTAGCATATCACAGTACACTCTTATCCCCCTCCTCTCTTACACACATTCTATCCTTGGCATTGGTTAATGATCAACTGTATGCTAATCATAAATTTCCCTGTTTCTACTTTCTTGTTTTTTAACCTTTTTTTTTCTATTCCACTCAGTGGCAGCAGAATCCAACACCCCAGTTTGGTTTGAGCCTGTTTCAGTGGCTAAATCTAGAAGAATTGTCTCAGTTGTCAAGTATGTGAGTGCTTCTATATTTTCAAAAGCCGATGTTCTATAATCAATTAATACCAACAGTGCTTTCTAGGTCAGCCCCTTTGTTTTTCTTTGTGAATCAAACTTTGTAATATTTTGTTGTGCATCAGAAATTAGTCAGATCAGTGTTACTGGCTGCTTTCTATTTCATAATCACTATCCTTGTTGGATGCCTGAGGAAGATTCTACTTTCTAAAATGAGTAGCACGTTGATGGGGTCATTCTGATCAGTAGCCTGGGTAGGATACATTATAAATTCTGCTCCACTTCCACCTTGATATATTGCTCATGTTTAATTTACATTTCAACAGAAGCTAATCTCTGTAACTGCTAAATTAAGGCTACCCCTCACCTCGTGTCAGTAAGCTTTTAAAATAATACCTGTTTATTGTCTCATTTCAATTAAAGGGTTGATCATACTTGATGAGTGAAACAGTAATTTAATACCTTAGAGCAGAAATGAATAGTTAGAGAAACTTCTTGAATTTGCAATACCTCTATTATTCATCACATATTGAACCCCAAACTGATTCGGAAACTTTTACAGGTAGCTTTTGCCTCACCTAATGAAGATGAGCTTATCGCCATGGCGAATGCTTTGTCTCATGAAAATATGTTTCGTCAAATTGAAAGGGATACCACCAGAAGGGGTTCAGTAGAGTCTTTGTTCCAATTTTTGAAACCAGCAATCTTGGTTTTGTTAGAGAAGGGTATCAAGATAGTTGCTGTGACTCTTGGTGCAGATGGTGTGTTCTTATGTTCTAAGGAACCAAACTTAGTGAGATTTAGTCTGGATAGAACCAAAAAATATGGATTCAGTGGACAGTTATATGATAACGTGGCATCCAGCTGTCCTTCAAGTAGATTTTCTGGTGCCCTGCAGATTGAGAGAAGCTCTCAACTTTTTTCTGTACATTTTCCTGCACTTCCTGCATCGGTTGTGAGGCTTACCGGGGCTGGTGACTGCTTGGTTGGTGGTACACTTGCTTCTCTCTGTTCAGGTTTAGATATTATGCAGAGCATTGCAGTCGGTATAGCAGCAGCCAAATTTGCTGTGGAGGGAGAGGTGAATGTGCCTTCAGAATTTAGTTTGGACACTATTACAGGTATGCTTTTTAAGCTGAATCATTTTTGTCGTGGTAAATTTTGTCATAAAAGGAATCAAATAAATTTTTATTATCATCTAATGACTTTCTAATAGCAATTACTAGTTAATTGTCCGCACTACGTTGCGGGTCGAGCAAACAATTTTTATAATTGTTGAAATTAAAATATAATATTTATACATGTAAAATTTGATATAATGAAACATATCAACATACCCTATTATAATAACAACAACATTAAAGTCTTAACATCTAAAATTATCACTACTATTATTGCCAAAAGAATAAAAATTATTAAATTACCCCGAGAAACAAAACACAAATATTAACAAGAGTAAGTAAGAACAAAAACTAAAATTATTATTATTATTATTATTATTATTATTATTATTATTATTATTGCGTTAATAATGAAAAAAACAAAATTAAATCAAAGACTAAAGAAAGCCTCAAAACTTTAACAAAAAAGCAAACAAAAAAAATAAATAAATGATAAAACAAAAATAAAAATTATCAGCTGAAAAAAATCATTTGACTTGAAAATAAATAAAAAAACTAATAAAAAAACTAAAAGAAATAACAAAGAGGAAAAAAAATCAATTTTTAAATGATCATAAACACAAACTAAAATTTAATATCTATTTTTTTTAAAAAAAATACTACCTCAACAAAAGAGAAAATCATATAAATTATTTGATTACCACGTGAAAAACACACTCAACAACATTAACAAAAGAGTAAGCACGAAAAAAAGGCCTAAAATTATTATTATTAGTATTGTTATTATTGCCTTAATAATGAAAAAAAATTAAATCAAAGACAAACAATCTTAAAAACTTACAAAAGAGCAAACAAAATAATAAAATAAATGATAAAAAAAAAATTATTAGCTGAAAAAAAATTATTTGACTTGACAATTAAAAAAATTGCTTACACTATGTTGTGAGCTGAGCAAATAATTTTTATAATTGTTGGGATTAAAAAAATAAATAGGATTTACTAGTTCAAAAATAAAATATAATATCTATATATGCAAAGTTTAATATAATAAAACAGATATTCTATTATAACAACAACAATATCGAAGTCTTAACATCTAAAATTATCATTACTATTACTACCAAAACAATAAAAATTATCAAATTATCCCGAGAGAAAAAAACTCAAAAACATTAACAAAAGAGTAAACAAGAAAAAAACTAAAATTATTATTATTATTATTATTATTATTATTATTATTATTATGTTAATAATGAAAATAAATGAAAGACAAAAAAAATCCTAAAAACTTTAACAAAAGATCAAACAAAAAAATAAAATAAATGATAAAATAAAAACAAAAATTATTAGGTGAAAAAATTCATTTGACTTGAAAATAAAAAAAAATGAATAAAAAAACTAAAAGAAAGAACAAAGAGAGTAAAAAAACAGAATATCAATTTTTAAATGATCATAGACACAAACTAAAATTTAAGAGCTATTTTTTAAAAAAATAATATCACCTCAACAAATAAGAAAAAAAAAATCAACTAAGAGCGCACTTATATATACATGGACAAAAATAAGGATTATTCCAGAAATATAAAAAAAATAAAGGGATTAAAATTAAAATTTAAAAGTATAAGGGGACACATTAGTATTTAGCAATTTTGTCTTATTGGGGACACATTAGTATTTAGCAACTTTTAAAAATGGGAAATCTCCGTGGTACCCCTCCCGGCCAGAAATGTTTTTTGTCTTATATAGGGGCAAATTAGTATTTAGTTATTTTAAAAAATTGTGAAATTCCTGTTAAGCACCTCCCGGTTACGTCCTTTTTTTTGTCTGAAATGTTATTGTACTATGCAAACAAATATAAAAAAAATCAATAAACTGGTGAATCAACCGAACCGAACGACCTGAAAACCGAACCAATCTAAAAACACATTATTACAATCCACGGTGTTTTCACTCACAATAAAAAGTGAAACACTGATCTCTTTAGTATATTTTATAATAATTATCAAAATGATTCTGAAGATAGTTGGTATTGCCACTAGAGTTATCCAAGGCATAATAATTTTCACACATTTAGAAGTTAGAGCAGTCATTCCATATGCAAAGGAAACTGTCCAGGTATATTTCATCGGTGAAAGGTTGAAGACTATCCTGTGACTATCTCCAAGGGGCATCCACTTGCTTTGCCAGTGCAAGCCCAAAGCAGATAGTCAATCTGACCAATAACCTCGACTCCCTTTTGGTTTAACAATAATGTCTTGAATCATATCATCTCATTAAGACTGAAAGTAGTGATTTTTTTGAGTTTCTTTTTGTGCAGATGACGCAAGGTCCATATATTCTGCTGCCAAAATTCTGTTTCATCAATCAATGCTTTAATCCATGTGATAGATATTGCTGTATGCTGAAAAATCACAAAGCTGAAGCAGTGAACCATTCAGACTTTCGTAAATCAAACTGGAATTGAAGCTCCAGCATCCCCAACACAGTATGGGCACCTTTTCTAAGAATGATGTCTTCAATGTCTCTTCTGCCAACTGTATTCATGTTTTGTGTTGTTGATCAGGTAGTGATAGGTGATCAACTAAATCACTTGCTTGATTTGTATGAAGGGAACCACATTGCTTGTTCAACCTTTGCATGGACATCAACTCCTTGTAATGCCAAAAGGAAACGTTTCTGTTTTCTTTTCAGGTTGGTCATTTAGTTGGAGATCTAATGAAAAAAACACCCTTTCCTGCTCAGATCCATGCTATCTAACTATTTAGACCTTGAAAGGGCCAAGCCCATCAACTATCAGTAATGTCAATTTTACTGAGATCACTTTCAGAAGAATCTCAAGCACCGGATAAGAGGGATTCTACTGGTGGATTTTATAAATTCAAAGATCGAAATCCATAGTTCACGGACCGGTTAAGAGCTTGGGTCACGGGTTGACTGCTCAGATCACTTGAGTTTAATTGATTTAATGATCAAACTGGTTCGGAAAAAAAACAACTTAGTCTAAGCCAAGTTCGGATCAAACTGGTTCGAAAAATGTTCCTGAAAGTTTTTGAAGAGATTCAGATCCTTCACAATGTTATGATTGCTGGTTATGCTCATCACGGGCATGGGATTAAAGCTATAAATGTTTTTCAGGAAGTGTTGGAGGGAGGAGCTGGACCAGATGCCGTTACTTTTGCTGCACTTTCTGTCAGCTTTGCCATCACCGTGGATTGCTTGATTTGTGTGGGAAAAAAACATTTTATTCCATGGCAGAAGATGATCACACATTTTTTAATGCATGCAGGCTAAACAACAGCACAGAATTAGCAAGAGAGGCAGAGGAGAAACGGTTAAGTGAGATTGTTTTTTTCTTTTTCTTTCTCAGATACAATGACATGAAGGCGTTTAATTAATTTTGGTGGTTCTGAAACAGGATAATTAAGTGAAGCTTTTGAGGAGAACTGTTACAGAAGCCAAAGCGAAGATCCAGATGGAGAAATGCTGCAGAACAAGAAGATGTTTAGTGCAGAAGCAACCATCGCAACTGTTCTGTTTCTGGGACTAGAAATTCAAAAAAATGATGGCTTCAGTGGTTCAGACTGTTAGAGAATAATATAAATCATATTATGGGGCCTCACTTACAAGATTAAGCTTTTAGGTGAGACGGTTTCTTAACATGGTATCAGAGCTTTGTTGACCCAACGGTCAAGAGTTCGAATCTCACCACCCCCAATCTATTTGATAAAAACTAAGCACAAGGTGATGTGGGCCTGTGCAAGTTTCAAGCCCAAAGGGCTTTCACTTGTGAGAGTGTGTTAGAGAATAATATAAATCATATTATGGGACCTCACCTACAAGTTTAAGTTCTTAGATGAGATAATTCTTTAACACAGACCAACGAAATAGAAAACAACAGGCGCAACCCCATTTGCAAGTATTAAGCATTGACTAACGATCAAAATCCTTATTTCTATGTAAATGATCTTTAATTTATGTTTGTTTTTTGTATGGAGACATTTTACTTTCAAAATATTTTGTCCAAGCTGAATTATCTTAAGTTCTATTTAATCTTGACTATTTATAACTGTTTTAAAATTTAAGACTATGTTTGTTCTACATTGTATTTATTTGCATAATTTAAAATTAGTTTATTTTAAATTTGAATTATATTTGTTAAATTAATATTTTAAATTATACATAAACAATATAATTTCAAAATATCAACCAAAACATCCTTTGTTTCAACTCTTAATTAATTAACTGAAGGTGTAAAACAAATTGATTACTTTCTAAATTAAAATAAATGGCGTCGCCCGGGTTCGAACCGGAGACCTTCAGTGTGTTAGACTGACGTGATAACCAACTACACCACGACACCACTCTTTGCTAAGATTTGGCTCGACTGGATATTTATTATACTTTACAAAACTCTAATTTCAATTTAGTTTTCCCCTGTATTTAGCAAGCGCTCTGTCTCTGCAACGAATTCCATGGAGTTTCCGGGAGAGGTAAAAACCCACACATCTAAACACTTTTCTGCTCTCTACTACTTTTCATTTGGTTTTATATCTTTTCTTTTACTGGCTGAGATTGATCATGTCTCTTAATTAAGAATGCTACGCTCATTTAACAACTTTGACAGTGATTTTCCCTTTCTTTTCCATGTCATTTGGGTCATGATTCTTAGTTTTACTGCTTTATTTGGACGAGGAATGACATTCTAAGGCAGCCCTTTTGCCTTGTTCCATTAGGTTTCCTCTCTACTATCGTCGTTTGGCTTCAGCTTCCATCTGCAAATGTAAGTAAGCTTCATCTCTTCACTTTTACTTCGTGGATCAGTTTTTCTTTTAGCATCTCTTACATTTTTAGGAAAAGGCTGCAGTAACCTACCTAGGATTAACCATATTTCATGCTTGTTTCTTAGACAAATAGTGCAGTCTCATAGAAACTGTCGAATATGCTTATGTTACTTCTTTTACTGAAACAACCTCCCAACTCTCTTAGCAGTAACTGTAACCCTGAAATATCCCCCTACAACGAAACTGTGATGCATTGAAACCAACTTTCTATACAACTTGGAATCATTTCTACATCCATTTTCTCATTCCTATTAAGATGATCATTAACTCATGCATAATCTGGATGGGAGTCCATCTGGATGGGAGTCTGAAGCTACTTGCAAATCTTGAATGATATAGCTTTTATGAAAGAATCCTTTTTCCAAGACCTTTTAATCTAATCCAATATACTAGTGGAGACTGTGGATACAATTAAGGCACAAAGTGTACTACTAGAAATTATGGAGAGGGCATCTGCTGCCACATTCGCTTTTTATGTCCTGTATTCTATCTCATAATCATACCCCCAAAGGCTTGACTAGCCATAGGTGTTGAGTAAAAGTAGCCAATTTCTGATCTAGAAAATATTTAAGACTCATATGTTTTGGGTGAATCTTAAAATGTTTCCCTACAAATAGTGTTTTCATCCATCATTTCCCTATCGTAAACAGATAGTTGTTGTTTAGGACCTCAGGACTTGCTAATATAAAAAATCAAATGCCTTTACTTGTATAACTATTACTCCCACTCCCATTACAAAAGCATTTATCTCTACCATAAACAATTTTTTCAAGTCAGGCAAAACTAAAACTAAAGGGATAATCATCAATTCTCTTAGCAGATTGAATTCCTTAGTAGCCTCATCATTCCATGCAAATACATCTTTTTTTCAGTAATTGTGTCAATGGCTTGCAAATGGCACCATACCCTTTAACAAACCTTCTATATTATCCTTTAAGTCCTAGGAATCCTCTTCATTACTTAAAGTTCTTAAACAGTAGCCATTTAATTATAGCCTAGATTTTATAGGGGTCAGTAGCAAGTCCATGGTTTGAAATAATATGGCTCAAGTATTCCATTTGTTCACTATACAAAATTCATTTACTTGCTTGAGCAACCAATTGATATGCCTTTGACAATTTAAAAATAGTCCTTAAATGTCTATAATGATCTATAAAAGTCTAATTGTACACCCAATATGTGATCAAAGAACACAAGAATGAATTTCAGGAAATGTTCCCTAAAAAACCTCATTCATTATGTGTTATGAAAGTTTAAAATTCTTCTCTATGGGCCACTCTGATCTGGTGGTACCCAGATCTAGAATTCATCATTACAAAACATGGCTTCTCCCATTATTTTCTCTTATAACTCCTTCACCATTTGAAGGAGATACTTTTCCTTGATGGTAAGCTAATATAGAACTCTGTAATCCACACACAGCCTCCAAGTTGAGTCCTTCTTCTTGACTAGCACTATTAGTGAGATAAAAAGACTGTTATTAGGTCTTATAATATTTGTTTCTAACATTTCCACCACCATTTTCTCTACCATATGAGGGCATACAAATTTTTAGTCTTGCATTTATGGCCAGGCACTAATTTCTCTTCACACAGAAACATAATCCATTCAGCTTCCTTTCTTCAAACTCCTGGTTTATATCTATATATATTCGGTGGGTTTAATAGGGTTTTTGTTAATGGTGTTTTTAGGTTAGTTGGTGAAACTGAAATGGGCCCTTGTAGATCATCGAAATAATCACATCAAGTTAATTTCATAAAGAAAATCAAGAGTTGCTTGCTTTTTGACTGCTTTCCACTTCCAAAGTAAACGACTTTTAAATCTCGCTGACCATGAAATCATTATTCATTATTGCATAATTTAGGATATAGATAAAAACCATAACCTTATTATATCCAATCCCATCCTCAAATCTTCTGGAGACAAGCTACAGTACATGGTGTATCTGTTATTACAACCTTATAACCCACCAAATACTAAATTTAAAGCTAATTGAGTGGATTAAGTTTCAAACCGACAGAATTTATACTGACTGCCTGAATCTTCAGCATATATTTGATTTGCCTCGACAGAAACGATTATCTTCTTACTTCAAGTATCCCTACGAGAGTCAGCAGTTTAGTGCTGTTCACTTGAAAGTGGTTAGCTCCTCCTGTTTCATTGATCAATCATATTTCAGTTTCAGTAGCAGATTCCATGCTATAAGATGTGAGATTGCATCTCGCCCATATATCTTGGTTAGCTCCTCCTGTTTCATTGATCAATCATATTTTTTCAGTAGCAACTTATTTAATTAAGAATATGAAAGAAGCTGAGCCAAGGGGCGAACCATAATGGATTTATTTTCATCTTTAACTCTTTCACATTTCTTAAGAAGATTGTCCATCTCAGCTTTAAGTTTAGACCACTCAGTTCTCAATCCCACAGCCATTGCTTGTAAAGCTTTCACTTTCTCGCTGCATCATACAAACACACAAAATCGAAATATTAATTCTAACAAATCACAGTACTCGAATATAGAATCCATGTGATCTGAAGTTAATAATAATAAAAAAAAACAATTCTCAACAATTTGTCTTTTTCTTCTCTTTCTAGTGACATTCCTAAGAAATGGTGATGAGACTAGCGACTTGCTAGCAAGTTTTTTCCGCCTACCAAAAAAAGAGATGGTTTAATTACCTTGTACTAAAACTTTGTTGAGTACATTAAGCTATCTTCATTGAAACTAACGACAGAGTTTTGCAGACTTACATTATTGGTTTCACATAATTTCATCTTTACTATCCGTCTCAGGCCATATTGTATATAAGAAGCAGTAAGTACCGGAGAAATGTAAAACCTGTACGGAACATTATTAGCAGAAAACGTTAAGAAGCCAACATAAAAAGGCACCTCCCCGTTGGGTCTGGAAATTTTTTTCATGTGCCTGACATCCACATGATGCGACATATTAAAGAAGAAAGTTTCAATAGTAATTGAAATAAACGAGGCAAGAGATTCTGTCATCAGTTTTGCGAATAATGTTTGGACTCTAAAATTTTCTAAAGAGTAAGAGTAGATGGACTAAAACTGAAGAATAAAAAACATTGAAGCCTATATGAAAGAATAACATAAGCCAGTCTTGAACTCGAGGCAATGAGAAAGAAAAAGAAAAAAAAAAAAAGGAAAAAAGAAGAAGAATGGGTTGTTAAAGTCACACCAAATGTTTTATTGCAACACACTTTATCTTATAAGAAAGAGGATGATACTGCAATTCCAACTGGAGCAAAGACGAAATTCATTAGAGTTCAAAGGAATTCTCTTCCGTTGCCTAATGGTTATAGGCCTTCCTTTCGCCAAAAGAAATGTTTCCTACATGCAGGGCATTTCCTCTCTCTTTCGATTTAATCCTTTAATTTTTAATACCTTTTTTCATTTAGCCATATAAAAATGTTTTTTTTTCTTATCTCATCCTTCAACATTAATTTGATTGAGAATCGGATTTCATAATTTTATTTTCATTTTGTTTCACTTTCTTACCTTTTTATTTTTTATCATATAGTTAAGAAAATAGTTTTTGAAAAAAAAACATGTTATTAAACTTCATGGAGTTTATGAATCGGATCACAAGTTTGGAGGGTTGACCAAGGTTGACCCAATTCATGAATTTGATAGCTTAATTTTTATTTTATTCTTTAACATTAGTTTTGTTGAGAATTAAACTTTATAATTACTTTTAATGGGGTTATCGTGATCTCAAATAAACATCTCGTATTTGTGATAGTCCTTGATTATGCAAACATATATTTTTTTATCATATAATTATATAAAACTAGTTTTAAAAAGTAAATTTATTAAACCCAGTAAAAGTCTATAACCTAGGACACAGGTTGACTAGTTTGATATAATATGTCATCGTCTCATTATTATTATTTTTAATTTGTCATCTTGATTTCTTTTTAAAAAAGTTAATCATGTTTTTCTATCGTTTGAGTTGCCTTTAAATATGTCAAGTCAACTGATTCACACTAGAATAATATCATATGATTTAATTTGAAACTCAAGTTATGTGAGGAGTCAGGACAAGAGGTTTCAAGATTGACATGTTTGATCGAGTTTAGTGATAATACCAAACAAATCCTCTCTATTATTTATTTTGGACATCTGTAAAAATCTTGTCTTTTAGTTATACATTTTTAATTAATAATGTTTACATATATTACACGTGATATGAACTAAGTTAGGTCTAAATTTTGCTTTAAAATGCCTATTGATAAGTTTTGTGAGATTGATTATATCTTTTAAATTGTAAAATAGATCCAACATATTATTTACAAGAAAATACTAGACACATGAAACTTCATTGTGGTATAATTTTAGGTAAACCAAGTTTTAGGAAAATATTATTTAAATTATGTAAATTGGTTAAAAT
The DNA here is from genome assembly GCA_029228465.1 of Salix viminalis. Taxonomy (NCBI): domain Eukaryota; kingdom Viridiplantae; phylum Streptophyta; class Magnoliopsida; order Malpighiales; family Salicaceae; genus Salix; species Salix viminalis. The sequence continues at coordinate 9,623,872 of CM055429.1, read as the reverse complement.
TGTTGTTATTGTTTTGGCATATCATCAACAAACTATTATTTCTTGGGTATTTTCAACTCAATCAGTTCAAACATTTAATATGTTATATTTTGGATAGAAAATGAATATTAAATTAGACTTATTTTGGATAGAGTGACTCAGATTCATAGAAGAATTAAAATCCATATTTTTCTAAGATATGTGTGGTGGCTTAGGGTTTTATAAATGTTTTATTTTTGTTGTTGTTGTTATTATCTTGGCTCTCTTTAAGTTTTGACAGCTCAGAGAGAAGTCTAAAAGTTAGTTTTTCATTATTGATTTTGGGTTTGGTTCCTTAATTAGATACTAGGGAATGTTTAAGCTTTATCATTAATTAGTTTTAAAGTTATGACCTAAGGATTGTTTGAGTCCTTACTTGTAGGATTATTTTGGTCAGTTTTGTAAGTGAACCAATTTAAAGGTAGATCCATTAGGGTTTTTATTTTCAAAAGTGTAAATACTCTTTGTAAGGACAAATATTCAAATTAAATAATATTATTTCTGCCAAATTTATTAAGCTTGTGTGAGAGAGGTTATCATTTTCTTTGGTTCTTTAATAAACTAAATTGACTTATCAAAGATTGACTAACTTTTTGATGTCTTTCTTATATTTCTCGTTCACATATTAGTATTCACAGGGTAAGGGTTTTTATTCCAATAGCATTGATGTTATGGAATAGGTTATATTGTGTCCACTTCAATCAAACTTATTTTGACTCTCTAGATTCGTTGTGTATTTTGTTATGGATTGTGTGATCACATAATTATAAGATTCACATTGGTTGGTATCAGATCTAGACCATGAAATTAATTAATCTTTTTCAAAATCTCATTTTCTTTGTGTTCTATAAGTTTAGTTGTATTTTTAAGTTATTTTATTCTATTTTTAAATTCAACATCTTAGTAGAAAAAAAAATTATTTCATTTTTTATCATCCCAAACATATCAAAAGCATGAATAATATATATAGATTATTCAAGCTTGTTTCAATTCTGTTTTAAAAACACAAATAATAGATAAACCAAATCAAATCATAATAAAATCACTTTGAAAATTATTTGTTGGTTCTCTTGGGGTTAAATAAAAATATGTATTATTTTATGCTCTTTTTTATATTGTTTAATTAAGGTTTCAATTATGAGTTAATATTTTTCATAAATTGTACATGAGTTTTCAATAACTTATCATAATAGAACAATCTATAAATTGATACTTGTTTTTTAATTGAATATAAGGGTATTTCATTCTAAATTTGAGGGATAATGATTAGATTTGTGTCCAATTAAAAATACATGTTTTTTTACCTAATCATTTTAATTTTGTTATATTTGGGTAATTTAGGAGTCAATTAGTTATTTCCATTAATTCTTACTCCTATTTTATTCGAGTCTTCATATCATCCATATTTCATATAAGTTCTCTTTTTACTCATGAAATTATGATCATAGTTTTGTTTTACTAGTTTTTGTATCATATAGACTCTTTAGTCACTTCATATAAATTTGGATTGTGTTATGATAAGAATTAACTTTGGTTTATTGATTTTTAGTTCTAAAAGAAACACAAAAAAGATGAACCTAGAGGCAAATCATGTAGCGACTTTGGTTTAATGATGTTAAATGTTTCAGATGTTAAGGGCTTGAGCACTACTCTTTAGAATGTCCAAATAAGAGACAATGAAAGATATGATTTTTGAAAATGACAAACCTAATTGTGAAAGACATGATATCATTGAAGATTGTACCGATGAAGAGGTTGCATAATAAGACATACACTTTAGGGTTCGTTTGAATCTTGTTAAAGTCATCCATCATATATCTTCATATTTTCGAAAGTTGTTTATAAAGAAACTTATCTCTTATATATATACAAATGTAATTATTATTTATCAGAGTTTAATTTTTAGATTTTAATAAATCATATAGCGATAATTATACATCTTATTATTAAGTGGTGTCCTGCGCCTAGCTAGGCTCTAATCGAAAGCCCAAATCGCAACAGATAGCTTTCTTGTAAAAGAAAAGAAAAGAAAAGAAAAAACCAGTGCTGCTGCATGTGCATGCCAAATATGCTTACTAGATAGGATAAGAATCCAGTAATGTTATTATCTGAGAGCTATACAAATCATTCATTTATGAGATCAAAATTGTGTATGCTGCAGTAGAGGAAAAAGGTAATTAGTTTGAAGAAAATTAAGGAAGGAGTTCCTTCCATTGTTGTTGGAGCTTGCCGCCCCTTCTGATGTAATATTCCCCTCACATCCTTCTGCCATGCCTGCACACATGAAGAGTGCCAGGAATAACTACTTGGAATCTTTATTTTGGAGGGCCAAGGAGAAGAAGAAGAAGAAGAAGGATGTGATTACAGAAAATAATCAAGTTTGATGCCATTTTCCTACCTGCAATCCTTTATCATTTGTTGAGATCTTTGTGCTCGCCTTCCTGCGAGCTTGAATTCGTGTATGTCATGTCTTCTCGAGTGCAATCTTGATATGCAGACCTGCTGCTGCTGCTGATCTTCCTGGTCTCTGAAATTTCCTGTCTCTCTCTCTGAATAATCTAAGCAATCTTCCGGTGATGATGAATTTACCAAGGAAAGAACCATTATAAGGAGGTTGAGCTCAAGTAGAAATTTCGGGTTTGCCTCTGCTAAATTGGCAAAGGCGCCGTCATCCCTCGTTTCTTCATGGCTTGTTTCTTCGACAAGTTCTGCCATTATTGCTAGATATTTGATTGTCTGCACCAAGACTAAGATTATCGCTTCAAGATTGTAATTGCGTTGTTCTTGGCCGATTTAGCAGCAGCCAACATCGATCACATAAACTATAAACAAGTACGAAAAGCAAATTGCATTACAGAACATGAAATCAAACCTGAATTCGAGTGATTGACCGGTCAACAAAGCAAATTAATAAATCAAACGGTTAGTGTTCCTGTGATTTGGTCACTGCAAAAGGAGGGGAAAGGGTAAAATGAGTTTTTTTTAAGAAAAAATCGGGGAAACCCGTTTGGCTGAGAGACGTCGGGTGTTATTAATGGAGATTGTAAAGATGTTTTAGAGGGAAGGAGATGAGAAATGTCAGGGTGGAGGAGCAGTTGTTGGCCATGAATGGCTGGTGGGAAGAGTAGCTATGCCTATGAATGATTCACTCGCTGTTAATCGCGGTTCACCTCTAATTCTCAATCGTGGTTGTGTCTGTTCATAGAAAAATGGATTCTACGAATAGGGTTAACTCACATGGCTGTGTATATTATGGTCAGTTGTTTTTAAAAATATATTAAAATAATATTTTTAAAAATAAAAATATCTAAAATTTTTAATTTAAAATAAAAAAAAATATTTTTATTTTAAATATTTTTAAAACAAAATATGAAACATGTTCTTATCTTCGAAGTTCATTTGCCAACATGGTTTTATTTCTGCTTTATACTTCATCTGCTCGTATATAATTTTGTGAGTTTCAAACTTTTTATTGAAGAATTTCTAATTTTAGGCGATTTAGGATTTGATTAAAGAGTGTAGTTGATGTTATATTTTTAAATTATTTTTTATATAAAAATATATCAAAATGATATATATATTTTATTTTTAAAAAAATATTTTTAACATTAACATCTCAAAATGATCTAAAAATACTCAACAAATTAAACCATTAAAATGTAAATAAAATAAATAAAATTATTTTTTTTTCAAAAAACAATGGTAAACAAATAATTAAACCATTGATCCGAGTTATGATTGTATTTGCTTATTTGGTAGTGTGGTTGATGTTGCTTTAGAAAATAGTTTTTTGTTTAGAAATGCATTAAAATGATATTTTTTTTAAAAATAATTATTTTTGATATCAACATATGAAAATGATATAAAAAACTATTTTTTTTTATTTAAAGTAAAAAAATAAAATAAAATAAATTTTTTTTTTCAAAAATATTTTTAAAATACAGTAATAAATAGGGTCCCTTTTAATAATTTTTACTCTTTTTATTTGAGCTATAAGATTGTGCTGTAACTCAGGGTATAAAAAGAAAGATACCACTATATAGGTTAATAATTAATAATGTGATTATATTATTCAATTTTCCCCTTTTGTTTTTTTCTTAGAATTTGGTCTCCCAACTTTCTTTTCCGATATTGACTCAATGGTTTATTGGTGTTTTCCGTTATTTATGATATTTTATTTACTGATATTTTATAGATTTTTTTTTAATTTATAATAATAAATCTAAATTTAATAGGTCTGAATTAACTCTCATGTCTCAAAACGCAAAAACAAAACCCACAAAAATAGACTAGCTATAGACCGAGAAATGTATTTTTTGTGGTTTGGTTAAGCGAATAAAATTTTAACTATTTTAGATTCTTATAAAGTAAGTATGTTCGGAAATGAAATTAAGATTTACAAGATAAATCTCAAACTCTTTACATCATTTCACGCTTGTAGCCAATATATATATATATATATATATATATATATATATATATATATATATATATATATATATATATATATATATATATATCAATGGCTACAAAGAGGGAATATCATAATTACAAGCACAAAAGGTTTTAAATGGAATTCTAAGAACATTGAGTCTTGCAAATATAATCTGTACAAAATAATGGTTTATCGATAAATATATATAAAACCATCGGCTAAAATATTTTTCAATTAAAGTTTATGGTGGCTCTTTAATTAAAACAATTCCTTCACTCTTTCATGTATAGGGATTTTATAAAACTCCAAGTAGCTACTTTTCCTTTTATATAATGAAATTCTACCTTGAGTGCTTTTTATTTAAAAAAAAATACTAAATGATATTTTTTAAAAATTATTTTTAAAATTAGTATATTAAAATTATTTAAAAATATCAAATATTTTTAATTTAAAATAAAAATAATTTTTTTAAATTTTTCTAAAATTATTTTTAAAATGCAATACAAATAGAGATTCAAAATATAATTTTTGAAAATAAAGACGTAACCGAGTGGGGGTAATCATTTCAGGAAAAAAAAACAAGCAAAATTCACTACTATGACCCAACTTTAAGCTATAAATAGCTGTACAATGACATACCAACCATATTATTGGAGACCCAGAACATCGAGTGTTTATTTGATATTGCTATAATTTTTTTATTGCAGCTTTTAAAAACTAATTTTTAATTAAAGTTTTAAAAAATTATATTTTTTTAAAAATATGTTATTTAATATTCCTATATAAATTATTTTTAAAAATATCTTCTAAGTAAATTAAAATAATTTTTTTTAATATTAATATATTATAATGATCTAAACATAAATAAAAAAATAATATTCTTTAAAACAAGCAAACAAACATGATCTAAATTTCTCTCAAATCACGAAAAAGAAAAAGGAAATTTTTAGACCGACGAGAATTTCAGCGTTATTGAGAATTTAAGAAATAAAAAAAGTAATAAACAACTTCAGGAAAGTAATATTATACAAAAAAATGCCATCACCATAGTACTTAATTACTTTGAAGTAGTAAATCAAACATCCAGTACTGGAGAAAATATGGAGAAGTCTCGTCCGATTTCCAAAAGCAATGCAGTCAAACCTCATGATGTTCCATCCCATCTGCTTTCACCTTTACCTTTATCAGTAAATTTGATTATTAATTATTATTATTTTTTCCCTTTTGTTCTTTATTGTCTCTTCTCTCTTTCCTCACTGGACTCTTCAAGAGAGGACAACAGTTCTTGTGCTTACTCCAGCTTTCATTTTTGTCAGTTCCAGGACAAAGGGATCGAATGTATGGGTCTCAGACACACTTCTTCACCACCGCTGCATTCCCAGTAATTTTTGTTCAATTTCTGACCCTTAAAATAAAATAAATGGCAGTTTTGTTATGGCATTCCCTTGTCAACATATGCTATGGTTCTTGAATGAATAACCTCTCAAGTCAGGTAAAGTGGGTCTCCCTTTTTTTCCGTTTTCTATCATGGGTTTGCTTTGTTCTTGCAATGTGCCTACGATTCCCACCTTTTCTTTGATGGGTCTGCCTTATTTTCATGGAATTCTGAGAAGTGTGTGTGTGCGCTTTTCTTTTGCGAATAACGAGTTCTTGTTTTGTTTTTCTTGAGTAAGGAAAGTTGTCTTTTATTCATAATTGTTCACAATTATTTTGATTTCTTGGATTTCCATTTTAGTCCTTTAATGAGTCTGTTGTGTTCTTTCCAGTTCTGAATTTCGGGATTTGTTTTAGTCCATTTGTCCGTTCTTTTTTTGTCACAACTCGGGAATGGTAGATGTCTACTACTCTACGAGTGATTTTTTAATTGTGTCATTTGTAATGAATCGCAGCACTTTAGGTCATAGGATCTGGGATCCTCTGGTTTAGGGAATCTGTTGTTCATATCTGGCTCGTAGAGATTAATGCCATAACTTAGGATTAATGCCACTGAAGTTATCTAATACACATGTATCCCGATTACTTAAGTTCTGTTTTCTAAATAGATACTCATTTCCGACCCTAATTTTGTCTGAGAGAGGATATAGCAAATCAATTATTTATTGGTAAATTACAGCAGTTTTCTCTACTGCTCTGTCAATACCATGAGGTTTCATCCCTCACAATATCCATAAGATTAATTGTACTATGTTTGGTTACTGTATTCTTTTCAGTTCTTTCCATGTTTCCCTTAATATGGAATGATTAATGTCTGTGAGTGCACATTTGCAGATCAGAAATTGGTAGACTTGTTCCTGGTTTCATCCTTAAAACATGATATCACGACCAAAGAATGGGTGGCACTCTCTTATGCCCCTTGGTTTCATGGGCAAAGCAGTCACTGGATTTTGCATCTTCCCAAAAGTTAAACCAGCAGGTTATAGCCCGGGAAACACGCCAGTCTATCTGAATGTGTATGACTTGACAGACATTAATGGCTATGCCTATTGGGCAGGCTTCGGTATTTATCACTCTGGGGTGGAAGGTTAGCAGGACTTACTACACATTGCTGTTGATTGCCTACTTCTTCTCGAATAGATCACAGATTTAATAAAATGCAATGAATCATTGGTGTCTTTGTGCATTCTTACAGTCCATGGTGTGGAATATGCCTTTGGGGCCCATGACTACCCATCAAGCGGTGTCTTTGAGGTTGAACCCCGACAGTGCCCTGGTTTCAAGTTTAGGAAATCAATATTCATGGGGACAACAATCTTAGATCCTAAACAGGTTAGAGACTTCATGGAGCGCCAGTCTGCAAATTACAATGGTGATACATATCATTTGATTGCTAAGAACTGCAACCACTTCTGTGAGGATACATGTTACAAATTGACTGGGAACCAAATACCCCAATGGGTGAATCGACTAGCAAGAATAGGTATTGGATGAGTACCTTTCCTTTATGCCATTTTTTGCATGAGGTTTTTAAGTACATCTCACCAGTTGATTGTTGTGGATGATTGAACCCACCCAAACATTCATGCTGCATTTGCATCATTTTATGTACGTTCCCTTATCATCTCCTTGCCCTATCTTCAGTATTAACTGAAGATAATCTATTATAGCTTTTGACAGCAACAAGAAACAAAAGTTTAATCATATTTATCAGAGATTATTTATGCGAGCTGGCGGTCACACGCTGTGCTTCTTCCTTAGCGACCGTTTCTCCTTGTAATATATTGTTTACGTTGAACCTATTTTCACTCATTAACTTATTTCTGTAGGTTCACTCTGCAACTGTATACTCCCAGAGGCCCTTAAAGCCACTAAAGTACAACATGACCCCAATTATCAAGAAGGTGAAAGCGAAAAGAAGAGGCTAAGAAGTTCCTTCAGTTGCTTTTCATCAATATCAATGCCTCAAAAGGAAGTGTCCATGTCTTCATTGTTTCAACACTCTCACTACAAAGGCTGCCTGCCACCATGGGAGTTGAAGAGGTCCAGAAAGGGTTCAATTAAGGAAGGATAAAAGTCTATTCCATAGAAAGATAACCAGTTGTGGCCTTGCAATTTTGGGCATCTGGGGATATCAACATCTTTCTAATATCCACAAACTCTCCTGGAAAGTAAATACGTGCTAGTTTGGTATTTTTGATTGCTACAATAGATGACTTTACACCTCCTATCCTGTTTTTGCGGGGCTGCCTCCCAGGAATTTGCTCGTTGTCTTCTAGGATTGTATTCCGATGTTATGCAAAGCCTGTTTGCATTGGCGGAGGGCAGATGTGGATTTACATTGAGCTCTTCGTTTTCAGTCTCTTGCTGACTTTGGCTACATATGCTATTTTTGTGGCTAAGAGTTTCCTTTTGTATTCTCGTTTGGTGATTGCTCTTAAATTTCTCATTATTTTACAACTTAAGTTGCTTTCAATTCAGACAAGTTGAAGATGAACCAAACTTATTACTCGATGGCCGACGGGGCGTGTAACCGCACCATTTAAAATGGGACATTTGATCGAAAAACTAAGTCATTCATGTAGACAAAAACAGAACTAAAAATGGGATGTAACCCATTTCACGGAAAGGCGATAGGTTGTCTCAAGGCATCCAAAAATACACCATGCGTGAAGGACATGAGAATGAGAAAATTGAAAGAAAATAAAAAAGTGTGGAGCGAGACGAGATGGAAAAAAACTGCGCTTTATACTTTTACTTCCAGAGCCCTACGACAACGTTTCATGAAGCACATATGCACATATTATATGGACAGAATTGAAGATGCCAGCAAGAACAGCTAAGAAAAGAATAAAGTCAAAGACCAAAACCCAGACATACAAATTCATCTTTGTTGTTTATATTCCTGTTTATGCTGTACATTAATCAGGGCGATACAAAAGTTAATCTCTCTTTTAACTGTAGCGACTATCTATTCTTTTTGACCATTTTATAGTTTAAGATTTCAAGAATTCGAGATTCTTGATCAGAAGTTCAGATCTTTATTGAATCTTATGATATGGGTAAAGGTGGTGGGTGTGTACCAAGCAAGAGAAGACTACCTATAGAGGTACCTGATCACGAAACTTCTCTCCCAGAAACAAAATCTGCTATTTCCTCACAAAACCAAATCACATCCACAAACACAACAATCCCAGTTGAATATAACCCCATACAAGCAGTTAAAAAGTGCAAGATTTTTATTATTTTTTACTCAATGTATTCTCATGTGGAGTTAATGGCAAGAAGAATAAAGAAAGGCGTGGATTCCATTGATGGGGTTGAAGGGGTTTTGTATAGAGTCCCAGAGACGTTGCCACAGGGTACTTTAGAGCAGATGAAGGTACCCCAGAAAGGAAATGATGTGCCTTTGATAAAAGTTGATGAATTGGTTAATGCTGATGGCTTCTTGTTTGGATTTCCAACAAGATTTGGGTCTATGGCAGCTCAAATGAAGGCTTTTTTTGACTCGACTCATGAGTTATGGATGAAGCAGAAGCTTGCAGGTGTGCCTGCCGGGTTCTTTGTGAGCACCGGCACACAGGGTGGTGGGCAGGAGACCACTGCGTAAGTAAATCTTTGATTTGACTGTGTTATCTTGGCTAATGTTCGATTTTTGGTTATTTAAAGAGAGATAATGACTTTTGTTTTGCTATAATCTGATGCGATTAAGTTGCCTTATTAGTTTGCAAGGATTACAATCAATATTCTTTACGGAACGTTCATTATGGTGTGGAGAAATGTGATATATTTAGGATTGGATATGGTTTTTAAGGATAGCACATTAGACATAATTTATATGTATATAAGCAAGAAAATATGGGATTTTATTGAAAGTTTCTGCTTAGAGTAAAATCTATAATTAAATTGATTCTGTGTGGCCTACAAATACTTGTGATGGTGTAGGATCATGAACATATGAATGGGTCAGTAAATTGATCCTGAAATTATTATCAGAAAGGAGTTATTTGGAATCAGGGGACTTCCAATTCCAGGAACTGATTGGGAAAGTATTGCTAATAGCTCAAAGAAAGTTGTATGGTCGGAGAAAAAAGGGTATTTGTAGGAAGATTTACTCTCGCAGGCCTTAAAATATTTAGGATAATTCAGGAGTGATTTTATGAGAAATTTTGGTTATGCAGCTTATATTTGGATTGTATTCCCTATTTGACTAGTGCTTTTCAATGAAATTCTTATTGATTTATAACTCGTTTGGTGGGGAGACGGATAGTTAAAGTTTGATTAGCTTTCCCAAACATCATCCTGTCAAATATTTTTATACTGACAATGAAGGGATTTCTCATAGGTCTTAGATTGGTAGTTTGCGAAGTATAGCAGTAACCAGGTGCTCATGAAGAAGGAACTGCATCTGCATTTATAGTGCTTAGGAAGTGCACTTGATCCAATTCCAAAAACTGTCTTCTTGATGACTTAATATCAGGTCTCTAATTGGGATTTTGCACTTCCCAGTTTCCTACTTCACTTTCAATTACATTAAAAAAAGACACGCAGTTATTTTAGGGAAACTTGCCTCCTTTTGCAGTGTGAAAATTTATAATTCCCATCAAATTGATTTCTTTTGTTCATTCTGCAGCTGGACAGCAATCACTCAGCTAGTCCATCATGGGATGGTCTTTATCCCAATTGGCTACACCTTTGGAGCTGGAATGTTCAGAATGGATTCCATTAGAGGAGGATCTCCGTATGGTGCAGGAGTCCTTTCTGGAGATGGCACAAGAGAGCCAAGCGCAACAGAATTAGCTCTTGCGGAGCACCAGGGAAAATACATGGCTACAGTAGTTAAGAGATTTGCAAGGCCCTTTGTCACTGGCGCCTGGTGAGAACCACAACTAGTGCTGCTAAAACCAACATTCATTTGCATCTCTATTGTCCAACTTGTTTATGCTCTCTCTTTTGCTTGATGTGTATAGATTTTAGATAGCTTAGGACTTGAGATCTTATTATGTCGCAGCCTAACATTACTCCGTGCCCATTCTTCATTTGTTCCCAGCTTTTGGCTCCCTGTTTCTTTGGAGTGTTAGATACTTCTACATGGTTTGAAGTGTCCAGGTGATTGTATCGTTTTTTCTTCAGATGAACCATTTGATTGTCCAGCCAAATTGATCGTTGATCACTAAATACTGTGAGGTTGTGTTTTTTAACCCATCTTTTGCTTACCACTTGTCTGTGTTTTCTGTCCTATGCATTTTGCTGAGTCTTGCAATGCGAACGACTTGCTGTTTACCCTATATATGAACCGTTGATCGAGTCCCTGAGCAGATAAAAATAGTAGTTTTAAATGAGTCACCTTCACTGGGCCGTGTTCTAATAAAATAGTAGAACTTTGAACAGTATGATGATGCCCTAATCAAAATTCTGCTCTTTATTTATGAAATCGACAAAGGGTTCCTTGTGTCTTATATTCAAAATGCAAAAAGTCTAAAGGCTTGTCCCACAGACCCACCAGCCATTGCCCTTTTCTGACATTGGATTCAAACAATTTGGGGTTATCTTGATTGAGGGGATCCTCATGGCTGGGTGCCTGCACACAAATGTACAAACATCAACTAGATTGGAACTACAGAATAGCCAGAACCTAGTCGTGAAGGAAAAATCAATACCGTGAAAAGATGAAAGAATCCATGAATTATTGTATTAATATTCAGAACATGTTTCCTTCCAGGTCTATGTTAGGATGATAAATCCTAGTCAACTTAATAGCAAAAGGATCTTGTTCAGTAACCAGGCTTGGCAAACAGAACATGCCTATCCACCTTCGTCTTGCACTTGACTTCTGGCGCTTCATGAGTGTGTGTATATGGGTGAACTTCGGAATGAGAACCACCTCTGTGACAGAAAAAGAATTACCCCTAGCTAAGTACTTGAAACATATACCCCCCAAAATATGGGATGAGAAATGCCTTGCATTGTACTTTTCCAGCGAAGTAAAGATGGAAACGTGCAACTATCTAGTAGGTGGCCAGTGATAAGAGTTTGAGACTAAGTGGTTTGTTTTCCTTATAATTTCATATTCGAGTCTTGTGATTGCTAATATGATGACCACTAAAAGCTTATATAGTCATTAACTTCAGGATCCGTGGGATTAGTCGAGATGTGTGCAAGCTAGTCCATACAACCACGTTAATAAAAAAAAGAAAGATGGGAAGGAGCGTTGCTAAAAAATTACTTCCTTCGTCAGGACGAATAGTAACCTCAAAGTTCATCAGGTCATCCTTGCCATTAGGAAAACAACTGTGCAAGTTTTAGGTAAGTTCAGCTCACTACTATCTGTATGAGAAACACCGTAACATTAGATTAATAAAAACTCCAACACAGTGCATCATCAGTCATAAGCACAAAACTTCAACAGTGATCAAATGCTAAACGAGAATATAAAAACCAGATTGGTTGCTGATCCTAGTTTTCAGCATAGAATTCATGAAGGATGATCCCATTAACCAATCATAAAGAGATCAAAGAAAAGAACCTTTACTTCTACCAAACCAAATCATTTGAAAGAATCTGAAAGTTTGTAACTTTGTACTGCTGGTGGTGATTTTATCAAGCAAGTAGAACCCAGATAACAAAAAGAATGCTTTTAGAGCAGCTACACATGAGCTTTATCATAATTAGTCACCGAAAGACAGTGATAGAGATGCATAATTAGTAGAACCTTTCTGAAGACAAAATTCTCCTGCATTCTGTTTCATGAAAGGTGTCTGATTGATTTTTTCTTCTGTGTCTATCTCAATTAAAACCATTAATTCTATATTTAATTCTAGAATTATGAAAATCCAAACTTTATAGAGTTATATAGGTATCAATACAATAATTTAATTGAAGAAGATATCAAATAACTTATATATTCTCTTATTTTCTTGAACACCAGGATAATTCAGAGGATCCAATTGTTTTACTTTATCTATTTATTCTTTTTATCATTATTTATTACTATTTTCTATTCTCTTAATACTTGCTCTTCTATCCATTATTCCAATAATTTTTGGATAATAGCTTGAACTACAACTTTTCTAGAATTACTTCATTTAGTTATTTCACTCATCGGGAGAGATCTTTCTCTTCCTTTCAAGCTCTTCAGTTAATAAAGGCCTCGTTAGAATTTCTTAAATTTATCCTTTATTTCTTTAATTTTTACTAATGATTGTGGTTGCACAATCCTGATTGTACTTAATATTCCTATGTAAATTGTGCTTCCAAATGGTTTACATGTTACAAATGGTTTGTTTTATACATGCACAACTTCAAACTTATTTACACTCCAAAGTAACAACATTTGATGTAGAGTAAAACATTATAACCTAGGATTATATACAAATAAAAACATTTATCTTAAAAGCTATGAAGCCCACCTTCAAACTAAATCCTATAATTTATTTAGTCCTTAGGATTTCTCTAGAGAACTCATTTAATGCTACAATAGTTGGTGTCAAACCCTTCATTGTTTTTTTCCAATCACCTCTAGAATATCTAGGGGTAGTATGTCTTCGACAACACTATTATCCACCAATACTCTTCCTATTTCCTTCCCTTCAATCTTCGTATGTAAATATAAAGGTTTTATGTTCACAAGCTTATTGACATTTTCCTTTTTCGAACAAAATTTCCATAATCTCTTCAAACTCATTACACCCTTAATATTCCTATGTAAATTGTGCTTCCAAATGGTCTACTTATTCTTTGTTGGTACACTTCATGATCAACTTCTTCTGATACCATTTTATAGGGTGTTGCAAAGTTATCAACAACATCACCTTTCATACAACAACATCACCTTTCATACCTATAACTTTAACATTTTGATTAATAAATCAACCAGGGAATAGAGTCATTATATTACATTCAATATAGTTTAGGATTCGGTTCTTTAACCCTGATCTCCTTCACATCATATGGTTAAAACCTGATTTTATTCCATCACTCCCACTCCTAATTGTAGTGCCTAACTTAAAATTGACATCTTTCATTTTCTTCAAAACTTGATTAAAAAAACCTATTGAAATTATATAGTTTTCCAAAACTCCTTTCTAGATTCTTTCAACTCTCTAAAACTTTCTTGTTAAATTCCTTTCACAAATTTGTCTTTCTCTAACATTAGAATGTATCACAATATGAGTTAACCTATCATTCATTACCACGATCTCATTGTAGTAATTGTCAATAATTTGTATTCTAGCCTTATCCTTTCCTTCATTTTTTTAGTAATGTGATGATATTTGTCATCAATGATCCTATTAGTCTATTCTAATCTTCACTTAAGATATATGTATCTCCCTTCCAATAACATATATATGTCTCTTTCCTTTATATTCTCTATTTATTTCTTGAAAATTTGTATTTCTATTATTTTCCAATAGGAATATTAATTAACTCGCCTTTATTTCTTAAACTTTTTGGTAATTATGATTTATTTATCAATGCTATAATTTTAAATAATTTATTTGACACTCTTATTGTGGTCACTAATTGTTAAATGTAGGTTTCTTAATGTCTATCTTAATAAAGAGAACTTTTCAACTTAAAATTTAAGTTTCAAGTTACTAGTTTGAACTTTGAAGTTCTGAGTTAGCTAGCCACCAACTTTGGATTTAGTTCTAGACTTGCTTTTATAATTCAAAAATATCATGACCCAATTCTCGGATCCATGACCGGCACATAGACATGGTCCCCCTCTAAGGTTCCACACTTATACACAAACTTATCATTCATATTTAGAGTTCAACGCAGCATAAATAACAAAATAAACTTTATAATATAATTTGATTGTCTTAATACAAGAGTTGATTACATCTTCTTATAATTGTGAAGCACTAACTAGACATAAGAGCAAAAGTATCGATTACAACCAAAATAACAGGTTCTGAGAGTGCAACAAAAATGACCTGTTAACAAGCTACGAGCCTGAAAATAATAAATAATGAGGGGGTAAGTTCAACAACTCAGTGAGTAGATAATATCCAATATACACATACGATATAATACAGCAATGAGAAAATATATTATCGAATCGGCTTGAATTTCTTACAAGAAAGTTTCTCAAATAGGTCATAACAAGAATGTATAAGGTAAAGCTCGTCAAAAATCAGAATGCAATGAGCATAAGACTCCGTACTGTGGGATGATTAGTCTGTATAGGTTGGTGACTCCCCCGACCAACTAGGGTTTCAAATAAGATGTGCATAAAGACTAATATTGCCCTGTTAGCGTAGGTATTCTGACTAGCATACCGTAGGTATATATCATAATCAAACATTCATATTCATATCTCAAGGCTCAACTCATGGCATCAATCAAATGAGGACCTGTCAATTCAGAAGCATATATTGGCTCATATCAAGAATGTATATTCAACAATTGATTATGCTTTATCGTAACAAGACTAATATTGGCTCTTATTGTAATCAACATATATATTATCAATTAGCATAATCCAATCCATACTACCAATTCAAATATTTATAATATTTCTCATGCGTATTAAGTATTATCCACTCACCCAACTCAAAAGCGATCGCAATTCAAAAGCAGAATACTGACAGAATCCTACCGACGTTCCGTGGGTAGAATATCGGGATTATATGAATATATAAAAGAAGACATACTCAAAAATAACTCAAAAGAAGTAAAATATCTTTAATAAATGTATCTAAGAGTTCAACTCATAATCCTATGTGTTTTTAAATCAAACTATTCATTTTTCACAAAAACCTAAAAACAATGGTTTCTTCCAAAATCTAATTCAAAATATTCAATTTTAAAAATTGATAATAATTCATCAAATTAGCCTCCATTATCCACCAAACCAATCTGAAAAACTAATAATTTCATCTAGGGACCATTCTGTAATTTTCTTATGTTTTTAGGGTAAAATTGTAATTTTATCAAATTGAGTGACTAATTCAACTCCTCATAAATTCATAACTATACTGAAAATTTTCCCATAGTTCATCCTCAATTCTGTCCAGAAACTCGAACTTTACTCCAGGGACCAAACTGTAATTTTTCCAAAGTTCAGGGACTAAACAGTAATTTTCACAAATGAGGGACCAAAATGAGATTTTGTCATCTTCAACCTCTAACCCAGAGTTACAACAAGGTTTTTTCACAATTTCTCAACATTATCTTACACCAAACATATCAATTAACTTCAAAATCATCTACAGTCAAACCAGTCAAACCAATCAAACCATTACCACTACAAAAAAGAGGGGTGTTTGCAACGGACGGATCCGTTGCAAATACCAAAGGATTCCGTTGCTAATTAATATTAGCAACGGAATTTGCAACGGACGTATTCCGTTGCAATCCTGTGACTGCAAATTCATTTGCAACGGATTATCCGTTGCAAAGTTGCAACGGAATTGCCGTTGCTAATTTGCAACGGAATTTCCGTTGCAAATTACCAATTAAATTTTTTAATCAATTTCGAATTTATTTATTTTTTAATTAAGTATGAATAAATATTTTCATAAATATTATTGATATATTATTAATATTGAGAACTAAATAAATACAGTTGAAATAAAAATTTCATAAATTAAAATTTATAATACAACAAAAATTCAGTTACAATTACATGTATAAGTAAATCAACATGGAATAAAAAAATACATATTTTGAAGTATTGGCTACTCCATTTATGGAATCAAAACCATAAGCTAAAAGAACTAGCATTAGACCTCGCTGTTCTAATATGCCAGGGTTGCAATAGCATCAAGATCAACCTCAAAGCCTTTCTCTGGGAGAAAATCAAAATGCCGAACTTCAAGACTCCTAAAAGCAGCACAAAGTTCATAAATTACACCGGCCTGTCCATCTTTATGAAATCAGCTTCATTACCCATGGCAGCAAAGCAGATACTGCAGAGATCATAATCTTCTTTCCTGCCAAAAAAAAACGAAGAGAAAATAGCATCAATCCAACAACCATTATGTTTATAAGAAAAGGCACAACATCAAAGCTCATATGATTAATTGCATGAGAGACAGAGACATGGAACTTGAGGAATTGAAAGCTGGCAAAGAAGAATCTGCTGGATTTTATATGGCTCTTGTTTTGGTGTGATTTTGCGTTGTTATCTGCATGAATGTGGCAGGAGTTCAACCATAAGACACCAAAAGATGAGTCATTCCATCGAATCCTTTGACAAATTCAAGTTGCTGAGTTTTGAAGAATGACAGTTATGTATTTTCGAAAAAGTGAGGAATGAGGATATGAACCTTGACGCTTAGTTTGCTTTGCAGATACTTTTTGCTACTAGCTAGCTCATTGACACCCACAACAAACATGGGCGCATCTTTGCTCACGGCGGTGATAACAACCTCTTGGCACCTCCCTGAACCAACAAAAGATTTTAAAAAACAAATACCATAATCATAGTTCAGATTCTAATTCAATACATTCTGGATAATTTCGTGTTAAATTAAAGCAAAAATGAAAAAAAGCCAAGATAAGAAACCTTCAAGTGAGCAGCTGCCTTGCCCTTGTCAGTGAAAGCTCCGGTGGACTCAACAACAAACTCAGCACCCGCTTGATCAGCCCACGGGATCTCCTCTGGGTTTCTACCGAAAAGAAATAGGCATAAAAATTAAAAAAAAAGATAAATAAACTTTACTATTAACATTAACAGTATTATCTACCGAAAAGAAATACCCCTTACCAGCCTTTTCCATGGCTTCAATCAAAGCCTTCTTATTTGGAACAATCTACCCAAAATCACTTAATTAGTCACAAAATCAGGACAACCCACAAAATCACTTAACTGGTGCCGAGCCAAACAATCAACCTCCACAAACTCAGTTCTAGAGAATGCTCTCCAGAAACTCCACCTACCACCGTGGCTTCTTCCACCGTTCACCACCTCCTCCGGTGGTTGAGAGGATCCTTTCAACCACCAACAAGATCATGTTTTCTCTTTTTTCTCCACAGCACCACCCCCGCCCACCCCAATCTCCCTAAACCCTAAACAAAATTTTAAACTAAGGAATTTAAAAAATGGAAATTTGACCGTACCGTGCGTGCAGGCAACACCGGAAGCAGATCGACGCCGTCAAGGTGGAGATCGGGAAGCAGAGATGGAGAGTGTTAGCTTTTGTTGTGAATAAATGAGAGAACGAGAGAGATTTAAGAAGGTGGAGATCGGGAAGTAGAGATGGAGAGTGTTAATTTGCTTTTGTTCTCAATAAATGAGAGAACGAGAGAGAAGACGAATGGATATATTTAGTACCCGCGGGGTGATGCGGGTACTAAATATATATTAAACTTTTTTTTTTTAAAAAAAACAATTCTTACGCGGGGTGATGAAAATTAATTTTCATTTGCAACGGATAATCCGTTGCAAATGGTTTTAATTTGCAACGGAAATTCCGTTGCAAAGTAATTTTAATTTGCAACGGATAATCCGTTGCAAATGGTTTTAAATTGCAACGGATTTTCCGTTACAATTAAATTTGCAACAGAAAAGCCATTGCAAAGTAATTTAATTTGCAACGGATAATCCGTTGCAAATGGTTTTAAATTGCAACGGAAAATCCGTTGCAAATGGTTTTAATTTGCAACGGAAATTCCATTGCAAAGTAATTTTAATTTGCAACGGATAATCCGTTGCAAATGGTTTTAAATTGCAACGGATTTTCCAACGCAAATTAAATTTGCAACGGAAAAGCCGTTGCAAAGTAATTTAATTTGCAGCGGATAATCCGTTGCAAATGGTTTTAAATTGCAACGGAAAATCCATTGCAAATTAAATTTGCAACGGAAATTCCGTTGCAACCCATGTTTTTTTTTGAAATTTGTTTAGCAACGGAAAATCCGTTGCCAAACAAAATTCCGTTGCAAACACCCCTCTTTTTTAGTAGTGACCCAACACATTCAACCCTTAACATCTCCATTAATTCATCAATCAAACCCAAACAAAATCCTCAAACCCTAATGATCAATACAAATAAAAATCTTAACTAATAACAGTATTTATAAATATTAAAACATATACATTACCTTAATAACTTATTTCTCCTCCTTCCTTTCTCCTTCCCTCTTTTCTCTTCTTCTTCTTTCTTTCTCTCTTCTTGTTTCTCTCTCAAATTTTCAGATTAAGTTTTGTTTTTCTATTTATATTTACAGGTTTTTATAATTACTACAATACTGTTTATTCATTTTCACCTAATTCTAAGCCACCAAGGGCATTAATGCATTTTCCCTTTTAAAAATTTTTAAAACATTACACAAACTTCATAGAGTTACACAAAAAACAATATAGTAGTTTAACTGAAGAAGCAAACAAATAAATTAAATAACTTGAATGTAAAACACATTTAATAACTTAGAAAATAAATAAATCTACTAATTACAAAGAAAATTGCAAGCCTAGTTGATTATTGCCTACAAAGTTATTACCTAGAAGTTTCTTATTTTCTTCTTTTTCCTTTTATATATATATTTTTTACAATTTAGTTATTCAATTACAATTTCTCAAATATTTTGTTTCTATTTTGGTTCTTATTTTTTAATATGTTTTTTTTTGTTTTTAATTTCATTCTTCAATCAAAAAATTTATTGCTTTATTTTTCCAATTTAGCCCTCATTCTTCTATTTTATTTTCTTGTTTTGCTAAAGTTATTTTTCAATTCAATTTATAGCTCCAACTTAATTTTTTATTTATTTTCCTTCTAAATAATTTGTTTTCACCCTCAATTGTTTTTAGATCTTTTGTGTAATTGATTTTTTTTCCAGTTTTCAACTTTTGACACTTTTTTTATTGAGGATTTTGATTCATGTGATCTAATTATTTTTTATTAGTTTTTTTTATAAAAAATAGTTTTTTTTTGTATGAGTTTGTTATAGTTTCATGATCTAACTCATAGTTCTTACATGTTATTTTTTAATATAAGTTTTTTTAAGAATTGTTTTGTTTGTTTTTGAATTTTCAAAGATATTATTTTAATTTATCTATAATTTTTTTTTGGTTTTATACAAGCGAAATTCATTTCTCAAAACAAAAAAATACTTATTTTTAAATAATATTATGGATTTTATTTGTCAAAAAGATAAATTAAATAATATTGTTGATGTGTTGGGCCTGCATATTATTTTGTTTAGGTTGTGAGTTTATTTTATTAGTTTTATTTGTGCTTATATCTTAGGTCATAAGTTTTTTAGATTGTGAACTTATATTTTATTTAGTTAAATAAACAAATTCAAATGCATGTTTCATTTTGTTTGATTGAATATCTTGATCTACATTCATGCATCTTTTATATTTTTGAATTTTAATTTTGTTATTGTTAACAACCTTTTTCTTTTTATTTACATAAATATATTATCTATTTAATTAGATGATTTCATTTACACTTGGAAATACTTTATATAAAAAATAGATGAAAAAGACTACATACACAATATTTTTATGATGAAAAAATATAACCAGTGCCAAAGCGGGGGTTAAATGGCCAATTAACAAAAACACTAAAACAGAACAAAAGTTCCAAGGTCTCATTTTAATTTATTTTATATTTTAATTTGGTTTTCAATCTTTTGATTTCTATTTGTTTTATTTTTTTTATTGATTGTTTTGTTCAATTTTCCTCTCATCATTTAGATTTTAAATAAAATTTCATCCCCCTACTTGATGGTAGCAAGGTTAGGAGGTGAACTCGATTTGAGTCCAATATTTTTTTTCATCGCTCTTTTTAATTATTTTTTTAGGTTTGTCATTTAATATTAAGTTGTTTGATAATTGAGATTTATGATTTTACTCAATTTGATTTTCATAGAGTTATCCAAGTATCATGATCGATTCAATGATACTAAATTTGGTGTTCATAGAGTTATCTAAGTATCATGATCGATTCAATGATTTGGTATATTAACACGAATTGGCTCGATTCAAATTTTTTACCTTATTTACATTGTTGATTTTTTTATCACTTCATTTATTGTTGTTGAATTTTTTATTGATATTGTTTGAGTTAGTCAAGTTTATTATTTGAGTTCTTTGTATTATCTAGTTGTGTTAACAACTTGCTTTTTGAAGAAAGATATGCTTTTTCAATTCGATTTTCATAAAGTTATCCAACTCTCATGATTGGATCACATAATTGACATACTAAAATGAATGGGTTCGACTCGATTCTTTTATCTTATTTACATTGTCAGTTTTCTGTTGTTGAATTTTTTTTATTCGTATTATTTGAGTTAGTCAAGTTTATTATTTGAGTTCTTTGTATTATCTAGTTGTGTTAACAACTTGCTTTTTGAAGAACGCTATGCCTTTTCAATTCGATTTTTATAAAATTATCCAACTCTCATGATTGGATCACATAATTGACATACTAAAATGAATAGGCTCGACTCGATTCTTTTACCTTATTTGCATTGTCAGTTTTCTGTTGTTGAATTTTTTTTTATTCGTATTATTTGAGTTAGTCAAGTTTATTATTTGAGTTCTTTGTATTATCTAGTTGTGTTAACGACTTGCTTTTTGAAGAACGCTATGCTTTTTCAATTCGATTTTCATAAAGTTATCCAACTCTCATGATTGGATCACATAATTGACATACTAAAATGAATGGGTTTGACTCGATTGTTTTACCTTATTTGCATTGTCAGTTTTCTGTTGTTGAATTTTTTTTATTCGTATTATTTGAGTTAGTCAAGTTTATTATTTGAGTTTTTTGTATTATCTAGTTGTGTTAACGACTTGCTTTTTGAAGAACGCTATGCTCTTTCAATTTGATTTTTCATAAAGTTATCCAGGTCCCATGTTTGGATCACATATTTGACATACTAAAATAAATGAGCTCGCCTCGATTCTTTTACCTTTTTCACATTGTCAGTTCTTTGTGAATTTATTTTTTGTTGTTGAATTCTTTTTTATTCTTATTGTTTGAGTTAGTCAAGTTTATTATTTGAATTCTTTGTATTATGTATTTGTGCTAGTGAGATGCTTTTTCATAACGCTATACTTTAACATTTTTCTTTT
Source organism: Salix viminalis (assembly GCA_029228465.1). NCBI lineage: Eukaryota > Viridiplantae > Streptophyta > Magnoliopsida > Malpighiales > Salicaceae > Salix > Salix viminalis. The sequence continues at coordinate 9,601,949 of CM055429.1, read as the reverse complement.
GTTGAAAAAACTTGGATTGTCCCGCTGCGATGTAATGTGATTACCCTATTTAGTAAAATCTAATCCATAAGTAGAAGGAAAATTATAGTTAGATATTTTATTTATTTTTACAGCCACCACATATTAATTTCCTTGTAAATCAATTAAAGAAATTCTCCAATCAATCATTAATAGCAATACGGATTATGATTTCTCTAAGTCATGGAGTCAGACCCTAATTATTTTCCAGCTATAAGTGTTACATTTTCTAGATTCACTTTTGAAATCCATTTATATAATGCATATCTCCTACCTTAAAATTCTGTAATTTATTTTTTTTCTTTTGTTGCGGACAAATGAGGTTTTATATATATCCTCGATAACCTCTTCTGTATAGTATAGTGCCTGTTCTTCAACTCCTTACACCATCCTTAACAACAAAACAACAACAACAACAGCTTCTTACACGAATTATGGAAATGATTCCTCTGCAACCAAAGCTTGCCTCAAGTATGACGAATTTGTCAATGGCTTCCCCTCTCCCGACAAGAATGGAGAGGGAAAAATTTCAATGTTATTGGACTAGGTAAGTAAAGTACATCTTGCTATTTCTTAAAACGTGTGTTTGGTAATCCAATTTAACTTGTTTTTTTCTTGAGAGAATATCAAATTTATTTTTTTAAGTTTTTTTTCTTTGATTCTGGTATATTAATATAAAAATATAATTTTTATGTATTTTCAATTAAAAATATTATACACCGCAGTACTAAACAATTCCGTTCAATAAATCTCAAAAAGCTGAACATTTTTTTTTCGTTTTTATAAGCAGTGGTATTCTAAGCATATGGTTTAATTTTCTTTTGATGAAAGGAAAAAGAATGGGAACATAATTTTGATTTTGGATTTTGTTTTGTTTATAGACACCGCAGCGGCCTCCAACAGATCATCAGTCCGCTTTCTGCCACTGACGACAAGAAGAAGCAAAAAGCTGTGTTCGTTCTGGGAACAACCGCCACTGGAAAATCAAAACTCTCCATTGATTTAGCCACTCATTTCCAAGGTGAAATCATCAATTCAGACAAGATTCAGGTTTACAAGGGCCTCGACATATTGACCAACAAAGTTTCGGAAACTGAACGCCGAGGTGTGCCCCACCATTTGCTAGGGTTCGTGGAACCTGGAGAAGAGTTCACCCCACAAGATTTTCGCAACCATGTGCACAAGGCCATGAAACATATTATAGGGAATGGAAACACCCCCATTATCGCCGGCGGCTCGAACAGATACATCGAAGCACTTGTCGAGGATCCGCTGTCCACGTTCAAGGATAGTTACGATCCATGTTTTCTGTGGGTGGATGTTGCCCTGCCAATTTTATTTGATCGCGCGGCAAAAAGGGTTGATGAGATGCTTGACGCTGGTCTTGTTAACGAGGTTCGATGCATGTTTATTCCAGGGATGGATCACAGCAGCGGGATTTGGCGGGCTATTGGGATTCCAGAGCTGGAACCATATTTTCAAGCTGAAATGGAGATGGCCGATGAGCTCACCAAGAAAATATTGCTGGATACTGGTATCAAAGAAATGAAAGAAAATACCAAGAAGCTAATCGAAAAACAACTAAGGAAAATCAGATGTTTGGCGAATGAGAAAGGATGGAAACTACACCGCATTGATGCTACTTGTGTGTACGAGAGAAATGGAAAAGTCGATGAAGATGTCTGGGACGACAAGGTTTTGAGACCTAGCTTGGAGATGGTGACTAATTTTCTCCGGGACGACAAGAGAGCACCACAAGTGGCAGACAGTTTTCTAGTTACAATCTAGTCCATCGAGATATACCAATTAATTTTTATTTCAACTTTCTATCGCATCTCTACACACATCAAAATAAATAAATGAATATCTTACTTGAATTTCCATCTTTATTTCATGTCTTGTTTACTAGATTATATATATATATATATTAGAGCATATATATAAAAAAAATCATGTTGTGCAATTTTCCTTAGAAGGAATGCGTAAAGAGCATTTGCCATGGTTGGCAATGCTTTTCTATATATATATAAGATAAAAACTTAAGATAATATATAAATAAAATAGTTAATGTGCTGAGATCCTCTCATGGTCATAGAACATAAATCATGCTTAGTAACATCGATTAACATTTGGAATATAATTCTATAGATTAAATTATGGTTATTAGTAATTTTTTTAGGGTTCTTATTCCATTTTATAAAAAGATATTCAAAAATTTGAGAAACTGTTAAGACTTGTTATTCAAAAACATGATCAAATCTTCATTTGAGATTAGTATATTATTGAATTAAATAATTTGATACTTTCTATGTGCACGAGTATTTTTAGTAAATTCAATATATGTGTATTTACTATGAATGCAGTAATTCATGTACATGATGCGGTTCATGTATGAGGTATTAATTGAGATTCATGTATCAAGATGTTAAAAGAGTATTCCTAAATACAAATATAATCTCTCTCGATTATCAATAAATATTAAGAAAAATACTTTCCTATTTAATCTCAACCACTAAACATATTGATTTATATGAATTTAAATATAATTTCTGTAGTCTAAACAGTATTTTGAGTCATTAATCAAAATCCTTAGAACTTGAAAATTAATAGCATATATATATATATATATATAACATCATAAGAGATTTTCCTTAAAGAAAAGAAAGTCCTAACAATAATTTGCCTCAAGATTTCGACAAGGAAAAGAAAAATATATTTTTTTAGCAACTTATTAATCAACTAGTAAATTCAAAAAAAAAAAATAGCTTGATCAATAATTTAATGCTAAATATTAAAATTAGAAAAAAATATCAAGAAAAAAAACTACGAGTCAACTCGAGTTAGCTCAACTAACCTACCACTCATGATATAAAATAGGGATAAACTTATTAAAAAAACCTAAAACAAATAATGAAGGTTAAACCCAATAACTCGATGTCAAATGATAAAATTAATTGTTTTTTTTTATAAATGACCTAAAAAATACCAAACGTAAATCAAGATAATATTCAAAACTAATCACTTGAATTATAAGATCAGGATTATCCTATCAACAGAAAAATACAGAAAAAATTGCAAAGTAAAATTTGCAACCATAAAAACAAAAATAAATAACAATTAAAACAATGAGGATCAAATCCATTATAAAAAACAAAATGAAAAAATAATAATTAGGGATTAAATTGAAAACAAAATAAATTAATAAAATGATTGAAAAAAAAACAATCAAAGGAACGAGGACAAGAGATTGATAAAAAAAACTAAATAAAATAAAATATTAAGGAAAAAATTGAAAAAAAAATAAAAAAGAACATTTCATTGTACAAATCTACAAAGAAAAAAGGTTCTTAATTAAAAAGCCTAATATATAGTTGAAATATCATATTTATATTGCAAAATGGTAAATAATTAGTAAGCTTGATTGTACAGTCGGGCTGTCTTTAGGACAACAACATTCCGTCCAAAGCATACTTCATAGTCCCGTATACTCCTCCCCTGCGTATATCCTTTATTAATGAACAACTAGAGGATAAAGAAGAATTTGTTTGTTTTATGTTTTAAAATTATTCTTTTTCTTCAAATTATTCTTTTTATATTTTCATATCATTCAAATTAATGCAAGAAATGATATTCAATCATTAGAGAGTTCAGCTTAAAAATATATATCCTTAGTTTTCAAAAATAAATAACCATATCTCCTACCAAATAAAATAAAATAAAATAATTAAATAGGTTAAATAAATGAATATATCTTTGAGCCATAGCCCTAGAATCTCCAGTCCGTTGATAAGATCAGACAATCAATGGGGAATTTTTGTTGATAGACAGAAAGGGGAAGAAACGAGAGATGATGAAAGATATAGTTTTTTAATCATATATATATTACAAAACACATAATAGACGTGGCCTATTACACTGTGCTTTCTCTCTTATTTCACTGTAGATTGCGACAGTGTGCACCCGTTTTTAGCCTTCGTCCGCGCGGCAAAATGTGTGGGTTCAATGGGGTTATTTTCGGTTTTTTTTTTTTTAAATAATCAGTTGTGAACAGTGTATTAACGGTTTCACCCCTACTAATAAAAAAAAAAGGGTTTCGGCTGAGGGGCACCGGCGTAATTAGTCTTGGCTGGACCGGGTCCCGTTCGGTCCGGGTCCGCGCTAACTTTTGTTTTTTTAATATTTTCTGAAATGGCTAAATACGATTATAGCCCTAATAAGACAAAAACATGGAATTGGGTACAGGGGTAGCATGGTGATTGACCCTATTTTTTCAATTTTTTATTCCGTGTACTGCATGGGCATGGAGCGCATGCGCCCTGAGCGGTTTTCCCGACTCCACTGCTGTTTAGGTGGCGCGTGGGTTGTCATATGGTGGCCGGAAATTGGCTACCGGAGTCCTACTCGATGCGCCTCATCATGGTCTTCCTCCCGCGGTGGCGCGTGTAACCTAAAAATGTCCGTGGACACGGCGAAGGCCGGTTAAAGCCCCCGGCCACGTTTCTCTCTCTCCTGCACGTAAATGTGCAGGAGAGTCCCCCATTGTTTGTTACTTTTCACTTCGGTCCCTTGACTTTTAATTTGGTTTTTGGTCCTCATTTCTGTTATATAAGTTTTGATTTAGTTCGATTGGGTCCTCCGATTTTAATTAATTGAATGTGAAAGTTTCACTTCGGTCCTGCTACTTTTGATTTCCGGATTGGCGGTAAATAACTCAATGAATTCGGTACACAAGTTTCACTTTTTTCAATTTTGTCCTTTAATTTCAATTGACAATAAATGTAATATCCATTTCAGCCCTTATACTTTTATTTTTTTGTATTTCTAGAATAATCCCAACTTTTGTCCAAGTATATATAAGTGTATTTAACACAATAATAATAATAATAATAATAATAATAATAATAATAATAATAATAATAATAATAATAATAATAATAATAATAATAATAATAATAATAATAATAATTTTTCTTTCTTACTCTTTTGTTTTTTTTTTCTCCCGATAATTTGATAATTTTATTTTTGCCAGTAATAACAATGATAATTTTTTTTTTATCTTTTGTTAAAGTTTCTGGGATATTTTTAATCTTTCATTTATTTTTGTTTCTTTCATTTCTAACATAATAATAATAATAATAATAATAATAATAATAATAATAATAATAATAATAATAATAATAATAATAATAATAACAATAATAGTAATTATACTAATACTAATAATAATAATAATAATAATAATAATAATAATAATAATAATAATAATAATAATAATAATAATAATAATAATAATAATAATAATAATAATTTAATTGTTTTTCTTGCTTACTCTTTTGTTGATGTTTTTTTTTCCTCCGGATAATTTGATAATTTTTATTGTTTTGACAGTAATAGTTATGATAGTTTGTTTTTTTTGTTTTGTTTTTTTAATCTTTTGTTAAAGTTTCTAGGATATTTTTAGTCTTTCATTTATTTTTGTTTTTTTCATTATTAACATAATAATAATAATAATAATAATAATAATAATAATAATAATAATAATAATAATAATAATAATAATAATAATTTAATTGTTTCTCTTGCTTACTCTTTTGTTATATTTTCAAGTTAGATTATTATTTTTTTCATGATAATTTTTTTTTTCATCTTTTGTTCAATTTATTGGAATTTTTTTGGTCTTTCATTTATTTCTGGTTTTTCATTCATTATTAAAAATAATAATAATAATAATAATAATAATAATAATAATAATAATAATAATAATAATAATAATAATAATAATAATAATTTAATTGTTTTACTTGCTTACTCTTTTGTTAATGTTTTTTTCCCTCCAGATAATTTGATAATTTTTATTCTTTTTACAGTAATAGCAATGATAATTTTTTTTTCTTTTATCTTCTGTTAAAGTTTCTAGGATATTTTTAGTCTTTCATTTAGTTTTTTTTCCTTTCATTACTAACATAATAATAATAATAATAATAATAATAATAATAATAATAATAATAATAATAATAATAATAATAATAATAATAATAATAATAATTTAATTGTTTCTCTTACTTACTCTTTTGTTAACGTTTTTTGAGTGTATTTTTTCAAGATAATTTAATAATTTTGATTGTTTTAATAGTAAAAACAATGATAATTTTAGATTTTAAGGCTTCGATTTTGCTATTATTATGATAAGGTGTGTTAAGCTATTTTATTATATTAAATTTTGCATATATAAATATTGTATTTTAATTTTGATCCAGCAAATCCTATAAAAAAATTTCGTTAAACCCGCAACGTAGAACATATATTTTTTAAAATTTTCAGATTAAATGCTTTTTTTCAGCTAATAATTTTTATATCTGTTTGATCATCAATTATAATTTTTAATTGTTTTTCTTGCTTACTTTTTTGTTAATGTTTTTGAAGATTTTTTCCTTGGGATAATTTGATAATTTTTATTGTTTTGGCAGTGATAGCAACGATAGTTTTTGTTTTTGTTTTATTCTTTTGTTTAATCTTTTGTTGCAGTTTCTAGGATTTTTTTTCTCTTCCATTTTTTCCCTTTCATGATTAACACAAAAAAAAAATGATAATGATAATAATGATAATAATAATAATAATAATAATAACAATAATAATAATAATAATAATAATAATAATAATAATTTGCACAATAATGATTTCAGTAATTATTATTTTTCCCTGATAAAAATATTTTGCTCTTTTTTCTAATGTTAGTTCGCGCTCTTTTGTGATTGTTTATGACGCAATACCTATATTCTAAAAGATGTAATCTATGCTTGCGTAACAAACTCAACTCAAAATTTTATATATTTTATCTCCTAGTCTATAACTTTTATTTACTTATATCATATAAATTTATCGTTGTAGATTTAATTATGTTAAATTATATACACAAGAATACCCGCGGTAATGCGCGGGGGCAATTAGGTAGTATATATATATATTTATAATGTTACGTGTCTTGTCAAACAACGCAACAATGGGAGTTCCTGAGCACGGACGTAGCGTGAAATCATTTTCAAATCTCTTATGGCGGCAACCAATAACTTACATGCACGTGACGCAGAATGATGTGTCACCTCGAGGACTGTCGACGGTAATCATGTCTACAATAATCCAATATAAAATTGAGCAGTGAAAAAAGTCTAATTAGGAAAATGTTTTTTTATTTATTTATTATTATTACAAAGTTCAACTTGATATTGAATTAAATTTCATTTTTCTAATAAAATTGATTTTCTGCAACAATAAAAAATAATAATTTCACCTTATCGTTACTATTTGTTTTTGGCGTTAAGAGAAGGCTTTTTTTTTTTGAATTAATGAAGTAAGAAATTCAAGTAGCATGAGAATAAAATTTACGTGTTAGATAATCATTTAATCTTCTGGTTCTAACAATTCGATTCATCTTTTATTTTCAAGGTGACAGATAATTGATGCTTGATACATGAAAAAGGATCTTATTTTGTGGATTTATAAACTCTCTAATGCTTGAGTAAATATTTTTTTTAGAGAAAATACAATGATATTTTTAGAAAGATACCCTGAAAACAAATATGTCATAAAAATTAAAGATTGAGAACCCCTCTTCAAAGGATATAATGAGTCTTTATATCCATTCTTCTTATCTTTTCATCAAGGGGAGCACTTGAAGGTCCTTTTATATATATATATATATATATATTCAATCCTTTTATGCGATAAAAAGAGAAAATATCATTGACATTATCAGAGGAAAAATATCTCTATTATGTTGTGATTGAGAGTAAGAATGTTGATAACTTGGTATGTCAAAATACAAAGAAAACTCTAATAGATTTTTATAGAATCATTTATCATGTTTAATAAGATTATAAATACATCATTAAGAATTATGGGTCACATAATCAATTTATATTAAAAAAAAACTTGTTCTTTCCTTAAAACAATATTTAATGCAATAATTGAGTGGATTTTTAGATATTTGAGATGACATGAAAAGTCATTCATCCAGGAATGAGGTTAAAAAATGTTTTCTTTATAACTCAAATTGTTTTTGCCTTTGTCTTTTCTTTTACTTTCTATAATTGTTTGAAAAATTATTGTCAAAAAACCTGACTATTTTAGTTCTAATCCAAAAAGACAAACTCATTTTTAAGTATTTTTCACCACCAACTTCTTTTCTATTTTAAACTAAAATATGAGCTTAAAAAGATTCAGATCTTTTTTAAAAGAGGAATGTTGCTACCCCTAAATCGGAGTTTAGGTTCCAACTCGAGACTAAAAAAAATGGTAAAGGGTAGGGGTTCATTATGATAAGCCACAAAACTCGAGAGGGTGACACTCTGGCATTCACCTTTAATAAGGGGAGGGGTAGCTCTCATCGCAGAAGTCCTTCTCGTACCAAAACTAGAGAATCTTAGGAGAAAGGAAGATAACCTTAGACCCTAAAATATGATGTTCATAGGATTTTAAGTGAAGATGACATAAAGTTTGTTTCTCGTCTTCAGTTACGAAAGTACACAACTCAGATGCCTAATCAAGATGAACGTATTATTCGAGAGTCGTTGTGCTTGTCAGGGGTCACTTTGAGATTTTAACCTTTTACATGTATATGTTAGATATTCCCTCCCTCTTCAAAGATTTATAAGGGAAATGTTTACATACTATTAGTTGGGTCTAGGCTAACCTTATCCAAATAGATGGATCATTTTGTTTGCCTTTGATAAGTTTTGTAGGCTCGTTGAAATGAAGCCTAAAGTTATTGTTTTCAAATATTACTATTATTTAGTTACTCGAGCTGATGGTGCAATGAAATTCATTAGTTTCTTACCTTTACTAATAGACCTACAAAAGCTATGAAGAAAACTCTACTAGAAAGCTTATATATATTAAGAAATGAAGGGAGAATGGATCGTAGTGAGCAATAGTAGGCAAGTCAATTTTCAACGTGGAATGCAATAAATCTTGGGTTATTCTCATTGCTAGAGGGTTCATCTCCATGATATAAATAACAAGCCTCATTTAGATTGAACAAGGAGAAAAAATGTGTTGAGCTAACCTTTAAAATTTAACTAAGTATAAAGTCAATATGATGGTCAAAGGATACAAATAATCAGGGAATTTCGTAAAACATACAACTTCCTTATTCTTTTATCTTTTTATTGCTAAGTTTATAAATAATTTTTTTTTCTTTTTTGGAACCCTAATAGCTGAAGAAGGATAAACTTTAATAAGGTCTATAGAAGAGAGTTCAGCAAGGAAGTCTTCATCTCTTGTTGCGATTAAAGGATTAACCTATCATTCTTGATGAACTTTTTGTTCCTAAGGGCGCTATTCCTAATAAAACAATAATGGTGGTAAGAACTATAATAGAAAATAAAGTTAAGGGCAATCATACTCACCCAACCAAGGTTAAATAATATTTAACTTCTCATGAAGTGATTATGAATGCTACTACCCATTTAAAGAGGAGAAAGGTATTCACCCCTATGGATTCCAATGCTCTAGTCTTAACTATAGAGGCTTTTATGATGATATTTTCTCTACCTCAATTTCCAATGAAGATTGAAGATTGAAGACTTTGATTCCAAGACTGCAATTTGAAGATCATTAGAAGTGTTTTTAAGTTTTGAATTTATGTTTTAATTAGGGATCAAATTGAATTGATCTCAGCAAGTTAATTTTCCTATTTAGCTAAGTAAGTTTTTCCTGTTTTGTTTATTTTCCAGTTCAGTAGAAGTAATTGTGATGGACTGGAATTTCTATCTTTGTATTCAGTTTTTTTCTATAAATGAAGTTAAGGGATGACAGTAACCTAACAAGATTCTGCTCCTAAATTTTCCAATTGAAACTGTCTTTGTGTGAGTTAACTTGTGTATCACGATTTATAGAAAAATAGCACTTGTTCTTCTTTGATTGCTACAGTGTCTGTTTTTTTGGGTTTTTTGGCAGTTCAAGTTACTGATTTGAATAGTAACAGTTTGTTCTTTAATTTAGCTATTTTCAGCTTAGTTCTTTAAATCCAACATGGTATCAGAGCAGATTTAATCTTAGAAAGGGAAATTGAGAGAAACACGAGAGAATAAAAAAAAAGTGAGGATTTTTCAAAGTTATTTAACTTTGAATGGGAGGTGAGTAAAACACGAGAGATCAGGAAATTGAATCAAGAAATAAGCTTGATTTGTTCTTTAAGCAACACGAAATTAACAGTAATTGTCAATTACTGTCCCAGTTCTTTTCCCTAGAAATTTTCCGAAAAGGGAAGATCAATCAGAGTGCATCAACAGACATGGATCCCTCAGCTCTCTCGTCAAAATCACCTGTGTTCACAGGCTCAAATTATGGTGTGTGGGCTGTGAAGATGAAGACTTACCTCAAGGCTTTTGACTTGTGGGAAGTTGTTGAGCACAACAGGGATCCAAATCCCTTGAACAATAATCCCACCTTGAATCAAATCAAGTTTCATAATGAAGAGAAGGCAAAGAGATTTAGAGCTCTTACCTATATCCATAATGCAGTGTGTGAAGATATTTTCACAAGAATAATGGCTTGTGAAAGTGCTAAAGATGCATGGGATAAACTGAAAGCTGAATTCCAAGGTGACGAAAAATCTAGAAGAATGCAAATTCTGAACTTAAAGAGGCAGTTCGAAGGATTGAAGATGAGGCAGTCAGAAACAATCAAAGAATTTTCCTCTAATATCTCCAAGTTAGTCAACCAAATGAGAATTCTGGGAGAAGAAGTTCAGGACTCTAGAGTGGTGGAAAAAGTTCTCGTCAGTTTACCTGAAAGATTTAAGAACAAAATCTGTTCTTTAGAAGACTCTAAAGGCCTACCGAGATGAGCCTTCAAGACTTGATAAATGCTCTTCAAGCAGTGGAGCAAAGGCAAGCCTTTAGGCATGAAAGTGCAGGTGAAGAAGCCTTCATGGCAGGATTCAAAGGAAGACCACGAGCTCATCGTCCCCAGAATTCCTACAAAGATAATCAAGAGGTAAGAAGGGATACTGGAAAACAATGGCAGGCAAAAACTTGGCAGAATAATCACAATTCTGCCAATAATTACAACTCAAAAGGGAAAGACAAGAAGGAGCAATTCCCCACCTGCAGATACTATCACAAGAACAATCACCTTGAATCATGGTGCTGGCTCAAGAATGCACAGTGTAGAAAGTGCAAACAATTTGGGCACATTCAAAAATACTGCAAAAACAACTCAGCAAATGGGAAACAAGCCTACATTGCAGATGCCTCATAAGTTAAGGAAGAGCAGTTGTTCATGACCATTGAAGAACACAATTGCAGTCAAATAGAGGTAAGAAAGCCAAACTGGATTGTTGACAGTGGGTGCACTAATCACATGTCTGCAGATATACAACTCTTCAACAACTTTGATTCGAAATATGTGTCCAAAGTGAGGGTTGCGAATGGACAATATGTGGAAGTCAAAGGCAGAGGAGATGTTGAAATTGAAACACTGTCAGGTACACGAATTTTTGATGATGTGCTATATGTACCTGAAATTAAACAAAATCTAGTTAGTGTGGGGCAATTACTTGAAGAAGGGCACTCATTATTTTTCATTGGCAACATGTGCACAATCAAAGATAGTGATGAGAACATACTATTTTTTGTTAAGATGACTAACAGAAGCTTCAGCCTTGAATGGAAAGAAAGAATTGCAAACTTAAGCACCTGTGAAAATGGACAGTCTGTGTTATGGCATAAGAGAATGGGACACTTTAACTATGCAACCTTGAAGAAGATGGCTGAGCAACAAATAGCCTTAGGTTTGCCTAAAATACAAGAACATGGTGATGTATGTGAAGCATATCAGCTGGGGAAGCAAACCAGAAGCAGTTTTAATGGAAACTCACTTAGAACTACTACTAAACTTCAATTAATTCACACAGATGTATGTGGTCCAATGCAAACTGAATCTTTGAATGGTGCTAGATATTTCTTATTGTTTGTGGATGATTATAGCAGATTTTGCTGGGTATATTTTCTCAAAAATAAATGTGAAGTAACTGATGTGTTCTTGAGATACAAGGCTGCTGTTGAGAAGGAAATAGGATGCAAGCTGAAGATGGTGAGGTCTGATAATGGGGGGGAATTTACCTCTCGAAAACTTGAAGATTACTTGGAAAAGGAAGGAATCAAGCATCAACTAACTGTGCCATACACTCCTCAACTGAATGGGGTAAGTGAAAGGAGGAACCGTACCTTGATGGAGATGGCAAGGTGTCTTCTTTATGAGAAGAAAATGCCATTAAAATTCTGGGCTGAGGCAGTAAGCACTTCAACTTACCTCTTGAACAGAATGGTGACTAAAGTGCTAGGGGAGAAAACACCTTTTGAATGCTGGTATGATTTCAAACCCAATCTTGAGCATTTAAGAATTTTTGGCAGCCCTTGCTATGTTTTACAACCTGACATCAAGAGAAAGAAACTTGATCAAAAATCTGAGGTTGGGATTTTGATTGGTTACAGCATGAAATCTAGTGGTTATAAAGTATATGATTTGAAAACAAGCACAAAGCTAGGGTTGTGGTAAAGGGATACGCTCAAGAACCAGGAATCGATTACTATGATACATTTGCACCTGTATCAAGATTGGACACAATCAAACTGCTGTTGATTTTGGCTGCTTAAACAGGCTGGCTTGTGTGGTAGTTGGATGTCAAGTCTGCATTTCTAAATGGAATATTAAATGAAGAGATATATATTGAGCAACCTGAAGGTTTCGAAGTGGACACATCAAGGAACCAAGTGTATCTATTGAAGAAGGCATTATATGGATTGAAACAAGCTCCTAGAGCTTGGTACAGCAAATTGGATGACTACCTTCTAAGCTTGGGATTTGAAAGAAGCATGAATGAACACACCTTGTATGTAAAAAGGGTTGCTGATAACATACTAATTGTGTCTGTGTATGTTGATGACTTGTTGATTACAGGAAATCAAGAAGAATTAGTGAAGGAGTTCAAGCTCAACATGAAGACCAAGTTCGAAATGAATGAACTTGGGCTGCTATCTTATTTTCTTGGTATGGAGATCATGCAATCACAGCAAGGTAGCTTTTTGTGCCAAAAGAACTTCACCATGAAGATTCTAGACAAGTTTGCAATGAACAATTGCAAACCTGTCAGCACACCAATGACAACAGGCCAAAAACTGTCAAAAGATGATGGATCCCCTCGGTCGATGGAAGAACCCTACGTGAAGCTTGATTGGAAGCCTCCTCTACTTGACTGCAACACGTCCAGACATAGTGTTCACAGTCAACTACTTGTCAAGATTTATGCAAAATCCAAGTCAAATTCATTTTGTGGCTGCAAAAAGGGTCTTGCGATATTTGAAGGGGACAATTGACTTTGGGATGAACTTCACCAAAACAAATATCACTAATCTAGTTGGTTTTTCAGATAGTGACTGGGCAGGAAGTGATGATGAGATGATAAGCACTTCAGGTTTTTGTTTTTCAATGGGTGGAACAATTTTCAGTTGGAACTCAAAGAAGCAGACAGTGGTGGCCCATTCCACTGCCGAAGCAGAGTATATTGCTGCTTATGTTGCGACAAAACCGACTTTGTAACAACCCGATATTTTTTTTCTCTCTCCTATTTGTTTATTTGTTAATCTTTACCCCTATAAAAGGGGTAGATGAAACATGAATTTTTTTTTCTCTCTCGAAATTTCTAGCGAAATTTGGCGAGTCTCTATATCGGGGAGATCCCAAGTTACCAATAACACAACCTGCACACAATTTCAATCATAGCTCATCCACAATCACATTCATGTTTAATACAATTAACTGCATAATTCATTCCAGAATATGTTCGGGGACCATATTCCTTCCCAAACTTCATCTTACATCACACGCATAAGATAAAAAATTAAAAAGCCAATTCAGCACCCGAAGATTTCACATATAGATACATATATACATATACATAGAACATAACATAGTTTAATATTCTAAGATAATCTAGTACTTTCTAATATCCCAAAGCGTAGGGTGGATACGTTTAATATTCAGAAATAAAATTTACAAAAAATACTATTCTATACAATTTACATGTTCTTCTACATATCAAAATTTCACCATAACTCCCTAAGTTCCTAGCTTATACAAAAAAGGAATTAAGGCTTAAAATCTATTCCCGGCGAGAATGGGAAGAACACTGCAAAATGTAGATTTTTTTTCCATATAAGTAAAACAATTTAGTAAATACTAGCAATTCTACGGAAGAATTTATACAACATATCCATCAATCTACTTAGATCACATGAGATTCTAAATACAACCATATTCACCATTTTAAGATTATATAGAAGAAACTTTATTTCTTTTTGATTTGCTTAGCTTTCATCTCAGAAAGGCGATCAAGTCTATAAATTTTTGCCGATATCGGCGTCACCCGCCAATATCATTAACTATTCGAAACCGAATAGCTAGTCAAGTTTATAAATCATGCCCGATATCGGCGTCACCCGCCGATATCATTAACTATTCTGAAACCGAATAGTTAATCAAGTTTATAAATCATGCCGATATCGGCGTCACCCAGCCGATATCATTAACTATTCTGAAACCGAATAGTTAATCAAGTTTATAAATCATGCCGATATCGGCGTCACCCGCCGATATCATTAACTATTCTGAAACCGAATAGTTAATCAAGTTTATAAATTATGCCGATATCGGCGTCACTCGCCGATATCATTAACTATTCCGAAAGCCGAATAGTTAATCAAGTTTATAAATTATGCCGATATCGGCGTCACCCGTCGATATCATTAACTATTCTGAAAACCGAATAGTTAATCAAGTTTATAAATTATGCTCGATATCGGCGTCACCGCCCGATATCATTAACTATTCTTTTTTTTCTTCTTTTCCATCCCCTAACATTTCCTTTACCCCTTTTTATTTTCCTCATCAATAGGCACCCACATTGTAACTTATAGTTCCACAACTAATAAAGAAAAAATAATTATTAGGATGCCATTAGCCAAAGCTAATCATTCTTTTGTCAACCTTTAAACATCCTTTCGGATGCCGTTAGCGAAACCAATTAATCGTTTATCCCGGCCATCCTTTCGGGATGCCATTAGCGAAAACTAATCAATCGATTATTCACATTTAAGCATTCAACAATCTAATATAAACTCTATCGCATTCGAATAATATTTAACTTAAAATACTTCTTACGTGTAGTATAAAAGAGAGGTGTAATTCACCTACCTGCTCTACTTACGGGTTGTTCTTGTGCGGGCGATGGTTCAATCCCAAACTGCACTGCCTGCGACATCATTGTCCACAAAAAATCGAGTATATTTCTATTTTCAATTTCACATTCATCACCATACTTATTTCAACAAAATCATACATTGAAACCATAAATTTCAACACCTAATCCATCAACAACATTCCAACCGAAAACACATTGAACCCATAAATTTCAGCACATAATCATTCAATAAAATCCTAACAAACCTGTTTTGAAACGAACATTGTAATAGCAATAAATCACAATTAACTCAACAATTATCCAAATACCAACGGTTAATATGTAGAACAGCCCCTTATATAAAACATATTCAAATTTCAGGGTATTCCAACGGTTGGATCTACCAAGATCGAAGTTAAACCGGAGACTGACCTTAAACTGGAGAGCTACTGTTCAACATACATATCTCCTTGCTGGACTGTCAATTTCTCATCTCCACCGTTCAGAACATTAATCATACTCAGTAGCACCACATACCCAAATTTCAGCTTCATCCAACGGTGATATGAAGCGAAAATAGCAGGCGACTCTGACTGGTAGAAGAAAGCAGATTTTGCTATTTTCTTCAAAAGAATACTCACCTCTAACGGAGAAAAACCAGGAGAATCCCTTCGGTGAATATGTAGTAACACCCAAGGAGAACACAATACTCAAAAATAAGCTTGATCCAACGGTGGACGGTGGAGGAACTGTCCGGCGACTCTGACGGGTTTGAGGGGGTTTTCCAGAAATCTTCAGATGATCCAACGGTGGCCGGCAGAGATATGGCTGTCGGAGCACAACCCCCTTCTTCTCCTTTTTCTCTCTAACCCCTAACTTATCTCCCCCATTTTAAATGTCTCTTTTCTTTTTTCTTTTTTCCCTTTTTTTTTCCACCTCTTCTCTTCTTATATCTCCCCCCATTTTAAATGTCTCTTTTCTTTTTCTTTTTCCTTTTTTTTTTCCTCCTCTTCTCTTCTTATCATTTAAATCATAATCTTTTTATTTATTTCAATTTCACCCTCCCCTCAACTTATTTTATTTCTCTTTTAATTTAACACTTACATTTATTTCCCGGGGTTTACACAGCTAGTGTGGTTGAGGAAAATATTAGGGGAGTTAAGCTTTGAACAAGCTAATCCCACAGACCTAATGTGTGACAACATGGCTACTATAGCAATCTCCAAAAATTCTGTATTCCATAACAGAACCAAGCACATGAAGATAAAGTTTCATGCAATAAGACAGTTCCAAACTGAAGGAGAATTGGAGATGAAATATGTCCCTACTAAAGAGCAATTGGCTGACTTGTTTACCAAGTCACTTGCTAAAGACAGGTTTGAAGACTTAAGGGCAAAAGTTGGAATGTGCAGCTATGAAGTCTTGGAACCAAGGGGGAGTGTTGAAGATTGAAGATTGAAGACTTTGATTCCAAGACTGCAATTTGAAGATCATTAGAAGTGTTTTTAAGTTTTGAATTTATGTTTTAATTAGGGATCAAATTGAATTGATCTCAGCAAGTTAATTTTCCTATTTAGCTAAGTAAGTTTTTCCTGTTTTGTTTATTTTCCAGTTCAGTAGAAGTAATTGTGATGGACTGGAATTTCTATCTTTGTATTCAGTTTTTTTCTATAAATGAAGTTAAGGGATGGCAGTAACCTAACAAGATTCTGCTCCTAAATTTTCCAATTGAAACTGTCTTTGTGTGAGTTAACTTGTGTCTCACGATTTATAGACAAATAGCACTTGTTCTTCTTTGATCGCTACAGTGTCTGTTTTTCTAGGTTTTTTGGCAGTTCAAGTTACTGATTTGAACAGTAACAGTTTGTTCTTTAATTTAGCTATTTTCAGCTTAGTTCTTTAAATCCAACAATAATAGTTAGGCCTTCTAATCAGGCTATTATTTATGGAGCTATGTTCAAGTATATTTTCTATAATATCTTTCTTGTTTGATCCCCATTCAGTTTCCCCACCTTAATTAAAGATGACAAGCAACTCATATAGGCTACTGTTAGTGAAAGGTCAAACATTAGGGAGGTTTGGCCTTGACGTGGTGAGATTGTTGGAAAGAATTCTCACCATCGTATCTATTTATTAAACATCTCAATTATATCCGATGAAAGCTATAATTGTTATTTGACTTTAATTAGTTAAATGGTTTTTAATACAATAAACCTTATCGTTAACCTTCTTGTTTAGTTCTAAGACTATTATTCCTAACACTTGTTATTGGCAAAAGTTTATGATTTGTGTCCATTCCAAGATGTTTCGAGTGGCTAAGAGGAATCATATAAGGGAGGCCATAATCGTAAATAAGGCAAACTAGGTTTAATTTAAATGGATAACAGAGGAAGAATATGCTGTGGAGGTTGAACTAAGAAACCTCATGATAGTTTATTCATCACTTAAAGAATAAATACAAAGTGTTGTTCTTTAGTTGGGATTTAATGACAAATTGATTCAAGCCGCCTATAATGGAATGGGTATCTTGAAATGGGAGATCCTTGAGGCAAAGACCATACAAGATATTCTAAAGGTTAAACTTCTTGATGCTAGGAAAGAAATTGTTCTTAAGCTCAGCATGAGGCTTTGAGGAGCTCTTTTAAAAAGTTTCATGAAATTCTTAGGGGTTATGTAACTTTGATTAAGATAGTTGGTGACAAGACTTTTCTTTTCATGTCCAATCTACATTACCTCATTGGCTCATTCAATTAAGGGAAATGCATGTGGACTTTAAGGTTGCCTTTCATCTAGTCATGATACCTAACTTTATGGATATGTTCCTAGTTAGAGTTGTTGCTACCTATCATGAGGGATATCTTGCTAAGGATTCTGACTTGGATATTTAAACTTTCCCCCTTATATTTAAACCTTTATTAATATACATAACCTTAGTCATGTGAGGTTTATTAATGTAACAATTATTTTTTATTTTATAAAATATTGATTTTTTTATTTATCTATTTACTCTTGTGTATGAACTTAATGCCTATAATAAACGTTTCATATGAGGTTCAAAAACCTTAGAAAAAACTTTGAAATTTCATAGAGGTCCAATGCTATACTTGAAAAAGTTAAGGGAATTCCCTAAACAATTGGTAAGAGTCTAATGCCCTTATTATAAATTCTATCCAGGGTCCAAAAGTTCAGAAAACTATTTATTAAATTTGAACTTTTAACTTTGTTTAACCTTAATGAAGATTTAGGAAGGATTTGCCCCTTAACTGAAACCAAGAGGAAATCTTGGTTTCAAGTAGATTCATGTCAACTCAGATGAATATGTAGTGCATTGGTAAAAAGAAATTAGGTTAGACATGGATATCAGTATTGTTGTTTTTAGAAAGAAAAAAAAACATTGTTGTTGAGGTAGTCTATCCCATCCTTAAATAAATGTTTCATTATAATCGGAAGACAATATTAATCCATTATAATATGAATTATACAATCGTATTAGGGAGACTGAGTTAATATTTTCTAAGATAAATTATGTTATCGCATCAAAAAGAGTTTATCCCATCCTTGAAAGATTGTGATATTGAAGAGTTGTAAAATTAAACTAGAGAGACTGAGTGAATCCCTTATAAGGTAAATTATGCAATTATACTTAGAAGACTTAGTTCATACTATCTTTGGGATGTTATAAGGTTGTAGCCCTATAGATATGTCTTGTTAATCCTATTTTTGAAGAGTTATACAATTATACTAGGAAGGCTTTAGATTCATCACTTCTAAGATAAATTGTGCAATCATAATTGGAAGATTGAGTCCATCCTATTCTTGAAAGGTTGTGAGGTTGTTTACCTAGAGAGATGTCATTTTAATCCCATACTTGAAGAGTTATATAATCATACTAGGAAGGCTTTAAATCCATCCCTTTCATGGTAAATTATATAATCACCCTAAAGAGATTGAATTAGTCCCTTACAAAATAAATCGAGCAATTGCACTACGAAAAATGAGTTCACTCGTCCTTGAAAGGCTTGTGAAGTTATTGCCCTAGATATTACTTGAAGGAAAAAAGATATTAACATTATGAATAATTTAATTCATATTTTTTTTTTTACCCTCGTAGTTATTGACCATGACACATTTTTATTTCATTAGAAGTATAATCATCTTAATGACATTTTTTTTTGTTAAGATTATGGTCTCCACTCTAAATGAGGAGAGAATAAGTTTATGTAGTAGATGTCTTTTGGGGTGTTGAAAAAAAAAACTTCATATGTGTTACAGTTTGACCAACACTCCATTTGTACTTGTTGAAAGCTTGTTAAGATCTTGAGGATTCCACTGCATTCATAAAGTTAGCAAATGTAGTGGAAACTAAAGTTTTGACTTCCAGTATAAATACTCTTTAGGAATAATGTTAAGACAACTTTTTTGGACAATAATTTCCAACATTGTAGCCGACTTTGGTTGCTCCATCTTGGTTCTTGATTGAACTTTCAACTCTTCAAAGAATTGACCATTTTTTGTTGTGAATAAAGCTTATTTGAACTTCTTAGCCCTAAGCCTAGTAAGTGGACCAACTAGAACCTCCAATGGATCCTTTGATGGTTGGATCACATCACCTAGCCTAAAAATGCATGTCTCATTAAGCATGTAGGCTAGTAAAAGAAATTATATTGACTTAGATTGATCAAATTATCACATAGCTTTTCCTACTTATTGAAGGGTTGTTAAAGATTTGATGAAAAATGCTAACAATATACTCAGACAGGAATATATTGTTGTTGGATAGCTATTGAGGAAGCTTGGTTACACGAAAGCTCCTACACTTACTTCCCAGAAAGGCCCAATGAGATGCCAGCAAGAACCAAGTAGGTAGCAAATGCCATGCATGGAATGTATAAATCTGGAGCATTTATGTCATTAATTGGAGGTTCATAGGAAAGCCTGCCTCCAACTGGCTCAGTTATTCTTGTCCAGTGGCCCTGGACACAAGATAAGAGAGAACTGCATTACAGTTTCTTTAAGTTAACCTACTACTTACATTTTTGTTTTTTTAAAAAACCTTAATACCTTTTCTTATGCCAACTAGAAATATTTCACTTACCCTGTTTAGAAAAGGAAGAAGAACAATCTTCAATCTGTTTCTGACATAATGGTCATTCACTTGGATAATATTGAGGGTCAGAGAAGCACTTGCTAATCTGCTCATCGACAATAAAATCATAAGAAACACATTCAATTGATGATGCCCAGCAATGTTTTCTTACCAAGTACTGGTATCGCATCCATTAACCTTACGAAAATACATTTTCATACAGAAGTTAATCGGTTATAGATGTCTAACATGTCTAATGAACTGTAATTCAAGCTGATAAAAAACAAGAATACTCGGGTGATCACATGAAAAAGTGATCACAACTATTGAGCTCTGCAATTCTTTGTTTGATATGCCAACTTATCTAGCTAGCAATTTATCCACAAGGATAAAAGCACTCACATTGCTTTGTACGTACTCCGAGCCTGACCCAAAGATTTTCTCGCCATAAGCACTCAATCCCCCTCTGATGAGCCCTGAACCAGCTGCAGAAAATGGATTGGATTTGGGATTCATTTTCACCTCCACCCTAAAATTCTACTTCATATATATGTCACTACGAGAAACAAGAAATGCTCTTAAGGTATTGTAGATTTCGTTAAGACTAAAACGAGATTAATTCTAACATTTGTCAACTCTAGCTCTCGAATCTACATCATGCTACAGCCCACTAGTGCAAGAATGAAAATCTGATTAAACCTGTAAAAGGGAGTAACATCTTGATTCTTATCCAACATTAGCAAGAACTAATTCTAACATTTGTCAATGCTTTCGAGATTCCTCGGTTCAGCCCATGATCACATTGTATTTATTTACATTCCCGTAAAAATGGAGAACGTTTGGATCTTAGTTTTGAGTGTGGTAAATTAATAAAAAGAATGTGAAATGTGGAAAGGAATAATGAAGAGAGAGGACCTGAAGCTTTGTTGCTAAGTTTCTTTTTTCCACTTTCTGAACTGCTCGATCAGTGAGATGCAATAGCTAAGGTCGTGCAGGCAGCTCTTTTGTTCTTCTTGCCTATAATGGAAACGTTGCCTTTTTATTTATTTCTTTTTCCCCCCTTCCTTTTTGCTCATGTTTGTTAAGAATCACAAGAGGGTTTTCAGAAAGAAAAATTATAAATATTAAAAAAATAAGTAAAAAAAATGTTCTGAATTGTGCAATTGATTTATCTCATGTATTATTGGTGGTGAATTATTCAATTACTTACATTTTAAAAATATTATTGAATTTTATTTTTTTTATTTTTAGATTATTTTGATGTTCTAATATCAAAAATAAATGGTAAGAAAAAAAACAAAAAAAAAAATATATGTTTTAAGCTGAATCGGAGAAAATATTTCCTAGAAAAATTCTCAATCATGAATTTGTTTATGCATAATAAGTGGTTTCATCCTCAAACTTGAGTTTTTCTAATTTTAAAGTAAGCTGACTCGGCGTAATTGTAGGGACTTTGAAGCTTCTTGACAATTTATGTCTATTTGGATTTTCTATATATAATTAGTTTTGGCTAATCTTTTAGAGTAATTAACTTTATTCTCAAAACGTTTCTATATTCTCATTTTACCTTTAAATTTTTGATTTTTTAATTATATTTTTGTTAGACAAAAAAGGACAAGTTCTCTAAGAAAAAAGGGCATTTCATATATAAAAAATGTACAGTTTAAATGCAAAGTTTTATAATAGATAAAAGTCCTTAATCAAGAATTTTTGAAAATTTAAGAATAAAATTGATAATAATAACAATAAGGTGATATATATTGGCTTAGCTCGGTAGCCCTAATTTGCTTTTTAAATGAAATAATAAATGATTGTTTAAGAGTGTAGTTGTGGTTGATTTTGAAAGTCTTTTTTGTTCAGAAAGTTTTATTTTTTAAAAAGAATAAAAAGTTTTTGATATAGCACATAAAAATAATGTAAAAAACAAAAAAAAATTAATTTAAAATAAAAAATAAATTATCAATTATCAATTATCAATTATTCTCAAAAATATTTAAAAAAAAACGATGCTAAACACCCTATTATGGTCAACATCGATGGCTTGATGGCTAATATTCCACAAGTCTCTCTCATTACAAGATACAAGATGATTCAACGAATTAAAAAATCTCATTGCATGGGGAATCATGAGCGACTCCTCTTCCATCTCCCTGTGGTTTGGCATCATGCCATAACCCTACCAACTCTATTTGGCCATTTATTTTGTAAATTGCCGTTTGGGATTAGCTATATTTATTGCAAGGTGAAGTGTACTGAATTCATTCATTGTTGAATTTAAGAATTATTGAAATCGAAATGAAAAAAGGGTTTAAGAATTTGAAGAAAAAAAGTTATTTTATGTTGAAAAGCAATTTTAAAAATTATTATGCATTATTTACCAAACAAATTGTTATTGCTAGCCTTACATAGAATTGCTTATTGTATTAGTGTTTTGTATTTATTTATTTTTCTTAAATTTAATTTTTTAACATTATGTTTGTTTAAAACTTATTTTCGTAAGTTGCTCCTTCATTCTTTTTATGAAATTATCATGGTCATGAAAAAAACATTTTGTCATTAGATTAGTTATTGATTTGCACAAATCCATTTAATTTTATTTTTTAATTGATATTATAAGTTAGAGAACAAAAATTAAAGAAGAAGAAGAAAAAAGCATCCCTCTTGTGAAAAACAATTGGCCCTCCATATTTTGCTAAAAAATCAACTTTAAAAGCTAGTAAATTTGTTAGAAAATAATTTGTTAGAAAAAAACAGCATCCCTCTTGTCAATTAAATTTGTTAGAAAATAATTTTCAATAAAAAATCAACTTTAAAAGCTAGTAAATTTCATTTTACAATTGACATTAAATATGTTCATAGTTCTAACAAGTAGTATTTAGTTTGCCATGTAAGTTGGTTTGCTTATTACAAATATGTCATTTGTTATATGATGTCTAGACTTAAAGGTGTTTAATGTTAGGAATACATGCAATTTTCTATACATTTTTTCTTACAGTGCTAAAATAAGTGTATCCATAAGATATCCCTACTGATGCAAACCTCTTGCACACGCGATCAAGCAACCCATATGCAGAGACATCAATTCCTAGAAAGTCAAGTAAATCAGTTTTGATAAGAGTATGACACAAAAGTAACTTGTACCTAGGCATCAATACTATTAGATTCAAACCCCCATCCAACAAATAACAATTTGCAAATGAGAGGCATGGATTGATGTCAGGAAGTCAATTAAACCTCGATAAGTTATTTTCAGCCCTTTAGAGATCTAAGAAAGAAAGAATTCTCACTATCACAAGCACACAAAGTTACAACCATAATCTAAATATCATTAACCATAAACATAATTTGAAACTTATGTTACATATATATTTTTAACCTAAGCTAAACTCTGGAATACCCAAAGATGTGGACTTGTATAAAGTCCATTTACAATCAAACTCAAATTCCTAAGTAATTAAGCTCAATTGATGTTTATTAACCATAAAATACAAAATACAAATTTAAAATAAAAACTTTTTGCAGCCACATAAAATTTTGATAAAGAAGATTTATTTGGTCTTAAAAATTGTTGACTTTTAGGTTTCCTTCCTAGACTAGGAGAATCATTAAATAATCCTCGTAGCTTAGGAAACCAATTTGAGAACTCATTAGTTTCTTTGTAGACTAGAAAAATTCTTGTTTTGAATGCTAAAAATCCCTTCTTTCTTATGAAGTAATTGGACTTGGATTCCATGTCATATTAGGAAAAATAAGCCCAAATCAAGGTTGTTATAGGGCCTAACACGTCATCTTTTTTTCATAACTTGAATGAGACCCTTTATGTACTTGGATTAGATGAGTTAGATGCTGCCCTTTAAGCTCCAAAGGCATTGTTTGTCCCTTTATGTTCATCTTACTTCATGTGCTCTCAACTAGCCCATTCAATGTCTTTAAGTTTCCTTGCCCTAGCTCTTATAATAAGCCCACTTGGAAACATTAATGGATCATTTGTGTGATTACGCTTGATGTTAGGTTGGTTCTCATCACTTACTCAATTTTAATATGGACATTCTCAACTCACACTTCGTCTAGTTGTCTTTTTTATATCCCAAAAAGCTCATTGGGTAAAGAGATTAGGTGAGTCTATTCCTTTAAATGTATCATAGTATTATGAGACATGCACTTTTAAGATGGTTCAAATTTTTAAGAGAGAGGGACTTAATTTTAATTAACTAGTAAATTGGCCTAGGACACTTTTCCATTGAAACAAAAAAAGATGAAATAAAGAGAAGTATAGACAAGAAAAGCCTTAGCATCTAAGAAAACTTTTTACTACAACTTTATGTTGCTGCTCTTATTAATTCTTGTGCTTTTTTTAGCTAATAAATTGATTTTTCTTCTATTTTTATATCATGATGATGATAATAAAAGCTTGATATATGCTGCGTCTTAATTTCTAACTTTTCATGAATTTTTCTCCCTTGAAAAAACCAAGAGCTAGATGAGAAGAAAAGTATAGCATAAAAAAATGTTTTTTTTTAATATTTGAAGGGAATGAGTGTGAGATTTAGTCTCAGGTGCACAAATCTGATGCAATCATGCTAACTTAATAGGTGTCAAAGAATTATCTCCACTCGATAGTTTAAACCATTAAGTGAAACCTCAAAATATGATTTATATTATTCTCTAACACATCCAAGAGAAGATATTTAAGACTTGAAACTTGAACAGACTCATACTTAAACTTTTGCAGACCCAAGTAACTATATATATATATATATATTGTCTACTTTTCTTTTCTTTTGATTTCATTTATTGTCATGTACAACAGTACTAGACCCTTGTACTTTTTCACAAGCTCATTGCATGAAGATGTCAACTTCCAAAAGCCTCCCAGCTCTCTTGTAGCTCTAAAATGCTATTTTCAGTTTTCACCAGAGTAATAATGAGGGTGGTGTGTATGAGCTTTATTTATGAAAAAGAGTTGAATTTCTATATTGGGTTTCTTTATGTAGTCTTTTTGAGTTTTTCTTTGTAGTTTTATCAACGACACTGCTAAAGATACAATGCTTGGCTGAATTTGAGTTTCCACATATATATATTTGATGATCGAGTCTAGAAACCATAAATCCTAACGATCACGTAGTTCACTTCCCCAAACACAGAAATCTTTGATGATCGAGTCTAGAAACCATAAATCCTATAAGAGATGTTACAAATACTACAAGAAATACAAATACAAATAAATCAACTACAAAAACTTACATCAAGTAGTTCACTTCCCCAAACACAGATATCTCAGAAAAATCCACAACAATCTTAGGAAAACAAATTACAGAAAAATTCAAATCCTTAAAAATAAAAATAGACAAATGTGAATGTTTTGAAATATACAAGAATACACTTAAAAAGACAACCAAAACAAATGAATATATTGAATATTCAAATCATCTAGATTATAGTAATCTACAAGGACCACCTCTAATAGAATACGGGAAAAAAGACCTTAGACAAAGGAAAACATATAATCTAAATATGAGTACACCATTAGAAGAATGGATTATAAAAATGTCCATAATAGACACAGAAGAACAAGTACAACAACTTCTAATGGTGTAGATGAATAGAAAATAGAAATAAGACAATGACATAACTAGTAAATCAGATTATAAAATAAATATTAGAATGGATAGAGCACTAGAATGTTCAACAAAGTGACCAGAAGAACGTAGTGATATATCACAAGGAATACCCACACAAATGGATGAAGATAATTCAACAAGAGACGGAGATAGAAGAACTTCAAGGAATAATCATTTTAATAGGCTAAACCTCAATGAAACTACATTTGGATGAACTTCAAGACACATTCTCAATATACCCGAAGATTACCAAATAAAATTTGAACAAGTAACAGGAGGAACAATTCTTTATCCTGATTGTCTAACAAATAGAGAAGAAATGTTAAGCACATGGATAAGACTTATGGACCTCAATATCCAGACATAACACCTAAAAAGAAAAGAAAAGAAAGATATCAAATGACATCGGAGACAGAAGAAAAAGAGCAAGAAGTCTCCTATAGAAAACGCTTTTTTTTAATAATAAAAAACAAAAAACTCTTAAATCAAAAAAGATTCAAAATAATCATTTAATCCTTGTAAACATAAATCTAAGCTCAAAAGTAACTTGTAACCAACAAATCACAATAGCAATTGTTTAATGCAGCAAACATAAACAAAATAATAAAGGGTTAGGGAAAAAGAGAAGGAAAACAAGAACACGTAACAAGGAAAAAAAGATATCAAATGACATACGAAAGAGAAGAAAAAGAGCAACACGTGTATCATGTAGAAAAAGCTCTTACAGCAAACTCTAGCAAATACCCGTCCAAGATCAGAACAACAATCTAAAAACATACATCAATACAATAAAGTTGACCTATGAAAACAAAGAAACTCGTAGCAAGCTTCATGAGTAACAAAGACGGACAAAATAAGATGTGAGGAACAAACAAACCAACAAAAATAAATTCTCAATTAATAATGAGATGACTCCGCATTTTCCACTTAAAACATATTGAACAAAGAATCAATTAATAATCAAAAACTGAACTAAAAAAAGCAAGAAAAAGGAAAATGAAAGGAAAGACTCGCTAGCCAATATGAGTTTTAAAATAATGGCGTACAGTAGTAATTCCTACCTAGTCGCCACGGACAACCTGGGAAATCATGATTTTATGACCTTAAAATTAAGATACATTTAAGGAAAAATATCTAAATACAACAAAAAATAAATTATCGATTAATAATGAGATGACTCCACAATTTCCATATAAAACATATTGAATAATGGATTAAGTGCCCTAGATAATAATCGTGTAGTGAAGATGCAGCACCAATGAAAGAGAAGGCGACAATGATGAAAGTAGAAAAGTAGAACTGGTGCGCACAACAGAATTTACCTCGGAAGAAAAATAACTTCTGTAGTGAGCACAAAATGCATTAAGCCAAGCCTAAAAAAATGGTGAGTAAATGCAACTCAAAAGAAATGAAAAGAAAAGTTGTCAGTCTCTAAATGTGAATGAATTAAAAAACAAACAAGCAACAAGAGAATAAATGGAGCACCTAACACTAAGATGGTGAGGCAAGATCTTTCGCCATCCTAGAAATTGGAAGAAGAAAAAAATCGCTAATAGTTTTAATAAAAAAGATAGGAGAAGTAGTAATCAAAATCTAAAATAAAAAAGAAGGAACAAAGAAAATGAAAGGGTCGACTCGCCAGCCAGTCTAAGTTTTAAAATGGCGTACAATAGTTGTTGGAATTTGAACACGCAAGGTAAATCCTACCGAGTTGCCACGAACAACCTAGGAAATCATAATTTTATGAACTTAAAATTAAGATACATTTAAGGAAAAACATCTAAATAGTCATTTTGTAATCATAATTATAAACTCAAAAATCACTGGTAAACCAACAAATCACAGTGGCTAGTGTTTAACGCAGCAGACCGACACAAAAAAGAATATAGGATTACTGAAAAGGAAAAGGAAAACCAGACACGTAACAAGGAAAAAAGATATCAAATGACATACAAAAGAGAAGAAAATGAGCAACATGTATCGTGTAGATTTTTTTTTTTTAATAATAAAAAAACTCTTACAGCAAACTCTCGCAGATACTTGTCCAAGATCGGAGCAATAATCTAAAAACATATAGCAACACAATAGAGTTGACCTATGAAAGTGAAAAACTCGTAGCAAGATTCATGAGTAACAAAGACAACCAAAATAAGATTTGAGAAACAAACAAAATAACCAAATAAATTCTTGATTAATAATGAGACGACTTCGCATTTTCCACTTAAAACATATTGAACAAAGGATCAAGTGCCCTAGATAATAATCTTTCAGTAAAGATGCAACACCAATGAAAGAGAAGGCGACAATGATGAAAGTAGAAAAGTAGAATTGGTGCGCACAACAGAATTTACCTCGGAAGAAAAATAACTTCTGTAGTGAGCACAAAATGCATTAAGCCAAGCCTAAAAAAAATGGTGAGTAAATGCAACTCAAAAGAAATGAAAAGAAAAGTTGTCAGTCTCTAAATATGAATGAATTAAAAACCAATCAAGCAATAAGAGAATAAATGGAGCACCTAACACTAAGATGGTGAGGCAAGATCTTTCGCCATCCTAGAAACAATTGCTAATAGTTTTAATAAAAAAGATAGGAGAAGCAACAATAAAAATAAAATGAACTAGAAAAGTAGGAACAAGGAAAATGAAAGGGTCGACTCGCCAGCTAGTCCGGGTTTTATACCTTTGGCATACATCACTTGTCAAAATTTGAACACGCAAGCTAAATCCTACTGAGGCACCACACACAACATGGGAAATCATGATTTTATGACCTTAGAAATTAAGATACTTTTTAAGAAAAAAACATCAAAATAGCCAGTTAATAAATATAAATCTAAACTAAAAAAATCATTGTAAACCAACAAATCATAGTGGATAGTGTTTAACTAAGCAGACCTACGCAAAAAAGAATATAAGGTTACGGAAAAAAAATAACTTCTGTAGTGAGCACAAAATGCATTAAGCCAAGCCTAAAAAAAATAGTGAGTAAATGCAACTCAAAAGAAATGAAAAGAAAAGTTGTCAGTCTCTAAATATGAATGAATTAAAAACCAATCAAGCAATAAGAGAATAAATGGAGCACCTAACACTAAGATGGTGAGGCAAGATCTTTCGCCATCCTAGAAACAATTGCTAATAGTTTTAATAAAACAGATAGGAGAAGCAACAATAAAAAAAAAATGAACTAAAAAAGTAGGAACAAGGAAAATGAAAGGGTCGACTCACCAGCTAGTCCGGGTTTTATACCTTTGGCATACATCACTTGTCAAAATTTGAACACGCAAGCTAAATCCTACTGAGGCACCACACACAACATGGGAAATCATGATTTTATGACCTTAGAAATTAAGATACTTTTTAAGAAAAAAACATCAAAATAGCCAGTTAATAAATATAAATCTAAACTAAAAAAATCATTGTAAACCAACAAATCATAGTGGATAGTGTTTAACTAAGCAGACCTACGCAAAAAAGAATATAAGGTTACGGAAAAGGAAAACTTGAAAGAAAAAACTCTTACAGCAAACTCTAGCAGATACCCGTCCAAGATCGGAGCAACAATCTAAAACAGAAAGAAACACAACATAGTTGACGTATGAAAACTAAAAAACTCGTAGCAAGTTTCAGGAGTAACAAAAACGGAATAAACAAGATGTGAGGAACATACAAACCAACCAAAATAAATTCTCGATTAAAAATGAGACGACTCCACAATTTCCACTAAAAATATATTAAAGAAAGGATCGAGTGCCCTAGAAAATAATCATGCAGTCAAGATGCAACACCAATGAAAGAGAAAGCGACAATGGTGAAAGTAGAAAAGTAGAAAAGGTGCACAAAATGCAATTGAACGCTCCAGCCCAATCCTATCGAGTCGCGACGGTCAACATGGGAAATCAAGATTTTATGACCTTAGCAGTTAAGATACTTTTTTAAGAAAAATACATCGAAATAGGTAGTTAGTAAACATAAATCTAAACTAAAAAATCATTGTAAATTACTGAATCACGGTGGATAGTGTTTAACAAAGCAGATCTACACAAAAAAGAATATAAGGTTAGGGAAAAGGATACCCAAAAAGACAAAACTCTTACAGTAAACTCTAGTAGATACCCGTCCAAGATCAGAGCAACAATCTAAAAACACAAAGCAACACAACATAGTTGACATTTGAAAACTGAAAAACTTGTAGCAAGTTTCATGAGTAACAGAAACGGACAAAATAAGATGTGAGAAACAAACCAACCAAAATAAATTATCGATTATTAATGACACGACTCCACTATTTCAACTCAAAACATGTTAAACAAAGGACAGAGTGCGAGATAATAATCATGCAGTGAAGATGTAGCACCAATGAAAGATAAAGAGACAATGATGAAACAATTACCTCCAACGCTTGTCAGAATTTGAAGGCGCAAGCTAAATCCTACCGAGGCGACACATACAACATGGGAAATCATGATTTTGATGACCTTAGGAATTACGATACTTTATATGAAAAAAAACATCGAAATAGGCAGTTAGTAAACAATTAATCTAAACTCAAAAATCATTGTAAACAAGCAAATCACAGCGGATAGTGTTTAACGAAGAAGACCTACGTAGAAAAGAATATAAGGTTACGGAAAAGGAAAACCTGGAAGAAAACACTCGCACATCAAACTCAAGCATATACCCGTCCAAGATCGGAGCAACAATCTAAAACAGAAAGAAACACAACAGAGTTGACGTATGAAAACTGAAAAACTCGTAGCAAGCTTCATGAGTAATAGAAACGGAAAAAATAAGATGTGAGGAACATACAAACCAACCAAAATAAATTCTTGATTAAAAATAAGGCGACTGCGCAATTTCCCCTAATAACATATTAAACAAAGGATCAAGTGCCCTAGATAATAATCATGCTGTGAAGATGCAGCACCAATTAATGAGAAAGCGAAAATCATGAAAGTAGAGAAGTAGAACAAGTGCATGCAAGTGAATTTAGCTCAAAAGAAAATAAATGTTACAGTTAGCACAAAATCCATTTGAACGCGCAATCTCAATCCTACGGAGTCGCCACGGACAACATGGGAAATCAAGATTTTATGACCTTAGCAATTAAGATACTTTTTAAGAAAAAAAAACATCGAAATAGGTTGTTAGTAAACATAAATCTAAACTCAAAAATCATTGTAAACAATCGAATCACAGTGGATAGTGTTTAACGATGCAGACCTATGTAAAAAAGAATATAAGGTTACGAAAAACTAAAACATGAAAGAAAAAAACTCTTACAACAAACTATAACAGACACCCATCCAAGACTGGACCTATAATCAAAAACAGAAAGCAGCACAACAAAGTTGACGTATGAAAACTGAAAAACTCATAGCAAGCTTCATGAGTAACAGAAACGGACAAAACAAGATGTGAGACAAACAAACCAACCAAAATAAATTCTCGATTGCTGATGACACAACTCCGCAATTTCAACTTAAAACATATTAAACACAGGAACAAGTGACCTAGATAATAATCATGCAGTGAACATGATGAATGTAGAAAAGTAGAACAGGTGCACGCGGCTGAATTTACATCGCAAGAAAAAAAATCTTCTCCAGGTAGCACAAAATGCATTTAATCAAGCCTAAAAAAATAGTGAGCAAAGCCAACTCAAATGAAATGAAAAGGAAGTTGTCAGTCTCTAAATTTGAATGATTAAAAACCAATCACGCAACAAAAGAAAAAATGGAGGCACCTGACACTAAGATGGTGAGGCAAGATCCTTCGACACCCTAGAAATGCCAAAAACAAACAATCATTAATAGTTTTAATAAAAACAATAGGAGAAGCAACAATCAAAAACTAAAATAAAAAAGCAGGAACAAGGAAATTGAAAGGGTCGACTCATAGCCAGTGTGAGTTTTAAAACAATAGCGAACAACCCTTGTGAGAATTTTATCACACAAGCTAAATCCAACCTAGTCCCCCCGGGCAACTAAACTATCCAATCCAAGCTAGGTTGGATATCACATATATATCTAGCGTAGACTGGAGAGGAAAAAAATAATATTTAGAGCACTATTTCTAAAGTTTTTTTAAAAAATCATCAATGGTATTTCCCCCTAGGAACTTTTTAAAACCATAGTAAAAGAAATTTAAACAAAATGAAGAGGAGGAAAATGGGGAAAAATTAATTCCATAGACTTGCAGAAAATAAGATGAGATATCACATGACAGTTAAAATAAATGGAACATTAAAAGCACACAAAGGAGTAAATGTGAATCTATAAAAAATTTAAGTTGAAAGATCTTCATTTATAGGAAAATCTTAAGTTCTATGATATTATTTATTTATATGAGGAAAACCAGGACTATAACATGTGTACATATAAGCTCGAAGTATTGCTAAGTCCACCTAATTGAAATTAGAGTGTAAAATAAGACATAAATGTGAGTACTTCAGAAAAAGAAAACAAAGAAAATAATTGATAGCCAACAGAAAAACTGAACCATGCACCGAAAAACCTGCACCCTTATTACTTGATATTTCTACCAAAACATGGAAATTAAAGAAATAATGAACAACACACATTAACTTTAAGGAACTCATATGGCCTTAACCACCGCTCGAATTTAACTAGTTGAACAAAAAACTTGCAGCATTTCTTTTAAGCCTCCCACAAAAGTAAACCAAGGTGCTTCGGTTAGATTCACTTTCTGATATTCATTCGGTGTCCCACAAACTCACATTTGGGACATAAGCAAGAATACACTGTTCATCAGTCAACTGACCATGCCATCCCTGCAACAATGTACGCAGCCAAATGTCAACTTAATCATGAACACAGAAAACAATCAATCAGTTTGTGCCCTCCAACATACTGAGTGTATATGCTCCCTTATACATTCAACAAATCCACTACCACCAATGACCTCCGCGTCACACTCAATCAGTGCTGCAAAGCCAGTAAACAAAATGCCTATCAGTTAGCAATACTCTTCAAAACTATAAAGCAAATGAAATTGAGTATTGAAAGGCATAAAATAGCCGCCTAAAAGTGCCTGTGAGAGGTTTATCCCCTTGTAGAAGGATAACAAGAATAGTGCCATATTCAAATGATGAAAGTAGATCGGTAGTATCTCCCAGTTTAAGAAAACGAAGCCACAATCCCTGCATAGAAGTAAAAATAATACTGCAAACAATATGTCATTATGCAAGGTAGCAATTTGAGCAATGTTATTCAACTTGAAATTTTAAAAAAAGAAATTACATTTGGCTTCCCACATCAGAGAAGCACAGAAATAGAAATAAGATTCACACCTAAATATTACCTCTTGTTGCATATTCTGAAGGCAATAATAATATTGCACAAAAGAAAGTTGCATCTTTGAAAAGTTCAATAATACTTCCTAGCCAGATAATAACAAGTTGAATTACATGTAGGACCTCTGTCGTCCAACCAGATACTACAGCAGTAGCAATACCCATCACTAACCAATGAATACGGTAGCAAAATAAAGACCACGAAAAAGAAATCTTTGGAGGTGAAGTTTGTCCCCATTATAATCAAGCATTCAAGAGGCTGAGATGATAGACTGCAGCCTAGAGCTATGCTTCATATTCTGTTTGATTATATTTGTCAAAAAAAGAAGAAGGGAAACTCTAGTTGGGAACAAAACCTTCTCCCTGAATCTAAGAGAGGAATGCTTAAAGGTTAACGCTATGTAATAAAGGTTATTATGTTTTAAGATTATAATATGATATATGGTTTGAAATATAAGAATCTCCAAGAATGAACAAGTCTCTAAGAAATCAGCATTAGCAACGTAATAACAGGCACCACTACATGTGTAAAATACTAGAAATACCCAGATAACTCATTAGTATTCTAAAAGGAAATGAAGTTGTACCTGCAGCTTAACTTTAGAATAAAGTGACGTAAAAAACCCATAGACTTGGCAAAAACACAGATACCTAGGAGCATGCTTAATGTATCCAGAAGCTCCTCTTGCTACTGCAAGAATTTGTTTCCTCTTCTCTTCTTTTTCTTCTGACCTGATGTTTGAGGGAAACCTATCATAAGTAT